>JAJJHQ010012807.1:330674-356243 GCA_021223825.1 Drosophila ironensis
GTCCCCCCCCAAAAAAAGCTTAAATCGGCATTTCGATGCTTTCAGATTCATTTAACAGAATTAGGAAAAAAAAAACATTTAGCTTAGTTTTTGAACTCTGCTGCTTCATTTAAATTTTTGATTGGCTTCCCTCCCGCCAAAATCCAAACCAAAAAAAAATTTCAACACGGAGAAACAGAAACAAATTTTATAAGGCGCCCTCGTCGAGCTCGTTTTGCTCAAAAGTTCCGAGAGATCCGTCTCTGGTTTGTGGACCTGGCTAATGAGCAAATGGCGTTCATTGATCGCTTTAAATTAATCTTTTTTTAATTTTTTCAGGGGGTTACAGATTAGACGCTGTCGAAGCAAAAGTTCAGCGCAGTTCAGCCGCAACCACGTAATTAATATGCAAATTATAATCCAACCGACTCAATTTCCATTCGGCTTCTCACAAATAACAAAAAAGATGCCACGAAAAAGTTCAAGATGAAGATGGACATGGTCCGTCCAAATGCGGTTAAGATACCTCGTGTTTCCCCTCGATCCAGACCCCCCTGACCTATATCTTTGCACGTGTTATCGGCTGTGGACCAAAATTTTTCGAATAACTAATTGCCGGGGCTCAGGTAGCCACCAAAAATAAGAAACTGGCGAGTTCGCTCGCTGCTCGATATGTGCAATCAAATTTGATTTAGCCGCCCCGACCGATATTTATTTATGGCCACATACTTGGCTCTGATTTTCAGCTGGCACAGCAGCAGCATCGTGCATAAACTACGTTGGGTGATGCACCGAAAAAAACCAAATCCCAGTAGTATTCCTTGAATTCATCGGAATTTCTAATGGCAATCCTAAATTATTGAGGAGTTAAATACCTGATATTACTTTTAATTGAATGTCGTAAAATACTCAAGCGGACAGCGGATATTTCCCATTTAACATACTGAAATATTCGATTGAAAGGCATGTTTCTCTGCCTGCAGCTGAGTAATTTAGAGGTGGATCCGACGCCATCGGAGCCGTAAATAAGTCTGATGGCTGCACTTTTTGGCATGTCGGCAGACCCATTGCGGAACGCCCCGCATTTGCGCTAATGAAAATGGATCTGCTTGCACGGGCCGCCGCTCAATTGAGTGTGCTTGAATTATGCTGTGGCGACAGGTGCCCCCGATGCCCCAAAATCCCACGCGGAGCTGCCGCCTCCTGTACTTTCGTACTTTGGGGCTCTTTCTGTGCGTAAGCAGCTCGAAATAATAATTGGGATTTATTTGGGGAGCCAGTCTCGGCGCCAAAGAGGTGACGGAGCTGCATTAGTGGCATCAGTTTTAATCTTGGTTTAAAGGGTTTTTGCGGCACCAAGAAGTTTAAACGATTTTAATACTAAGACTCTAAGCCTTTGTGAAACTGTATAAGTTGGAGTTGAACTATTTGCTTACATTTCACATTGGAAAAGTTCACACATTTAAGTGCGCTCGGTGCTTTTAAATGAACTTTGAACAACTAACCAAACAAGCAAATATTTGGGCCAACTTCCGTGGCCAAGACTGCCGGCTTCCCTTTCCCCAACACATTTTTGAGGTCAGAGGGGAATGCAGATTTATAATCCCGAACGAGCTAGCGCAAGTTTGTTGATTTTTCTCTTACACCAAAAGCTGTCAGTTTTGTATGCGTATACTTTTCACGAAAATTGTTTTTCAAATAAATTTTCCACCCACACATGCTCCACAAATTCTGTTTGCGATGGATTTGCTTGGGCCAGAGAGGCGATGCCGATGGCGATGGCGATGGATCCATCGACCGATCGATCGAGGTTTCTATCGTTTCGTTTTGGTCGCTGTTTGTTTATTTAGACATAATGCGCGAATAGTTTCACTCACTGGGATTCGGGAAATCCGAAGATACACCCTTTGATCTCCTCGAGCAGAGTGTGTGAAGTATTTCGATGCTCGTGATTAATCAAATGCGTACAGCCCAAGTGGCTGGAGGTGGCTGTGCGCTGAGGGATGGCCGGCCAAGGGATAAAAAGCGGATCGGGACTGGGATCATCGGGCCAATGCAAAATGGATACGAAAATACAATTAAATATTTATCAAAATGTGTACGGTAACAGCAATCCGAACACTTGTCGGCGAAGGGCTGGCTGGCTGGCTGGCTTCTCTTTTTCGGCCTGTCAAAAAGTGACATTTCCCACATCAACGGTCAGAGTCCGTTCGTTTGGGTTCGCTTGTTCGTTTTCCCGGATCCGGATCTGCGCGGATGAGGATTCCTCATTTTCGCTACAACAATTTAACATTAATTCGCAGTCAAATAATGTTGCATTTTTTATGCGCAAATGTCGTCGTTGTCAAGTGCCTGCGAAACGGAAGGATGTGGGCCTGGGGTTGGTGGTTGGCTTCTGGGTTGGGGGAAAAAGCAAGTGAACTCTGACAAACAAAATGGAACTCTAACGGATGTATTAACGCATTGAGTGCCTCCATCCCTGCTGCTGGTCCGTATGCTTGTATATTCATTCGCATTATTAAAAAAACAAACAGGGCCTGCTCTCGCTGCCGGTGGTTGGCAGCCAGTTGCTCATCCAACCATCCAACCAGGGTCAGGATCCAGGAGCAGGGCGTGCAGATGGAAGATGGAAGGACGAGGCGTCGGCGTCGGCGTCGGTCGGCGGGTCTGGCAAAATGTCAAATGTCAGAATTTGACATGCGTGTGACATATCAGTGGCAGCTTTTACATTAATCAAACTCCCTTTTTCTTCGGGCCCACAGAAAACGGCAACTGAAACAGAAACAGCAGACGCAAAAGCAGCAGCAATATCAGAAGCAGAAACAGAACCCCTCAGCACTGCCGAAAATTATGAGATATTTTAATTAAAAGTTATATATTTTCCGCAGAATTCTTACTAATTAAAGTAACATTTTATTATGTAGATTGCCTTAATACTTTTGAATAGAATAAGGCATGCAACTTTGTGAAGTTGGAGTGTAATGCCATCCAGTTTATCTATATTTGCATGTTCACATGCATATGGTAGATAAACTTAATTAATTACCCTAATTCGATGTTCTCGTTTCGTATCAAATTTTTGCCAGTGAGCAGTGAAAGCCGAAGCTTGATTCAACCGCCAACGATGACGATGACGGGACTCGCAGTCCGTTGAGCCACTGAGAACCATAACGAGTCCCGGGCCCCGGACCCCGGACCCGTACCCGGACCCGGGGCGGGGAGCGAAGCTGACGAAGATGCTACACAATTGACACATTGAATTAGGGACATGACGCCTTCTGTTGCTAAAACACACAAACCATCCATCCATCCATCCAGCGCAGCAACCACTCACAACTCACAACATCCACACATCTCCCGCTTCCAAATTCATTTGCTTGAAAAATTGTGTGCCCCGGCTCTTCATGGATTTCACAGTTATAATCGAATCATGTGAAACTTATTTTACGAAATGCGGTTTTGGCTCGATACGCTCTATTATGAATTTCCATTGGGCCACCGAGAAGTTGAAGACCGTGAAAATGCATGCCATTCCGGCGGAACCTCTCGAATTAAAAGGATTACAATAAAATCGAAGGGTGGCAGGCAGGCCGTGGAAATGGGCCGATTGAATTCAGAAATATTACTGAAATTACTAGAACAACGGAGTTTTCTTTATTAATTCCTCAAATTCTAATACTCCTACTTCGGTTATCGAACTTGCAAGTTCTGTATTCTTATCCAGAGGGTTCAATAAACGCACCATTCATTGACCACGCCATTTAATTAGAGTCCAGCATTGAATTTGAGAGCTAGCTCTTCATTAGAGCTGCGCTTTGTCTTCATCAAAACGTTCCCATTGGCAATTGTTGTCAATCTACTACTCATCAAATGCCATTATAGCAGCTACTTATCTTCCGGTTGAAATGCACTCAATTTCTCGTGGCTGGCCCGCATGCGCTGTCATCGGAAGCGCTATGGAAGCAAATCCTGGGCGTTTTCAGCAGACCCACGTCAGTGTGAGCAAAGACGTTCTGCCTATATGCTGCCCATTTGCCTAAATGAAAATGTCAAATCATTTGTCAAACGTTTTATTTGCCCACTGACATTGTGCATGCATGGAAGTGGGCTGTGTGCTGGTGCTTGCGATTGGGATTGGCTTTCGGTTTAGCTGGGACTGCTCCTACTCAGGGGGGTCTGCTTTCCTGGATTTGGAGCGGAACGATCCATCTTGAACTCGTCAGCTGGCTAGACGCCATCTATTTGTGCCTCGATCCCCCAGAAAGCATAGCTAACCTAGGCGCGCACTGGAATGCGGAGCTAATTTAACAAAAGGAAATCAGCAGTGGCTACACTTTGGAAAATTGGCTCGAAATTATTGATGGAAGAATGTAGGCGCTCCACTTTGAAGCTGGCAGTATTGTAATCTTTAAAGTTTACAAAACAATCAATTATTTGGGCTGTGCCAAGTTATTTTTGTTAGTGCACCAATTTGTAGGGGGAAAACAGCAGGAAAATTAGACAAAAATTTGCGCACATGCGTGAAAAGCAACAGGAGGCGCCACTCACAAAAACCCAAGCAAGACAATGAGCAAATCAATAAAAAAACATAATAAATAATCACACAGCCGAGGGAGGCGCTTCTTGGGCTGCCGAAAAGGCGAGACTCCCGACTCCCAATAGACATAAATCATGGGCTGGGTCCTCTGATTCGGCTTGAGATTCAGATTCAGCTTGCGTTCGAGTTTCCTCATCTTTTCGGTCAGCGGCAACCTTCAAATGGGCTTGCAGACATGTAGAACATGACGTGGGACAACGACCATCATCCACATCAACCTGAGCAACTTCATCTCGACAAATACAGCCCGATATACTTGAGATTCGTGGGGAGATCCGGGCCCGGTCGGTCAGGTTGCGTTCTGGGGCGAGTTACGATGAAATCGAAAACACTCTCATAATGCGCCTTGATTTATTATCGTTGCCGTGCGTCTGCGGTTTCTTTGGTTTCCCGGCCATTTCATTTCACTTCACCATTTTGGCGCACAAGTGCCGCTTGTTGTGGATCAGCGCTCATGTTAAGGATCTTTCAGGGGAAATTTTCAGTTTCCAGAACGCATAGTTCTGCCAGTCATCGCTTTTGCTCTGCCTGTGGCTTTAGCTGTGGCTGTGGCGCGTGTGATGATCATGAGAATTGTAAATTTTGACATATTCATTTTGAGACGACACCCGAAAGGTGTTACATATCCATCCGTCGGGCAGGGCCCTCCATCTGAATCCGAATGCAATGCAATGACATGCATTTATGCACCGATCCCCCGAGAGTCCCCCCCAAAGCTAATTTGCTATGCCAAGCGGCCATCAAAATATTGTTAAACATTTGTCTGCTCGGCACAAACCCCGCATCACATCGTTGCATCGGATCGGATCGGATCGGATCGGATCGCTGGATCGATGCAAAATAAATATCCGAGCGGAAATATTTAGTTTATTGCCAAGTCGTGGATCAGGTGCAAGGCAAGCAGCAAACCAGCTGCAGTTTCAGTTGCGAATTATAAAACAATTCGCTCGAAATGCGCATTGGCGGGTGCATTTAATTATAATAATTTTCGCCGGCCTCCTGTCGTTCTGTCTGCTTCTGCTTCAGCTCGAGCCGTTTGCCGGTGCATTTAATTATAACGAAAATTTCTCGAAACATTGCCGTTCCCTCTCGTCTCGAGTTCGACTTCCAGAGGATCCTGGCAGAGCTCAGCTCATCTCTTTTGGTCACATCTGTGCCGGCTTGCAGATCCCAGTGGGGCGCTCTGCCGACTCTTCCGACTGCCGTATAATTTTCTACCGATTTAGTAGTCAGAAATTACGCAGAACTCACAGACACGACAGCACTAAAGCGGCCAGGAACTGGTTTCGAAAATTACTCCATTTTGTGGTACGCAGATGAGGCTGACTATACTTAAAGCGTTCTATTCATTAAGTTTGAAAAAGGAACAAAATAAGGCTGAACAATTTGATTTCAAACTCATTTGATCTAACTCATATTCCAATTCTATTGGAAATTTATACAGTCAGTTGTGTAGGGAGGGAAATTCTTACGAAAACAAATTTGTTACAGAACCCACAAAACATATTAGCATCGTCATCTTTCCCAACCCACTCCCCCTTGGAAACATAAACTTAATGCGAAAAATTTTCAATTTTACAATCGGCGAGAATGCATGCTGAGCCAAACCCTGAGATCCAAGTGGCCAAGTGGCCACATGTTTGCCTCCAATGCAATGCAGGGAAAAAAATTTGTATTTGTAATGAATGGATATTGTGGATGCATTATGGCATTATTATCCTGATTCTTGGATATTGAAGCTGTTATGGAATGCCCATTATTTTTACCCAAGTTATTATGTTGACGGACGCATTAGGCATAAACTTTTTCTCACCGTGCTCGGGGCAAGTATCTGACTCAGAGCCAGATACACGACAGTAGCCATGTAGCCGCGGATGAGCTAGTAGCCAGTAGCCAGTAGCCGGGCCCGCTGTCTGGCTGATAAATCACGAATGCATTTGAGCGCGTATCAATGCGATGCAGGAGGGGAATGGGGCGGCCGTGGTAGCGGGGCGCTGTGTTTAGTTTGTAATTATTTTTACGCTCTTTGCGCGAAATTTGAAATTCATTTCATAACTCAATGTAATGGCGACCGCAAAAGCTCAGCCGAACGCGGCTCAACTCAGCTGGCCATGAGTGATGGGCCAATAAACTAAATGATTTTATGTCCCCGACTCCGGCGACGCGACAGGCCGGGTAATGAAAAATAATTAGAAAAGCGTTTAGACGACCTGCAGTCGGCCCGGCAGCCGCGGAAAAGATCTCTCCCCCGGAACAGAGCCGCCCCAAAGGCCAAGCCACGGGTGGGGTTTGTTATTCAAATCCGCATTGGCCGGGCTAATTGCTTGTTAAATGCAGCCACTAATGTTCCGGCCAGAATGGAAATTGGGGCCACAAATGAGATGCAGTGCCCCGATCATTTGCCCGATGCGAAAATGCAAGCCCAGATGATCAGTCGGCGGAATGCTCATTCATTTCACGATTTGTCTTGAAGAGCATGACCGGGCAAATGACAATCATCAATTGCCTGCGATTAATTCTGAGGAATTTGCCGACTATAAACTCCCGAGGCAACAAATTGCATTTGTGCAGTGATTATTCGATCATGAATATTTCAATTTTTCAATCAAATAATTTCGTCAGTCAAGCGCCTCAATCGAAGATAAATTCCAGTCTAATTAATAATCAAAATTTAAACCAAAAGCGCAACAAATTGAATGAAACGCTTGCCGGCACTCGCGGCCAAAACGACACTAAACATCTATTAGAGTTAATGCCAAACAAAAAGGTATGGAAACAATGGGCCGAATGCGAGATGCCAGTAATAATAGGGCATGGCAGGGCAAGATACAAACAACAAAATCAATTACAAAGCGATTTCTCTTTTGATAACATGCAGCATATGTATGCAAAAGTCCCAAAACTTGGTAATTGAATAGGTACACTGGGCAAAAGAGACTGAAGATTGGCTCCACACCACATACATGCATAGTTAATGCATCTTCTAAAAATGTTTTATTTTACAAAACGTATAAGACTGGTTTCGGAGTGCGGCCAAGCATTTAATATTCATTACCATATTCACTGAATACACACCCTTTGAATCTGAGTGTGGTTTTGAGTGTTAGGAGTAGGTACTTCTCGTCAAGATTGCCGCGGATATCTGCACATTCATGCCGCAGACGCGACCACAAAGCCACATGACTTATACAATGTACAAAAAAAGCCACCAAAAGCACCGCCACTGACACGCTGTCTGCCCCTCGCGACCCTGACAAAAGTTACATCAAACATCAGGCCAACTAATTGAGTGCCGATCACAATGAGCCATAGAGATCGCCATGGCACCTCTGGGCCTTAACCAACAAAACAAGAAAGAGACTTGCTCTGGGATCGGATCGGATCGGAATGGGGATTGGATTGGATTGGATCGATTGCCTGCGGGCTGGGCCTTTAATGTGAGAGCACCTATGACGCTTTTACGGCAAGTATCTCCAGCTCAAATCAATCTTATCAGGGACGACGAACGTGTGGTTCTGAGCAAACCAACCGCACACCCAAGGCACTCCATACACGCTGCACACTGGCGGCTGGCTGGGCTGTCACCTAAGCTATTAACCTGATTTTCTAGATTTTCAATCAAGTCCCAAAATGAAAGAAAAAGACAAAACCCGAAAATAATACAAAAACCAAAAAGAGACACGCACACAAAAGGGAGGCAGGAGATGGGGATGGAGATGGAGGTTCGGATGGAAAAGAATGCCCTCAAAGAGTGGCGGAGCTTCAAGCCGACATCGCCATATCTACATACCGCAGGGCAACAACAGCAACAGCAACAGCAACGGCAACGGCATCGACAACGGCAACAGCAACAAGAACAACGCGACAAAAGGCCCATAATCCGGTATTGTATCTCGTGGATCGCCGCTCGGACGACTGGATCTGGATATGCTGGCTTAGACATCCCCGGCATTATTATAAAGTCAAATTTTGTTTCGTTTAAATGCGATCTTTACGCCGAAAGCGTGTGTCCCTTTTTCCCAAAAACCAAAAACCAAAAACCGAAAATCCCAAACAAAAACCTTTGAAGAAAGAGCTAGCAATTCCGATGACCGGCCGAAAGAGATGGAGCGCTTACCGAAAATTGAAAACACAAATCCCGAAAACAAAAAGGCACTTTTTTGATTGAAATCAATTTAAATTGTTTTCTAGAAAAGCCGCCTCCGACAATCGGCCGGCCAACGGGGTAACCCACAGAAAGTATCCCTCCAAATCGGATACATGTGCGGGTCCGCGTACAGGTACATCGAGTTTTTTTTTTTGTCCATTTCGAGAAGAGTCCGGGATGGGGAAATCAATCCTGCTCAGATCGGACAAATATAGTCGTGCATGTGTCCAAACTGTTGGCAGCTATTTAGATGGATTAACATAAATCCAAATGCTCGAAAATCCATGTGAGAATTATGGTTTCCCGGCTCGGCCGCGAAGAGTGGAAAATGTGTGGGAGCCCTCCCAGTCAACGGGGTTAGGGAAACCCTTTCTGGGACCTTCATGAGTTATGGGCATGAGAGAAGGTGATTATGTCCGCTGTTAGAAAAATAACATGGAATGAGCTGAGAAACCAAACTAGTCTGTTTATTTAAAATGCAAGGCAATTTGTAGGCCTCTGCGTTTTCTATTTATTTGTTTTACAATGCTATCATGTTACAACTAGATTACCAAGATTACCAATTTGTTTGCTTAGTTTTCTACCCAAACGCTTATTCTTTTCGCACCTACACAACCAGTTAACTATCTTTGGAATCTATCAAAACCAAGAGGCAACATCAATCTGTCTAATTATGTATGCCCAGCTCCCACAGTAAATTCAATCAAATTCTTTTAAAATCTAATAAAAGCCTGGGGACAGAGGAAAGACAACCGAGACAATGCTTATGGCTTTTGGCCAAAAACGACGCCCTCGTGTCTCTTGACTTTTTAGAGCCCTGTCTTGTGTGTGCGACCATGATGGCCATAACTCGGGCGATTAGTATCTTTGTTGAGAAGTACTGCCATTATAATGCCAATTCGAAAGAGCTTTCTGGGGAAGCAGTCCATAAAACGGGCATAAATGTCGCCATGACTCAGATCGGATGGGAGGGCCACACACAGAAACACCGAAACTCATGGGCACGAATGTTCCGGTTGCGTTTTGCCGGAAACGCAACTTAAAAGGCAATTAAAACTATAACTATTAGATAATGGTCACCCGGAATCTTGCCGGGCGGAAACAAGGCGTAATGATGCTTGTAAACCCGAAATCCAGAGGGCTGAGCCCATCCCATTTGAACTTTTAACCCGAAACCCGAGACAGGGGCCACAGGTGCAGGGCCGTAAACTGACAAGTTTCTGGACAAGTGTCAGGGCGTGTGATTTATGCGCGCGCTTCTTCTGAATTCGGGCGACTTTGGTATTGGTAGGAGGCAATGGCAATGTCTCTGGTGAAGCCTAACCAAAAAACAAAACCAACACACAAAAAACAAGAATGAGGCGCATGCGCAACGACCTGCAGGTCGCACAGTGGACACCGAGGACACCGGACAGCGGACGGCGGACAGTGGGGTGGGAACTGCGGACATGGAACAAATGTTAATCGCTTTAATCTCTCAAGTGCGCCGAAAACATACATGCTGCCAAATGTCCCATCGCCGAGACACGGCAACGTTTCCGTCACATTGACAAGAGCAACCACTGGAAAAAGTTGGCGCCAATTCAAGGAACATTGGCTTTGGAAACGATGCAGATTTTTGGAGTCAGTTTATGGGACGATGCACTACATTGGACATTTGATTCAATATAATTTTAGTTCGGAAATTAAGCAGAGTTTGCGCTTAGTTTGGGATTTAGATTAATTTTTCGCAGTGTCCAAATGCCCGTTGCGCAATTTTCGGCCAGTCCAATGGCCATGTGTAGAAGTAGTAAGTCACCCGAAGACAGCGGGGAGCGTTCCAGAATTGCCGAAAACAGCAGAGACAGCAGCAGGTTGCCCGATGGCAGGCGAACGCCGACATTCCAAGGCCGATAAGCCCAATCGAGAAATGCATTATCCGAATTTTCAGGGGCAACAGATGTAGCTGCATTTTTGTTCTTTGCCCAACACGTGAGTGGGCGGGCGGTAAGTGAAGTGGAGTGAGGTGCGTTGGGATAGGGGGAACCCATAACTTATCCATGAATATGTTTGAAATATTAATGACCTCGAGACCAAGTGGCGGACATGGCCGGGCGGGGCAATCAAAAGTCATCGACAGCCAACACTTAAAACGAAAGCAAAACCAGGGAAATGTATTGAAATTCTGAGCGAGCGACGAGCGAGGAAAGCCCAAAGAGTTATAGACCAACTGGAAAAAGATCGGGCCATTGCACGGGGAGTAGTATCTGATTTAGATGCAAATCAAATCGAGGGCTGCCCCGGACGAGGAGCGAGAACCAACTATGAATGTGGTATTGAATGGCTTATGGATTTCAGATTTCAGTTTTAAATTTAAGACCTTACACATTGAGTATTTTAATGTGGCGGCGCACAAACGAAATTCAAATTGGCCGACCCCGGCGAGCCAACGGATCCCAAAAGTCTGATCGCATGTTTGGTGTCTTGACCCAGCGCCGACCCCGTCATTTTGTGTGGCATTGTCAGATACAGATACTCGGATAGGCGGCCACAGAAACCCATACGCGGACTCTTCAGATACGCATCTGAAGTGTATGTAAGACTATCAACGGACACATTTATTTCATGTTTATGTTGATATTTTCCAATTTGATAAAAACAAAAAACAATGCCCATCACAGATCTTTCGTTTCGTTTTCTTTTATTTATGCTAATGCCGCAGCGGCAGCAAGAGATTGCGGCTCATTATCATCATTCTTTGGGTAGTTTAGCTCCAACTGCCGATTATGCCTCGAATTCCGACTTTGACTCATTTCTGTCATTTGTGCACTTTATGGACAGGAGTGGCGCTCTGCCATACAATAATGTCCCATTGATAGCAGTCACATTAGGGCTTGACGAACAATTCGAATTAATCAAATTAAAATTGATATGAATTTAAGTTATAGAAAACCATCACTGACTAGACTTGTAAGATTTCCCTTTACAATGAGACTACATATATTAAAAAACTTCTTTAAGATACCCACGGGAGGGTCCTCCTAAGCCAATTCGATTCGATCCACTCGACTGTTCCGCGCAATCATCCCGATAAGGTGGGGCGCGGAATAAAAGAAACTTATTTAAATCGAAAAGCGCATATGCATAAATATTATTTAAGTTGATTTTTTGCGCACAATTAAAAGAGGAAAAAACAGTTGGGGGACCAAGGGAAATCCATGGACTCAGGGGCGCCGGGGACGAACTATTCAAATTAAAAATCGAACGTAAATGCGGCTCACAGCAGGATGCGCGATTTTGAGAGAGCCTCCAGTGCCTCCAAAGCCTCGGAGCTGGAATGGAAATGGGAATATGGAAGGGGATATGGCTGTGCAAGGGTATGGGCATGGCGACTGATTGTTGTTGGACGGACGGCGGACTGCTGGGGCATATGATAATTTAAGGCTGCACAACGTCATGCTGTTGCTTCATTGCCATTTATACAAAAGGGGCCGAGCGAGGGAGCGGGCCGGGGAAGCTGAACGATTGGAGCCGCGGGATTGCGTGTTTGTATCTTGCGAGTATGAGTGACTGCTGCCCGCGCCGCATGGGATGGATCCAAAATGCGAGATGGGAGCGATCCGAGGGATCCCAGATCCCATATCCCTCATCCCACATCCCACATCCCTCTCAGCCCAGAGGCCCGAGAGCTCCTCGGTCCGACCTCCATTTGGGGGCCGCCGACTGTGCCGAGCATCCTTTGATGTGGCCAACCCGGAATGCTCCCAAAAGGTGCACTGACACTGAGAAAAACAGCATTTTTGGATGCCAATCAGGCAGTATTTGTTTCTACATAAATATTGGAAAGTTTGTAGCGATAATATAAGAGGTATTCAATACGAGAGCAGGAATTTATCTTCCACATTTGCAGTATCTTCGAAGTGATAGGCTACATTTTCGCTCAGTGCTGGGCCGGCACTGTCCCTCTTGAAATTCCCTCCTCCTGCTCGCCTTTCATGCGATAAAAAATTAAGGCGATAATGGAATTGAAGCAAATGAGCTGGCCAACATTTGTAAGATTGCCCTTGCGCCCTCCCACTGCCGTGCCCCATTTGCAGCCCCCCCCACCTCGCCGGGCTCTCTACCCTGCAACCCCTCGGCCGGCCCGGTCCACCGGTCCACCGCTCGACCAGTGGCCTGCAACTATGCAGCTGTGCGACAAGCAAAAATTGGACAAGCGACACGCAATTTATGTCAATGTGCGCACCCAGCGCCGGCCCACACGGAAAATTCGATGTAATTAATAAAGAAAACGGATCGCGGCAGCAAGAAATTATGAAGAGAGAAAAGAGGCGCTGGGGAGCGGGAAAACTTTCGACATGTCGGTGTGTGTTCAATTTACAAGCCACCTACGTTGCGCTTGACAAACTGGCGGCCATAAAAATTAAGGAAAAATAAAATCGTATATTACGCCCCTGCCCCCTCGCGGGTCCACCAATAATAACGTTGGACCGGCTAACAACTTCATTTCGGGCAACGCAAGGCGACACTCATAAGGCATAAATTTGCTAGACTTAAGCCTAATTTATGCCGCGTATTCGGGCCTGGCCCGAAAGGGTCGCCAAGTGCACAGGCGAGTGTTTGCCTGAATGTATCTGCTGCAACAAGTATCCGAGAGATACACACGTCCCGCGGACATCCCCGACGACTGCATCTGCATTCACAATTAAACAATTTCCACTAAATCTCGTTACTTCCTTGGCAATTTGTTACGCGCGGCAGCAAAGTTATGTGACGCTGTGCCATAAATTCATGCGCCAACCGAGGTCCCCTTACAGCCCCGGCCACTTCCCTGCCCCTTTATGCGTTCCCCCCGTTTCGAACTCAAAACTGACCATCCAGTGGCTGTGAAATCTCCTGCGAGCGGCACTTAAATCGATGGATTTATGAAGCCCGGCACGCCTGCGCAAAAGGAACTGCATCCGAGCCGGAGTCGCAGCTCGAAATCCGAGGTAATCCGTGGGCAAAGTGAGCTGCGGGCGAGCATAAACTGCGATTAGACGACACTCGGCCACGGGTCACCTCACCTGGCAGAAGTGACCCAGAGCCCTGGGCAAAGTGCGGAAAAAATATGAGCGGACGAGGCGTTGCAAGGCGATGCAGTTGCAACCAATTCAAGTTCAATTGCCAGCGCAAGTGTGGCATAAATTTGCGTAATATTTATTGGGTCTTCGGACTGAAAAATTAATACCAAAATGATCGCAATTAAGAACTAAGTTGTATTGTTTGTATGGTCGCATTTTGTTTCGCAAATTGTTTGGCAAAGTTTGCGTGAAATTTCTGAAGTCTCAACTTTTGCGNTGTTTCAGTTTTAAAATTCCGAAATTTCTGTAGTCTCAACTTTTGCGGCACCACACCCAACGGAAATCGGAAAAGCAGCCCAAGAGGAAAACAATGTCTGATTGGTCAAGCGCCGCTGCTGTCTGTGCGACAGTGCATAAAAATATTTCAGAAATGTGTTGTGTGCTGCATGCAGCGCAGCACACGCAACAACTGCGAAAACGGGAAACGGGGAAAACTAGAAAAACGCCAAGGAAACTCAGCCCCCGTGGTGGAGTGGCATTTCATTCTGTTATCAAATCAAAGCGGCTGGAACGCTTTTTGCTACCAGGCGCTGCCGTTGCGGTGCGGTGCGGTGGAAAAACAAAAAGTGCCTTGCTTTTTGATTGGGGGAAAATCTTGCGAAAATAATTTTAATTTATCACTTCCGGCGGCCATTGTGTCGTTCCATTCTACGCTCCCCTTCGGTAATCCTCCGATTTTTGCCGTCAGACGTTGCTCGGCCGATTGCAATCTTTGCATTTCCTATATGCATGCATGCATGCTACTCGCAGTGCCATTTGCCATTACCACTGCCATTAGGCCCCGCCATTATCCCCCGAGTCTGACTCCTCCGTTGCACTGCCATTACCATACCCATTACCATTATGGCATTACCAACTAGCAACTGCCGATTGCAGCAAACTCTGAGGCACCAGAAACTCCGAAACTGGGTGCAGTATTCCTCGGCCGGCCCGCTGCAAAGTGCCCGCCGTAGAGCCGCCCCCCGTGGTCCCCTTTTTTTTTCTGCCGGCTTTTGCTATTCGTCTGTCTATGCTTTGTTTGCGCCCATATGCAAATGCAATTTCGCAGCTAACGGTGTGCGCGCTCTTTTGAGTTATGCCAGCGGTACTGGGCCCCCTTTCCACCGACCAGCGCCTCCGTTCCGCCCAAGTTTCGGTCGCAGGGCTTGGCTCTGGGCCTAGGCCTGGGCCTGGGCTTCGACTTGGGCCAATGAGCCTTCGCCACGCAACAATGGCCTCAAGTCTTGGCCACAGGAGCGGAATGGCACGGTCTAATTAAAATTCGTACAAGCTACGAAACGGTTATTGCAAATATTGATATTTTCAGGGAATTGAGTGCTCTAATATTCGCTACATGAAAGCATTTTCTAATTTCAAAATATCAGTAACCAATAGGGCTTTGTTATAAGAAGTAGTATATTAAATACTGTAATTATCCCTACGTTTCTTCGATTGTTTTATACTCCTTCAGCCGCGCCTGTTTTGGCCCAAGTTTCCTAGCTGAACGTGGTGATGACCCTATTTTTTCGGGGTAGCTACAGCCCGTGGTCCTCTGTGTAAATGGCGTAACATTTTTTGCATGTTTCGAATTCCGCTCGCGAGCCCCCGACCTCTGAGAAGCCCAGCCCAGGACCCTTAGCGCTGTCGTCATGTTACCAAAAACCTTTGCTGCACTCGCTGTACTTGCTGCTTGTTTTCAGTTGGCTAGCAAGTTAATTTCGCTGGGGAGGAAAAAAGAAACAACGGCAAAAACCAGCTGCCTGCCTGCCATATTCTTTGGCCTGGCCGTTTCTCGTTGTTTTTTACCCCATTTTGGGTAATTAATCATCGGGCCGGTAAGCATTCGTGTAAGCGCTCTTATCGCTCAAAACACATCTCAAGTAGTTAATTTTAAAATGCCCCACGTAACAGGCTGCAATTTTTGTGTTTTTAAAAGGGGCAGACTGGCGGGGCGGGCGGTGGCGGGGGAGGGTGACTTGTCAACGCTTTTGATTGACAGCACTTAAATATTTTCGCGAGGCATTTCTTTCTGGCCACTCCCCCGCCAGCGAAACCGAACCAATGTAACATACACCCACGAAGGCATTTTTTTGTTGTTGTTTTCTTCAATTTGTTTTCTGGCCGGAGTTAATGAAAGAGCAGCGCCCCCCAGCGGCCAGTGGCCGTACCGCGTCTGGTGGAGAAAAACTCATCGGAAAGTCACCCACTGCATTGGGCATTCCGGCTTGCTGGTGGTTGCTTTCCTGCGCCGCCGCTCGCTCCGTCTCTTTTCAAATATGGCGACGGCTGCCATTGGTCGGTTCTCGGGCTAGGGGGCGGGGCTTGGCGGCCGATTTTAGCCCAGTTCGCAGGCAGTTGGCCAACAAGAAGCCGGGGGGCCTTAATGAGCGGGAGAGCAACAAGTGGCAGTCGATATTCGCATCAAATCACATTAAATCAAATGTGTGTTGCATTCGAGTGCCGGGAGTGTACCTTTCGATCGATTTGAATTGCCTTTGACAGACGGGAGACGGGAGCAGGGACGGTGGCGGGGGGTGTATTACCCGCTTTGACTCGGCTAAAACCCCTTTGGCAAACAGAAACCGAAACAGAAATTACAAGACGAACAACAAAAATAAAACACAAAAATACAGACTGCAATGCGATATGGCAATTTAGCTGTCAGTTAGCCGCTCTCTGGGCCAATTAACTCGCTTGTTCTGGCCCGTTCCATTGTTGTTGCTGCAATTTCATGGCCCCAAGCAGCAACTGATGATTTTGCGGTTTTCTCTCACTTATTTCGTGCCCCCAACATTTTCCAGTTGTTCCTGTTGTTGCAGTTGTTGCTCGCTGTGTGCAAACAGCAATTATCTGATAAATGCCCTGGCGCTGAAAAATTGATAAATTGCTTGTATAAACGCTGCGCCTGCGATTATGACTGTGTGGCATTTCGCCAGCGTGTGGAAACTTTTCTATTCCACTATTTTCCCATCCCCATCAAGTGGGTACTACTTGTCAGAGTACACCTCTGTACTCTGACATTTAATGGCTGTCAAAATTGATTCAAGTATCTGTCGAAGCCGCAGCAATATGGATGGGACGATGTGTGAAGTTGTGGTCATATCAAAGTTGCAAAATTAGGGGCTTTCAAGAGTGGCCCATAAAGATGTGAGCTATAGGAGCGGCAAGCGTAATAAGCAGGTTTATTATGAGCGCATTAAACACGCTCTTCAAGGCCGATCAATTTGTAATGAATTTGCATACAATCAAATGATTGCTCTTGGTGTCATTGGTGTCGCTTCTAATTTAAATTAATCCCCCAAACGTGCATACATTATTGTATTAGAAATTCATTTTATAACCCATTGATTAGACCCTGTCAAACATTTTTCGTTCTTTCGACTGTCAGTTGAAGATCTTAATCGCTCTCCAATCGATTCAGCGCCAAATTCATTGTTGACCTCATGACAAATAGCCCCCTGACATCCGTAAACCAAACAAGATGGGCAACCCAACTCTTCCGGAGATATATGGCCCGGCATTAAGCATAGTTTTCATCACTGGCAGGCGAAAACGAAGATCATCAGTTTCTGAGCAAATCCATCATGTGTCGAAGGGCCCTGGATGTGGATCTAGATCGGGATCTGGATCTGGATGGGGATGTGGATGTGGATGTGGATCTTTGGCTAATTTGTAGCGGGTGTACTGTTGTGTTTATGTTTGCCACAAGACCACCAGAAAAAGCAAAGGAACCTCGAACGGGATGATGACGAGGAATCGATTTGGATTCGGAGGGGCTCGGGCATTTGTTTATTTATTTAATTCCAGTCAAGCTCAATTAGAAACACAAATACACACAGTGTGGCTGTGGCATAAATATCATTCGACTGGGTCTCGTGGCGTTTGTTTGGCTCAGGCGCTTTCAGCTTTATTGATTTAAAAAAATGAAAAATTTATGTTTAAACAACGGCCATGCGCCATGCATCCCCATCCCATCCCTTTCATTTCGATTTGAAATCGCTGCGCCCCGGTCCGAAACCGAATTTGAATCCAAATCTGATTCCGTATTGGAATTAGAGTCCCCCGCATCCGATTTGGCCATTGGCGCCACCACTTAAAATCAACATGAGCCGCCAGAAAACAGCGAGCAAGAAGCTTGGTGGTGGCGGACTTTCAAATGTAAATAAACAAACAAACAACGCGGCCACCGTCGAACGGAGCTACTCGAATGCTTCCCCCGATCGTTCTCTGGCACGGGATATATGGAAATCCCATAGTATATATATCGGTTCGGTGCGGTTGGATCGGATTCGATCGATTTTTGCATTGTCGGCAAAATGCCTTTTGATGCCGCACAGTCGGCGGAAATAAGTTCACATAATCAAAAATGCAATTGGCGATGAATGCCAGCAATGCAACAATACAAATAAATTGCAATCATTCATCAAAAACAAAAGACTTGCCGGCAGTCCTGGCTGCTGCTGCTGCAGCTCCAGCTTCAGTTGCAATTTCTGCTGCAGTTGCAACAGTGGCAGTCGGCGGGGGCAACAGCAACAACTGTTGCGGCTGCTGCAATTGTTGCACCTTATTTGGGCAATTGGATGATGAAGATCGAGGGGGAGCCCGTGGATACAGTGGAACCAATGTATGCAATAACCTTATGCTTCGAAATACCTACAAGGTGCATCCAACCACTGCGGGATTTTCAACTAAGACGATTTATGGGACAATACAACATCTCAATCTTTTGTTTCCCGATAGCACCTTTCGGACTATTGCCACTTCGGTAATCGGCTAATCACGCCCAACTGACCTGATCCCGTTTTCAGGCCTTGCCCTTTTTTTGGTTAGACATTATTTGGCAACCACTGTGCGGAAATGTGGCTTCTCGTAGCGTTTTCTACGAATTTCAGGAGTCGGCCTCCTCGGCAGATCAGCTCATAAAAGGAGGCACTCAACAATCAAGCATGACGAAATGGCCAAGCGGCTTTTGGCCCTCTTGCGGACGCTTGCTTCTCCGTATGCAAATGCAGAACGCCGGACAAAGACCAAAGACCAAAGACCGGGGAGTGAAATAATGCGCTAAAAGGCCGCTGGACGTCTGTCATTGTCGATGTCGCGCAGTTGTCGCAGAGGATTTGCCTTTGTTCCCCAGCCGCAAAGTCAATTGTGAGGATCTGTCCGAGTTTGAGTTTGCGCCCAAGTCGCACCGTATCTGTGAGATACTATACTTTGGGACACCGAGCACAAGCTGCCTCGGATTAGTTGGCTCCTGCTGCGAGGCTCTAAAAATTTGACTACCGCTTTCACTTCGGCCCGGCCCGGCCCGTGACCCTGACAATCTCCTCCGGCCTCTTTCTCCGCCTTTCTCTAAATATTTTGATAGCCTTTCGTGGCTGCGAGCTCGTGTGTTTGTGACACATAACACGAGTGAGTGCCAGTGCCAGTGCCTGTGCCTGGGCCTGCCTGGCTGTGTGGTCCAGATTCGGATCCAAATTAGAGTCCGCAGCCAAAAGTGAAAGCGTTTTCCCGTCCACTTGAGCCAGCCATTAACCTACCGCAGTTTGTATAAAGAACACAAACCGAACAAAACAAGGCCATGCCAGACACAAATTAATATCAATAAAATCGCCGAGAAGGTGGTGCGGTGTGGGGAGCTGTTAGGCGATTTACGACTTCCTCAACATCCTGCCTCCAAATTCAGAGCCCATAGTGCCATATTCCTTCCAATTCCCAAAGGAAACTCCCTAGACAGATAGACATCTTGAGTAGGGTTTGAAGGCTTTCAGTCAAATGCCGTTTAATTGATGCGAAACTGTTGCAGCAGCTATGTTGCCAATGTTGCCAATCAACAAATTAGTTTTAGCCCGAAGCCCACGGTCAAAAGTCGCCAAATAATTTAGCCGCAATCCCTGCTAAAAGCGCACAAAAAAATAAGAGAAAAAACCCAGAACTCGAACAAAGGACAAGATGCGCTGGTGGAGAAACAAAGGCAGTCGAAAGCCGATCAGATTAAGTGCTTATAACATGGACATGACTCCATTGACCATCCCAGCATCCTTGCAGCTGAAAAAAGCGCAAAAAAATTAAATGGCTGATGGCCCAGGTTCCCGCGCAATCGAAGTGCTTCTGCACTTTTGTCGGCAATTGCGGGAACTACAACTCCGAGGGTCCATCGATATTTTAAAGGAAATACCAATTTAATATTTAGCATTTAAATGGCTATTGTAAGCTATGTTTGCAGTGAATAATTTACGCAATATTTTTGATTTGAAAGTTCCCACAATTAGTGTTTCAATTGCAGTCAAAGCATTTTAGAAAGGTACAATAACATATCTCTGTGGCTTTAATTTGAACAACTCGTTCAATGGAACTGTAGCGGTCGCAACAGCGATTACATAGGGAAAACACAAACCCACACACCTGATGGGGACACCTGAAGAAGTCGGAGGAGCACTGCCCTGGCCAGGGGCATCTCCTCAGTGAGCTCCCCCAATTGCGGCCGCAGACTTGCCTCAATCGGCGGCATTACACAAGCGGCCGAAAGCGGAACCGAAAGCCAACGACCAAAGTGCCCCGATGCAGCAATGCCCATCGAGATTGGGAGCCTGCGGATGAGGAAGAGGAGCTCGATTGGCGTCGCCACATGATGCCTGCCCACTCTGGCACATCCATCGGCCATTGTTCTCGCTCCTCCTCCTCCTTCTCCTCCATCTCCTTCTTCTTCTCCCCCGAAAATCGAACTGAGAACACGGGAGCTGGGAGCTGGGATCTGGGATCTGGAGCCAGCGAAATGTAGTAAATGTTCGTCCCGCTGTTGTTGTCGCTGTTTTGAAAATGTCAATATTCTGATTCCGCGAATAAAAAAGAGCCGATCCCGGGCAACTTGCCCCTCCGAGTCGATGCAGAGGTCCCAGCCCAAGGAAGCCCAATCCAATCTCGGAAGCTGATGTCGCAGCTCCTTTGACGTTCAGTTCATCTTCTCGAGCAGCTTAGTGGCACCCACCGTCGCTGGTACACTGTTAAATTATTTCGGTACAAAAAGGATAACAATTCAACTAAATAACTAAATAAAATATACGCAACGTATGAATAAACTAGACTTGGGATTTTAATTAGGAGCAACGGGGTGACACATTTTGTAAGATTTTAAGTGGGAGCAACGCCATAAACAGATCATATTTTAATGGAATTTGGTGTTTGAATTTAAATAGCTTTTTTTTAAGCTTTTTGAAAAGCTAAAATGTCTATTCTTTAAGACGGGAAACCTTTGGAAGGACCAGCAGCGTGCAGCTCTTGTTGCCAGTGCAGGCCATTCTGCGTAATTCAGTTGCAGTTGAGATTGAGCCGCTGCTCGAAAATGGTGGCCATCAGGACACAAAGGCGGCCGACCGGCAGCCAAAGCTGGCTAAAACTTAAAGCTGGCGGCCACTTCAAAAGCCGAAATGGCCCACAGTTCAATAGGCTTTGTGCTGCAGTCCGGGAGACTCAGCTAAAGCTGAGATGCTGATGCTGATGCTGATGCTGAGAAGTAAGTCGGCAAGCGGCTATAATGCACTTGGATATGCAAAATTGCATTGAAATTTGAATTCAATTCAAGAGGGGGCCGGCCATTGGCCTGCCGGAGCCATCGCTGCGGTTGATTTTTTTGTGTTTTGTGTTTGCCCACTTGATTGTGCGACGCTTGCCAATTTGAAGGAAATCAAAAAACCCTGCCGCCGCTCTCCAGCAAATTACGCAACTGCCTTCTCCGGATTGGAGCTGGAGCTGCAGCTGTATCTGCTGGATGCGGATCGGAATCGAAATCGGTAGCCAGTGGGGCATGCCCACATAGAAAAATGAGTCGCTTAATAGCCGCCGACAGTTACAAAGTGCCAGGCAATTGTGGCGAATACCACAAGCCCCTAGATTCTCACACAGCAACTAAAATTCCCTACTATTCGCAATGCATTAACATATTAACATTAACATATTATCTACTGAAAGCCCAGGAACAGAAAAGCTTTAGAGTGCGAAGTGTTTCCTTCGAAACGAGAAGATAACAATTGGACAAAAAGAATTTAGTTAAACTTTTTTCCGGTGCAATTTGCATCGCATGGGCGTGTTGCTTGGGGGCGTCTGGGCCGCAACTCTGGCTTTCAATTTGCCACGTTCTGAGATGCAGCAACACCGCCCCAGCAGCTGGAACAGAATTCATAATTGCAACAAGTAGTTGCAACCCGCGGTCAAGTTTGTTGCATTACCCAAATCAACTTGAATATGGGTTTTTTTCCCGAGTTTGGGATACTTAATAAAGAAAATACAAGATTGTCTGGGATAGTTGGCGAATCTTTAAATGGACAAGTATTTTTGGAGGCAACCAACTCTTTTATATGCGGCTTTTTAGCTGGCAAAAGTTGTGCATAATTGCAGTTTGCAGCCAAAAGTTGGATTGGTAATTGCACTGGGCCAGCGGGCAATGGCGGCCGCTTTGAGGCGCTCACAATTGGCAGCTCTTTGGCGGCAAACAAATATTAATGGCCGTGTTAACAGAAGGGCGGAGTAATCGGGGCAATCTGGGGATTTACAGGAAACTTTGCGGCTGTCAGGCGGATTGAAGGACATGCCAATGGCATGGCGTGGCATTATCTGGATGAAAACCCTTTTGGTTTTAGGACTAGAGAAGGCTCGACGCAAACAAACAAATCTTGGCTGTCACAGGCCCTCGGATGCGGATTGAATGCGAATGGATGTATGTATACGTATGTGACTATGAAAGTCCAGCGGGCGTGTCCCGCACGTTAGTTGGCGAGCGTGTTGCGGATATGAAACATATCTCCGGTTGGCAGGCAGGACATTTCCGTTGGCTTCCCCCTTTTCCTGGTCCTGCTACTGCTCCTGCTCTATACAGGAGGGAACTCCATTCAGCTGTCATAAATCCCATGTTCGAGAGTTGGGATTTGCGGCAGGATATTGCCCAAAAGGATGCGCGCTGCTCGCTCGGCTGTGTAACAACTTGATGGGCATTTGAATGCAGGCTCGTGTCATTCAGTGGCCACAAAGAACTGCCCAGGATCCCCAGCTCATCTCACCTCCATCTCACGCCTTATTTTCCCCACCCCCCAGCCTAAACAGCCCTCGAATTATCGGCGGGAACATTTCAATCGAGTGGCCCAAAGTGAGACACCTGACACTTAAGCGCCAGGATCAGAGGAGCGGGAGCAGCCCTGAGTTGGGATGACGAGCATTCAGGCATCCCACCGAAGGCGTTCGTCTGACAAATGAGACAAAGTGACACAAGTCAATCACACAGGACACGAAAATGCGCCGCATATAAATTCCATTCGATGGGCACTCATGCGACCCAATTTACTGCCCAGTGCACCGCAAGAAAAGTTAACAGGGAAATCCAACCCCATCTTCATATTCATTTACTCAATTTTCAGATTTATATTCAATCTATTGTATAGTGAAATGCTACTTCTTGCTTTTGCAATGCTACTTCTTGCTTTTGGAAAGATGCACATTCATAGAGCTTTTCAACATTTTTCTGGCAGTGCCTAAACCTCTAGAGCAGCAATGAAAGTGGCCCCTGGTCCGGCCCCTTGGGGCCGAAATGTATTTAAATGAATTCCGTCAGCGTCAGCGCGGTCGAGCTCAGGCAAAGTGACGGACGCATTTAAACTGTCAATACGCATCCAGCTCAGCATCGCGTCCCAAGAAGAAGACACCAGAGGAAGGGCCCGAGCCGAACGGACTGAAAGGAGCAAGTCGCTCAAGTGGCGGAGACAATGAATCCTGTCAAGACCAGGCGGGGCAGTCGCGTTAGCCTGAGTTGGCGTGGCGTGGCGAAAAGCGCGCGAACCGGCCACCAGACTCCAGTTTCCAGAATTCCCTCCCCCCCAGATACCGATAAGAAGGTCCCTCCACCCACGTTCCCACTCCACAGAGATGGCCAGATCCATTAGAGTTAAATAAATTTTGATTTTGAATTCAATTTGCAAGCGGATTTGGTGGGAGATACGTCTCGGTTTGCGGCCCAGAGGGTCGTTCCAGCAGTTTTGGGTCAAAGGGTACGCAACAAGGTGGAGTTTTGGGTGATGTATGAGTGAACACAATGCAAATATTAGGACTGCGTTCCTACCATCTAAGCTTTTTGATTTTCTTGAAATTTATAAACCACCCTCGGCAGGTAATTCGAAGTCCATTAGAGAAAGTTCATGGCGTTCGTTAGGTTCAAAAGAGCGTAGNTCATGGCCTTCGTTAGGTTCAAAAGGGCGTAGATAGGAGAAGATTTGATATTAGGACACTTGATTATGGATAGTGGGATCGTATTATGCGGACAATCCATTTTTGGCAAGAGATACTTTACTTTATTTAAAAAATTTAAATATATTTAAATTGGAATAAATTTAAAATTGCAATCTTTAGCTGAAAAATGTCATTTAAACAGTTTCTGCCGCTGACCAGGTCCCATGGTTGATAGCTCTGGGGCACAGCGGACAGGCGGACAGACGGACGCGCGGAGAGGACAGGCGGCGACAAGTGATGAGTGAATGCAAAGAATTTGAATATTGTGCCGCGGCCGCCGTTGACATAAATCGTCAATGACAGCAACACTGCCTCCTTTTGGCCTTAAACACGCAACCAGGGACGCAGGGCGAGAGATTCCGGGGTCCGCCGAAGGAGTGGGAAACCGGAGTGGGAACTGGGCATCCGCGGAGCAGAGTCCATAGAGAACACAGCGACAACTGTAATCCGCGCTATTGTATCCGCGCCCGCGATGGATGATTGCTCGCGGGTCCGTTTTTGGCCTGTCAGCGAGCGGAGGCTTTCGGCTTTCGGAGGCAATTCTAATCGATTTGGGGCACTTTGACAGCGCTTATTGGCAGCATGCGCGTGGCCGCGATACCGAAAACACCTCACCGAATTACCGGCCGGCCCGGCCAAGCAGCCGGCGCGCCAGCGAGATGTCAACAGCATTTTGGCTTAAACGGCCGAACAGAAAATCAGATGGAGGACAAAAAATACAAAATATATTCACATGAACTGCGGCCGTGCGAGGGAAACCGAAACCAAAACAAGCACGCCAGCGGCAGTGGCAGTGGCGGTGGCAGCGGCATCGGCAGCATTATCATTATCTCAATGGAAGCTGATTGGAAACAGATAATTAAAATCTTCTAATTAGGCGGCATGTTCCGCGAGTGTGTGTCGCCTTAACCACTGTCGGCTGTCGCAGGAAACAAGTTCATAAATCTTGCGTCCAACAAATCGTTTTGCAACATCACAGAACATTACACACAACATCCAAAGCGGCCAGGCCAAATGGCCAGTTGGCCAAAAGCCAGTTGTTGGCAGGAGCAGCAAGAAACCGTCAAAGGAATGCCGGGAAAAATATGCGAATTTCGCATTTTCAATATGAATTAAATATAGCTAACTAACGTTTCCAAAGGGGTCCGAAAAAGGGGTCAAGCGAAGGTTTAAATTTTAGAACTACCGCCAGGAACAGGTCAACACAAAATCACAAGCAAAGAAAATTATTCATAGGGCAAAGAGTAAATTAATAAAAAAAAACAATGAAAATAAAATATTTTATAATTTTAAAAAAAAAATTAAGAGCGTACAAAGATCATGTGGACGAAAAAGCAGAGATTTTGATTTTCCCAAAAATTGTATTCTAAACTATAATGGTAAATATAAAAAAAAAACATTAAATTGTAATTTTGAACAGTTGTGATCAGCAAAATCAATTCATTAAAAACGCCATCCTAATAATTTACTTTTAAACATAAAAAAATGTAGAATAT
>JAJJHQ010012807.1:357290-427101 GCA_021223825.1 Drosophila ironensis
GGTGTAGAAAATATAATTTATTTTTTTTTAAATATTTTTTTAATATTTTTTTTAATATATTTTAAATATTTCGGTTCATTTGTCGATGTATCTTGAGGTCCCATAGGATATTATTTATTTTCTTGTTTTGGCGCTGATCAAGTGATCACTAAATAATATATAGAATTTCTACATATCCGAAACCACCCAAATGTAAAACGAAGATATTACGATTTTTTTTCAATGCGAATTTATATCTTGTATTTGTTATTCTGATGATTTTTAAAAAGCCTCTAGGCATTTGCTATGTTGCCAATAATTTTTCTGTAAATCTCAACGCCTCTCAAGTAAGTCTGCGCCCTCAAGAATTCATCATGGTCGTGCAGCAGAACCGGCGTATTGTTAATGGGAGAGAATCCCAAGGCGGGTATGCCCACAGCGCGGAGGTAGCGAGCGTCTGTTCCGCCCGGAAACACCTGAGTTCTGATGGTCAAGCCCCTGAAACATAGCCCACAATAAAAATCGTATTTTCAGTGCCACACTAATTGCTTACAACTCGTCCGTTGCACCTTTGAATGCCACCCAGAACGGATTCGACTCGTTGGTCTTAGTTGGTGCAGTATGACCTTTGGTACGGTTTGATCCAAACACGATTTCAATATCCCCGCCAGCCTCTTCCGACCACTTCAAGAGCTGCAGGACGGGAAAGAAAGGGTTATTCTTAGTGAAAACAGACTTTTGGAGATGCTTACGTTGGCGTGGAATTCCGAGATGTCTATGTCCAGGGACAGGCGGATGTCAAAACAGACCGTCAATACGGGGGGCACCACATTGCTCTGGACTCCGCCGGAAATCGTGGTCAAGTTTATTGTTGTCACATCGCCGATTAACAGCTCAGGGTTGTCCTGAAGGCGTTTCACCTGCGTATCCCTGAACTCCATCATCTTTGCGAGGATGTAGCTTAGCTTTTCTCCCGAGGTGTTTGGCATTAGGCGCAGGCCATGTCCCGCCGACCCGCCAATAGTAAAAACAGTTCCTGTCAAGAGTTCATGTAGACGAAATTGCCAAGAGATTTTCGAGCCAACATACTTCTCACCGTTCGCTCGGCATAGAAAACAGGAAACTCGTCCGTGGGCGAGGCTATTCCTTCGTCCAGGCTGAAGCCTACATTTAGGGATACAAACTCCGGCGAGGATACAAAGGCTTGCATGCCGTTACCGCCGCCTACTTCTTCGTCTGCAAGAAAAGCTCTTCAATAGTGAATTTTCCCTAAAAATACCATTTGAGAAATCGCACCTGGCACAAAGGAGACGTGAATGGTGCGCTTGAACTGAGCACCCTCGCGTTTTAGGGCTCGAATGGCAGCCAAATACTGCATGCCCACGCATTTCATATCCTGTGTGCCTCTGGCAAAGATGCGTCCCTCGTCGTCCACTTCGGCCCCGAAAGGAGGATGCGTCCAGTTCTCCGGGAACACCGGCACCACGTCCATGTGGGAATTGAGCAAAATGCTGGGAATTTCTGGGTGGCGACCCTCCCAGGTCAAGACCACCACGGGGTTATCTTGGTTGGCGGGTCGGTAGACCCTAAAAATAAGGTCCAAGTCCGCAGCTTGGCGTTTCAAAAACTCAACGCAGGGCTCTGCAAGATAATATTTTACGAGTTGTAGATACAAAATCCTTATCTCTTAACGTTATCGTTTTCCCCCTGAATGAGTTTAAAACTTCCATGAACAAGAGATGAAGTTTTCCCACACCTTTCAAACCTACCATAATCCGGATTGGGATGCACACTGGGAATCTGCAAATACTCCCGAAAGTATTGAATCTCCTCGTTGGACTCCCATTCCGCAGCGTTCATTGTCACACCGTTTACAGAATAAGTTTAACTGATATTCAAACGAGCCGGGACGTTCTACTTATGTGTTTTCCAAGTAGATTATCTCCAGACTGTCTGATATGTTTATCTGACTGCATTTTTCATAGACAACACTTTCAAAACGAGTCATTAAAGAGTTTATTAACACAAGATCTTATCGGGCCCAACTGTATAAGTATGTAGTTAGGAAACTAAACACTGGCAATGTTGCTTATAATTTTCCGGTAGATCTCCACACCCCGGAGATATGTGTCCGCTAGGATGAATTCGTCGTGGTCGTGGAGCAACACGGGAGTGTGGTTCATGGGCGAGAAGCCCAAAGCCGGAATGCCAACCTGTCGGATGTAGCGGCTGTCAGTGCCTCCCGTGAATATTTGCGGCTTTATGGATAGCTCTCTATGGAATATAATTTGTGGTTAATATAACAAAACTAATAGATCTCCAAAAGCATTACTAACAGTTCATTGGTGGCCTCTGTGAAGGCCATCCAGAAGGGATTGCTGCAATCGATGGGCGTGGGCTGAACCCTGGGCTGCTTCTGCTCGTAGGTCAGCTCAATGTCCCCTCCGGCTTCTTGGCACCATTCCTCCAGCTTTTAAATGCGATCGGTAATTGAATTGTGCTGCAGCTAATGGAAAACTAACTTACCTGCGCCTCAAACTCCCTGTGATCCACGTCGAGGGCCAGGCGGCAATCGAAGCATACGGTCAGCAGAGGTGGAACCACGTTGCTCTGAACGCCGCCACTCAGCCTGGTCAAATTGATGGTCGTGACATCACCAATTACTAGGTCCTTGTTTTTCTCCAGCCTCTGCACCTGCGATTTCCTCAACTCCATCATCTTGCCAACAATGAAGTTCAGCTTTTCGCCGGCCGTGTTAGGCAGCAGCAGGGAACCGTGTCCGGCAGTACCGCTGATGTTGAAATACACGCCTGTTTAAAGGGGATTGAAATTAAATTTGAATCTCTTGGCCTAAACCAGCAACGTACGCCACACGGCTCTCTCGGCATAGAAAACGGGGAAGTCCTCGTTGGGCGAGGCCAGGCCCTCGTCCATTCCGAAGCCCACATTCAGGGCGCGAAATTCCTCAGTGGTCACAAAAGGACGCATCCCCAGACGGCCGCCCATTTCCTCATCTATGTGGGGGATAGTATTTAAATGATTTGTAAATATGTGAGCTTGAAAACACCCACCGGCCACAAACGAAATATGAATGGTCCGCTTGAAACGCGCTCCTTCGCGTTTCAAAGCTCGAATGGCAGCCAAATACTGCATGCCCACGCATTTCATATCCTGTGTGCCTCTGGCAAAGATGCGTCCCTCGTCGTCCACGTCGGCCCCGAAAGGAGGATGCGTCCAGTTCTCCGGGAAAACAGGCACCACGTCCATATGAGAGTTGAGCAAAATGCTTGGAAGCTCCGGTTGGAGACCCTCCCAGGTCAAGACAACCACGGGATTATCTTGGTTTGCGGGGTAGAAAACCTTCAAGGGAAGCTCCAGTTGCTCCGCCTGACGCTTCAAAAATTCCAGGCATGGTTCTATATAAAAAATAGTGGATAAAACGACACAAACAAAGGCAATAGCAAAGCAAAAACAACAAGACAAGCTTGGAAATGCAAGTCAAAGCTGGGACGGAATTTTCCACCCAATTCGATATCGAGTGCAATTGGATACCCACTGTAATCTGGGTTGGGATGAACGCTGGGAATGCGCAGGTACTCCCGGAAAAACTGGATCTCCTCATTGGTGTCCCACTGGGTGCTGCTCTTGTTGGATGACATTTCGACTGTTTGATCTCAATGTGCGCTCCGCTGCGTTCGACGGCTCACGTCAGACTGGCTTGTGTTGTCCAGTGTCGAGTTCGAGATTCGTAGAGCTAATGGACTTATCTGGCTATCAAAACAACGATCGTAGAGCCAACGACAACGCAAGCGACAGCAAACACGACGCTCGGGGATACTCGCCGTTTTATAAATTGAAAATGTGTGCCATGCGCGATAATTTTGTTTGGGTAGGGGTACAACTTTTGTTTTGGTTTAATTCAAATGTGGGGGCACTTACAGTGGGGCCTATGATTACCATGACTTTGCAATGTTAATAATGCGAAATCTACTCGAGGAAAATATGTTCTTCAGAAGTTATTTCATTTTATTATAATGATATATGATTGTCATTAGCAATTTATCCAAACAATGGTTTTAAGATCAGTCTCGCCCTGAAACAATTTTTAAATATTCATGTAATTATACATTTCTGGTATATCGCTTCCCTACTGTGCCACCGTTTGACTCTATGACCATTAGCAACTCATACAAACAATTTTTTTATAACCCTCCGCAACAGTTGAATTCCATAATCACGTTAATTTATGTTATAGTTTACTTTATTTTACATCTTGGCGTGTATACAACAAAACTTAGGGGTTCACTAGAAACTTATATGCGAAAATACGAAGATCACAACCGCCGCCCCTCAGTCCTTTCGCTCGAAAAGAACAGGGAATGGCTTCTCCTTCGGCGCCTGCAGCCAGTTGTCCTCCGAATACTTGACGTTGTTTTCAGTCTCGATGACGTGGAACGTGTAGGCGTGGCGGCTCTTCTGCGATCGGTTCGGCTCGCTTTTGTGCACCACATTACCGTGGATCAATATGCAGGTGCCTGGAAATGCAATGAGTATATTATTAACCTTCGATCTGCAATCAACCTCAAAGTAAATCCAAAGAGATGATGGGTACACCCTAATCATATCACTATCTAGTCACAACAATGGAATACAATGGAACGGTGTACTCACCCTTGCTGACTTGCATCGGCGTGAAGCTAGACTGCGGATAAATGGGAGCTGCCCGGTCGTAGACCATCAGCTCCGTGGCATTCTGGTCGGGATTGCGGAGATAGCGCCTGTGAACGCCGCTTTTGTGGGACCCTTTGATGAACTGCAGGCAGCCGTTCTGGAGGGTGCAATCCTCGAGGGCCAGCCAAAAGCCAACCGCTGAGTTGGGCTCCGTGTGCAGGAACCAAGAGTCCTGGTGCGGAGTCACCTCGCCGCCAACGCCGGGATTCTTATAGATGTACATGCTTTGGCATACCGCCGGGCGGTTGTAGTTAAGCTGCCAGCAGATCTCCCTCACGCGGTTGCTGAAGGTGATCGCCTGGAAGGTGGGGTGCTCCACATGCAGGGCATGGCCCACTTTGTTGAGAGCGATCATGGGGTCCACCAGCAGCTGGCCCTCGTCGCCCACGGCGCCCTTCTCGAAGAAGTAGCGCACCTTGTCGCCGGACTCCATGAAGTACAGCTCCTTGCCCTGGGCGTCCTCCTGCTTCACCGTGCTGAAGATCTTACGGTTTGACTGCGGCGCCTCCCGGCACAGATCCCGGCCGGCCTGGAAGAGCGACTCCACCTCCTCCGGCGTGAGGAAGTCCTCGATGACGATGAAGCCATTCTCGTTCAGCTGTAAGTAAGCACATCGGTTCAAGGATCCGTTTTTCACAATCTTTGAGAGCTTATCGCTTGCGCCGTCGCGTCTGGCGGTTCCGGCAATCTATAGCTTCATTGAGCTGTAACAGATTCGTAATCTCTGACCGATTGACCGATTATAAAGTGAGTTTATGGCACGCGCATACAATGTCGAGCCTTGAGACTACCAATTATTATCGTTTCAAAGTACACTGGCAAAAATTTATATTATTAACAGTACCCATTTCATGTGAGTTTCCACCGAAACGACACATTTTCCTTAAAAGTATTACTAGTTTCTTTCAATGCATTCATGATTTGTTCACCTTTTGAACGTTTTTGCTAATTAACAAATTCCTGTGCACGTCAAAACGTTAATTTCGCCTGACACAAGCCCACAAAACTAAAATCCGTGCTCATTTACTGAAATCACTCAACGTGAAATTGAAAATTCACACATTTGCTTGTTTCGTTTGTTGAAATCCACAGATAGGCACCGATAGCTTTTCTTTGGCAAACGTGACCGATAAATTACTACACTTGCTGCGCCCAAAGCTTGATTGTTTCCAATTGAAAATCCACATCAATCACTCATTTCCCGACATAAGGGCAACACAATTTCGGTTTGGTAAACCAATGTTGAATATATTACTTGAGTTCTGGCTGCTCTCCCGATCTCCCGATCTCCCGCTTTCCCGCTTTTCCTCTCTGGCTTCTCGTTTGGCCTGAGTGTGGTTAAATTAAATAAATTTAAATTGCTTGAGCGAGAAAATGCTAAAGATGAAAAACGAGAGTAAAAATAGTCGCCGTGACTCAAAGGCCCCGAACACCTGAAGCGATTGAAGCGCTGGGATGGAGGAGGAGATCGCATTGGAACTGTTTTGGGATCTCGGGCAGGGCGAGCTGTCGAATGCGCCGAAGAACACACATATTCGTATCTAAATCGTCCGCCGGGGGGGCCAAGTAGCTACACATTCACACAGTCGATGTGCACTCTGCAGTATTCCATTGCAGGAGGCGTGTGCATCGGAAAATTACCCCGGAGGGTCACAAGTCAGCACGTATGCTCTGTAACATGCCTAGCCAGCTGATTTTGCAATCGCCGCCGTTCTGTGCCGACTTGATAATGGAATTGAGCAACGAGCTTGATTTCAATTTGCATATACATATGTACATATTTTGTAACCCAATGGTTAAGTCATCGTTGGGTGAACTAGAACTTGACACAAGTGTCCAGGGCAGTTGTAAGCAAATTCTGCAGGCTTAACAAATTTTGATTGGCAAGTTCGAGGTGTATTCTTACAAGTTTGAAAAGGGAGACATTTGAATTTATATCAAGTTTTTCCTTTGGTCAGAAAATACTTATCGGTTGGGCAACTTTGTTGGCTCAGATTCAGATAAGAATTCTCCACCATCATTATTGTCCAACTGAATATTCAATTCAATCGAAGCGCGTGGCGCATGAGCAAACCTGTTTCTCAAGAAATTATTCTAACCCGCAATTAAGCCCCATATCCATTATGATCTCCACACGCTCCGTTAACAAAATCAAACTAGTTGGGTAATAAGGGGCCCCGTGATGGCTTTTTGTTCCACCAAATTGTGAGAAAGAAGCACCTGAAAACGAAAAACATTTCCTCAATCTTTGGTCTGCTTGGGACAAAAGAATGAATGCCTTTCCGTCGAATGCGAATTTTCACCGAGCCAAGGAAATGTTTATGACGTTGGATGGGTTGTAAATAAAAGAACAGCTCATCCCAAAGAGTGATGACTAACAGTGAGTGCTTCCGAATATTATAGATATACATGGATTCTTGAAAACATGAAAAACCGATCAATAAATCGATATTCGCTGATCAATTCGACCCACCTCGTCCAACAATTTGCTGTGCATTTTGGTATCTGCTTGTGTTTCTGGATAATCTTCACAAAATAACGAAATTCACTTTTGGTTTTCTTTCGATTGCAATCTTTTGTTTGGGTGCCTGAGTTTTCTTGTAGTTTCCACTTCTCAGCGATCGAATCGAGAACGTTTCGCACTGTTTGGCGTGTCTTTTGAAACTGAACTGAACGGAACCGAAACCGAAACAGAGAAATTTTCGAAAACGCTTGAAAATATCTGGCGGGCAAGCGAGCGAGAGCGAGAGGGGAAATTAGCTCTGCTCCCACGCGGCGCTAAGCTGTTACATATTCCACATATTCGTATGGGTTATTCTATATAGCCAGCCGACTCTCCCATTCTCGATCTCACGAGCTGTTAGCTAACAGAAATCGGCCCTGTTAATGCTCGGCGCGTGTATATATGTATATATGCATATATTTTGTAGTTTTGTGATTTCTTTATCAGGCCCAAAGTGTGCCAGTCTAGCCATTGGCTTTGATAAATAAATTTGACTTTAGTTTGTCCACTACGATTATTAGTGTTATGCCACAAGAGGCGAGATAGTTTCAGGGTCCGTCAAATGTGCATAGCAATCTATGGGCTTCCAGTGTTTTTCCCTGTCTCTGGGTGCGATCTCCGAGTGTTATCTCCCTCGCGACACGTGTGCCGGGGTGCGCCTCCCATTCCACCCCATCCCATGCTACATCTTTGCTACATCTGTTTACACAGGCGCTCATGCTCGCATACGTACATACTCGTAGGTACATACATATGTGCATATGTTCATCATACATGCGTTCGTCTGGTCATATGCATTATAGTTTTTGTACTTTTCACGCTCATGAAATTACACTCGGAAAAACATAGAGTCATTTCTATAATACTTTTGTTTTTGGGCCTGAATGGAAAAGGTTTTTAATTGTAGCTCTAAAAATAAAACACCGTAGCCATTTAATTCCATTATATATTTTTATACCCGGTTCTTTTAAAAAAGAATAAGGGTATATTGAATTCGTGCGAATGTCAAATATGTAAAAGGGACAAGGAAGCTTTTCCGACCCTATAAAGTATGTATTTTCTTGATCAGCATCAATCTAGCCATGTCCGTCTGTCCGTCCGTCTGTCCGTATGAACGCCTAGATTTTGGAAACTATAATAGATAGAGAAAAACTAATTGCGCATTCTAATTCTAGGGATACCAGTTCAGCACAAGTTTATTTTAAAAATCGGCTACCTCCCTCCGTAGCCCCGCAAACCGCGAAATTCTGTGATATCCACAATTTGAGCTCTATAGGCACTAATTTTGGATAGTACATTGGTAGGGCCAATATCTATCTGTGTTTTATTGTGTCAAAAACGAGGTGAAACTAAGAACCGGGTATTTATAGTCGAGACACGGCTATAATCGTTCTTACTTGTTTTCTTTGTGTAATTGATTTGGGAACTGATTTTAGGAATGTCTTTGTTTTACCCACCGACTAACTTTGAGTATAAGTTTATTTAGTTTTTAATAAAATCAAATAATTGATACGGCCATGTTAAAGTATAGTTTAATTGACCTACCTGTACTTGTATTTTTTCCAGTGCCTATGTGCCAGTTAATTGCAATATGTGCGTGGGTTTTCATTTTTTTTTCACCGTTGCTGTAACTGCGATTGCCTCATTCGGCTTTTCACGGGCCCCTAGAAAAATGTATGCAAAACTATTGTTGCTCCGCGGCTAATTGCCGACGCGCCGAGAGTGCTAAACAAAGCTGAGATACTTGGGCGTTTTATAACTTAAAGTAATTAAGAGATGTTGCGAAAGGGCCAGCCCAATCAGCTCAAGAGGAAGTGCACCAGCTAACTGGCAATTGAAGGAGATTATCATAATTTAATCTTCTCAATAGATGGCTAAGACTTGTATGGTTAGATAGTGTGATGGCCAAATAGTGTGATGGGTTTTGTTCCACATTCCCTTGAGTTTTGGCTCCGTTTTAGTTCCGCTCATTTGATTCAGGCCGTAGCATGGCTCTGCCTGTCTATTTATTTTGTTATACATTTCCTTGACAACTTTATGCCGGAGCAAACACCCAAATATTTGCACCTTTTGAGCGCCACGATGAGTGGCGGCGGCAGTGAAGTGTGTGCTGTGCATCAACAAAGGCATTGAGAGGCACTCTTGGCCAACACACCCACTAACCAAACTAAACTAACTAACTGGCTAACCAACCAACCAGCCGACTAACCGCCTAACCGACTAACTGACTGACTAACTTGGCACAAGCAAAAGCCGCAGCCAAGAGTCACCAAATGAAAATGGCAAAATGGTAAACGGGCATGCAGGAAAACGAATGGCAAATGGCATACGGCTCGACTTAATGCTTGTACTCGTACTTTTGATGCTGCGTTCGGTGCATTCGTTGGATACAGATTCGCAATTATTGCCACTTCACAGAAGATTAATTACACGAGCGACGGCCATAAATATGGCAAACAAATGCGAATGCTCGTACAACAGCATTATTTGCAAATGCGAAGCATAAAAGTAAGTGCATGTTGTAAAATTCAAATTAGAAACCAACATCCTCCATCCACCACCATCCACCACATGACCTTGAGTCACCAAAGAAGTGGGCGGTAGTGGCAGGGGCGAGGATGGGGGACGGTGGACGGGAGACGGGTGCTCGTCTCAGCTGAACAATCAAGTCATAAACAATGTTCAACCAAGAGGCTCCCACTCTCGTTGACCCAACAGCAACACCATCAGCATCAGCATTGGCAGCAACATGGGCAGCACCACCCCCCCTGTCCTGGCCCCCCGGAGGCCTTCTCAGCCAAGGTCATCTCTTGTGGTTCTTCTCCATGTCTCGCCGGGACTAATTAAATTAATTAACATTTCAGGCACGCGATTGGCCGGCCTGGCAAAGCAAACAAACTGATAACAAGCCCGACTCAGCTTTGTCTTAGCTTTTCGACATTTTTTTTTCTTTTTTCGTATTTTGTTATTTATTTTATTCATTATTATTTCGTTATTTTTCGGTGCCAGAAGGTGAATGTTATTTTCGCTTCTGCTGATGGCTCTCGGGGCTGATTAGAATGTGCCCCGTCAGGGGATCATAAATTAAGCTAAGCTGCCTTTCCAATTTGCATACCCTGTAGTTCTCTAGCTCTGAGTACATTTATTCGACACCGCCACATCGACCAATGAAATCCCATAAAGAAGCTAATAAATTTGCCTATTTTTTTTAACTAGTTATAGTAGTATAAGATATATCATTGAATTGCAAGTGAAAATTTGCCATGGGTATCACACACTCCATGCGCGTGTAGCTTCAATCTTATATGCGATTATTCTGATAATCGGATGCTAGCCTGAGTTAATTTTATTGATTCGTTGTGGTGTTTTTTTGGGACAGGCCCCCCTCAACGATCTGAGCTTGACCTTAGACCAAGTGCACCTTGGCTTTTCGCAATCGGAATCGTTTAGCGCTCAAAATACATGATGCAAGTGAGAGGAAACGCCGGCGGCAAGACCGGAAAGGGAAACAAAACCAGGCAGGCGTCTAAATAAAAGTGCAAACAACTTTCTCCCAAGAAACCGACGGCGATCTGCTCGATTTGCCTGCAACGAGTCATATTCCGCCTCCAACCTCCGACCTCCAGTTGCGGGTGATAAATCAACGAACGATTCACTATTCACTATTCGGCTTAAAAGCCACACCAAGGAAATTCGCATAACAAAGGCTAATTATTTGGGATCTTCTCGGGCTGGGCGCGTGCATAATTTTCGGATCAATCAACTCGCGCAAGAAGTGCGGGATGGGGACGGGTCAGAGCCATAAATCTAATGGCACCCAGCCGCGTTAGCAATGCAAATGCGAAAGTGGCCAAGTGACCAGCTGGCAACGAAATTATTAATGCTGCTTCGCCCCAAGTCGCTGTCTGCCGGCCAGCCAGTTAGCCAGGTTCGTTCCCAATGTCAGTTGAGAAATTAAAAACTAATTTGACGGCAATTCAAATTACGCATGTTGAGGCAGTCCCACACTCGGAGAAATTTCCGCTCAACGCAGAGAGTTGTCAGCGGGAAACGGTGGAAAATAAAGAGCCGACAAAACCCAATAATTCTTACAACCAATTTCCCATTAATCTTGGAGGTTTTTCTGGAACTTTCTATTCGGCCAACTTCCTTTTTTCGAGTGCACGGCGTACGAACTTCGATTTCTTTCGGAAAGAGAAGGGCCGGGCCGGGCCGGGGTGGGTCGGAATGGGATGGGATGGCATGGGAGTGAGACACCTGGAAAAAGAGGTTCCACCTTCGCAGCCAGTTGATTATGAAAGCGTTTTACAAAGGCAATATGACTTTTTGTAGGTCGGTCGACTTGGTTGGGTCTTCAAAGTGAAAGAAGCATTAAAAGCGACCTGAAACATGATGACTTGACTGTGTCGGTAATTTATACGAAATGTGCGTTTTTGCCTCATTTCTGTAGGTCTGTGCGTCCGTATCTCTCTGTATTTTTCGTATTTCCAGCATTTCCCTTATAATTACACGCTCCCCATGCATAATCGCCGATCACGTTCGCAGCCGATGGCTCCAAACGCCAAAACACCAATCCACCAAAACACCGAAAATATTGCAAAAAATAAGCGTGGCAAAAAATGGAAGCATTTAGGAAAAGATGATCTTTTGAAACCAAATTTGAATTTGCAAAAATCAAAAGCGGCTTTGGCACCCGAAAATCACCACCATCGCACCGCTAAGGTTATTGATTCGCCTTTTGTTGGGGCCACAAAAGGCGGGACTTATAATCCGCACCGAGATGTGTTTGGGAGACAAAGCCGGGTGCACACAAAGTGACAAAGGCCCCTCAAAGCCTTGGCCAAGAACAAAAGGATGCCCAAACCTAGACGCGGAATTTGACGGCGACATTGACTCGGTTCAATGTCGTCGCACCCCCCGAATTTGGTAGTCTCCGGCGGTAATTACGGACGGGGGCCCTAATTGAATTATGTAAGCGGGAAGCAAACGGTTAACAAGCGGTTACAATTCGACCTTTTGTATTTCGGCTTTTGGTGCTCCTCGGAAGCCGCGGGCCAACACGAGCGGCCCAAACGAAACGATCCAAAAACCCAGCGTGAACTTGGATGAGCGGAGCACGAATTGGCAATCTGCTTTCTTTCACCTTCGAACCGGCGATTTAATCCATCACGAAAATTAACCACAGATGGTCGATTATCTAATCCAGCAATCGAAAGTGCAATAAAAAGCAAAGGCAAAGCCTGGAGACAGGTAAGGGGATTGGGAATAGAAATGTATGGCTCTAGTTACTACTAGGCAGAGTACATCGAAAATACACATTTGCCAGTTCGCAAAAAACAAAAGAAAACAAAAAACAGGTATCCAACATTCGATACTACTGCTCTGGCATGTATCCCTTAATTTGACTAAAATAAATTGCGTTAGCCGAGAAACAAGTTCAACATGCAAAATAACATTTAAACATTTAAATCGGCAAACGTAAATAAACAAACAAAAAGATGAAAAATGACAGAAGGTGTGCAAAAAATGTATTTGAGTTGCCGAAAAGGCGCCGCGGCAGAAAGACGTTTGAAGTTTTTGGAGTTTTTAGATGGAGCTGGCGACAGCAACAGCACGATAATTATTGCCGACACTGATGATGAGAGCAGTCGCAGCAGCAGCAGCAGCAGCAGCAGCAGCAGCGGCAGCAGCAACAGCCCAACGGCAACAGTGTTAGCAGTGACAACAAAAAGCATCCATAGCAGCCACCCAACAGCAAATGTAACCCAGTAAGGCTTACCAATTTTGTATGAGATATGTATGATCTCTATATAAGTCATATAAGTCAAGCACTGACTTCGTGTAACTAATCAATTCTGACTTTAATTGATATAAAAACCCCTATTTCATCTGCATTTAAATAATCCAACCTAATACTTATCAATAGATGGCAACCGATTGATTGTACTTAGAGCACTATACTACACAAGTTTTAAACTTTATAAACAAGGTGAATTTGTCAAATTGGCCCGCAAGTTGTAAACTTTATAAACAAGTTAAATTTTTTAAATCAGAATCTTAAGAGGCTGTTCCTGCTTAAAGATAAAAAATATTCTGCAATCTTGAAATACAATCTAATACGGTAGCATCGGTAGCATCGCCAGCACCTTCGGAGGCAAACAAAAGCAGTAGCGGCAACAATAGCAGAAATAAAATTATTAACAGCCACAACCATCGCAAAATCAATAGTAAAGCCACTGCAAACCAGACGCCAACAGTGCTGTTGCCTTCGCAGTAGCCGTTGGCGTTGGCAGAGCGTGAGAGACCGAAGAGAGGGTCCAGAGGTGCGCCAGAGGGCAGGGGAAACAGCAGCCGCAGCAGCAGAAGCAGCAGCAACCGCAGCAGCAGAAACTGCGACAGTGGGGCCAAAAGTTTTTTAACTCTTCGGCAACGGCGCAGACGCAACTGCGATCAGTGCGGTTTTGGAGTTCGTTGCGTTCGGTCGCGAGGTCCCAGGCACAGTGGAACCCTCCTACAGAGACTACCTGGATCGAGTTCGACTCGCGAGTGAATCTCTACTTGTCCCAGAGACTTCTGGCAGTGCGTGCGCGAGAGTGACAAGGATCTAGGATACAATCCTTTCGAGATCTCTTCCGAGAACTGGCAACGCAAAGCCCACGCAGAGAGTTGAGATATCAAAAAATTTACACATTCAGCGAGATACTCAGCAGAGCCACCGTTAGCTAGCCATGCTGGCAATGAAGGATAAACCTTGGCTGCTGCTATTTGGCCTATTGGCCGCATTAAGCTGTAAGTACCCCGGGCAAATGATTTATAAGTGCCATTGTGATGCAAATTGAACGGCCAGTGATGCAGGCGAGATACAGAGACAGATGGAGATACACAAACAGATGTAGATGTAGCTGAAAACTAGATTAGTGGTCAGTATTTATGGCCCAGACAATGAGCCCACACAGAGCTCAATGACATGCCGAATCCGAAAACGAACACGAATCCAATATATATATCATCTTTTGTGGCTGCCAGTCGGATGAATATTCATCAGATTTTATGATCGGCAAGCGATCCGCTGACCGTTGAACCTGCTACCTTTGCCGGACCAAAGGCAAGACTGACAATTGTCCCACTGACGGACTGCATTTGCATTTCCCCCCGAGATTTGCATAAATTGCTGTCAGGTTTCCTTGATTCCGATTCGGAGACCTCCTAGCGTTTGGAAAAGCCAATGGGAAAGTAGGTCTCTAGGTTGCGAATATCTCAGTGCGTTGTTGGGGGAGAGTAAAATATTTAGGCAATTCATTAATGCATTGGCTTTTCGTTACTCAAATGGTATATCGTTTCTCAAATATTTAAATTAAGGAGAATCCCTCCTATATTGATGAAAAGGTCAAGGAAGAAATGTATATCAATCTACCTACGATATCAAAACAAGAACGACCTCTCAATTACTTGAGAGTACTGATGAATTTGCTGACCGTGTTNATCAATCTACCTGCGATACCAAAACAAGAACGACCTGAAACAGAGATAGACATTTAATCAATTACTTGAGAGTACTGATGAATTTGCTGACCGTGTTTACGTGTTTGGCGGATTCAATTTATTTATTTTTCGTGTGCATTCATATGCATATGCATCTTTATTGATTTTGCAATCGGAGCCGCTGGAGATGATTGGCAATTGCCCCAAAGCTCAGCCCCAGGCCCGGTCTAACCCCAAACGCAAACCCAACCAGTTCGCTGGGGTTAGCTTGGCCAATAGTCGAGTGCCAATGGGTGTAATGGCTCCGTCTGACTCTGGCCCGATCATCATTAATAAGCCAGCGATTGCTCGGTGCTTTTAATTGCACCTTTGGCATTTTGCACGCTCCAAGCAAAAATGCGCATGCGCGCACTTGAGGCGGTGATGGATTCTGGGCCACCTAGGCGGAAATTGAAATTAAAATCTGGCCGACACAACCCAGATGGCCGAGTGCCCAGGTTCTGGCCCGAAACGGGAAAGACTCGTCCGGGTCTGCAAAAAATTTGGAGCAGCAACCGCCACAGACAGAGTCAGAGCCAGAGCCATGGCCACGGAAAAGTGAACCAGCAACCAGCGGGTATAAAACCAATCGGGTTGTGTCAAAAATAAAAAATAACTGCAGGCCATGGCGACATGGTCGCCCCGCAAGCCAAAAACCATTTGATGGCAGTTAAAAAACCAAACGTGTTTATGGCCCATGCAAAAATACAAAACAACAAAAACGAAAGAAAACAAAGCACCAACAAAGATTGTAATAAAACACAAATAAATTGAATTTGAACAACAACCACAGCGGCACCAGCACCAGCACCACCAGCAACATCAAGTTTGTGAAGGTGAAGTGGGAATTTTTTCGAAGCTGAATTTGCCACCAGCACAAAGCAAACAAAGTTGCCCCATTAAAGTCGGCTTAGAACCATTCATCTCCCCCGAACAGAATTAGTTCCCATTAAGGCCGGCTCTTCATATCTTTTTATTCTGTTTGGCTTTACACGCCTCGCCGAATTTTCAGATTGTTTTCGAAATTTATTTGCCGTAAATCCGTAAATCCGAAACTTCCTGTGCCCCAAACAAGAACAAAGGCAACGGATCGAGTTAGATATGTGACGCACAGAACGCGTTGTTGATTAGGGTGTATGATATTGGTTTGTTTTGGTTTTGGTTGCGGTTTCTGGGTTATTTGTTTGCTTCGAAACCAGTTGGTATGCAAATTGCAACCACTACCCAAGGGATGCAATTAATTGGAATCATTTCGATGGGGATCCACAATCGAATCGAAATGAAACTCTCGTGGGGGAGTTTGTGCAACGATAAAGCCTAATGTGCTTAGGCATATGCTTATGCATGGTCGTGGTCTCAAGCCAATTAGCTTCTTTCAGTGTATGACTAATTAAGTGGCTGCTAAGTGGCAGCGGAGTGGAGATTTCGTGCTTGTATTCATTGCCCACTGAGTCAGCCAGCGCCGCGTTTGTTGCCTAAGTCTTTTGTTTTGGTCGCCAGTCTCACCGATTCTTTCGCTCGGCCCGTGCGTCTTGCTTTGGGCTTTCAGGTCTCGACTTCGGAGAGGCTGCCTACCCGTACTATGGCACCAAGATCGGAGCCCTGACCCGCCTGCACCACGGCGTCTCCGGCGACGTCTACGCCGTGGACTCCCGCACCATCTTCATCAAGAAGTTCAACTACGACGGCGAGGCCCCCGCCGCCTACTTCTACGTGGGCAACACCGCCAAGCCCAGCAACGAGGGCGCCGCCCGTCTGAGGGACGAGCGCGGTGGCACCGCCTCCCTGACGCGCCGCTACCGCAACAAGGACATCACCCTGTCGCTTCCCGAGGGCAAGACGCTGCGCGACATCAAGTGGTTCTCGGTGTGGTGCGACGAGTTCGCTGTGAACTTCGGCGATGTGGCCATCCCCGCCAACCTGGACTTTCCCCGCCCCCAAAAGATCAGCGCCCTGCGCGGCGTCCACGGCGTCTCCTCCGACAACATTGTGATCGTTGACGCCCAGACGCTGCTGGTGCCGAACTTCAGCTACGACGGCGAGGCGCCAGGTGAGCTAATCATTTTCTGATTCTTCTATCAATGAATATCCGAGAACTGTTTGTAACTGAGTGATGAATTCCCCCAACTGTTTCTGCTTTCTTCACCAATCCTTGCAGATGCCAAGTTCTGGGTGGGCCGTGGCCAGCGCCCGACCCCGGAAGGCCTGCGAATCCCCGACGAGAACGGCAAGGAGAACCCGCTAAGGCGCTACGAGCGCAAGACTATTGTGCTGACCCTGCCTGAGGACCTGACCATCTTCGACATCGGTCACTTTGGGGTATGGTGCGAGGCCTTCACCGTGGACTTCGGACACGTCCGCCTGCCGGAGGGGCTGAACGTGCCACCATCGCTGAAGATGCTGGGAATCAGTCCACAGGTAAAGAAGAACGCCAACCAGATCCTCAGCGAGCTGCAGCGCTGACAGCTGTGTGGCAGGGATGTGTGTTCGATTCTATTCTTGTTCTTATTTATGCCACCTAATCTATTTATTGTGTAAACGCAAATCGAATGAATGAAGAATCGAAAGATATTCATCGATCGAGCACAGCAAGCGATTTGCATCCGGCAACACGGATGCACGTGGCCGGAAATTCCTAGACTGTAAGCTGGATGGCGGAGGAGAGATCGAAAACATTTGTATTTATCTATTACATAACCGTACTCGTACTCGTACATATCTGTGCAAACACATTCTATAATATATATGTGTTTTTGTAACAATCACCCGCTTGTTATTTGTGTTTTGTTGTGTCTGTCTTGATCTTGAGCTTTTGCTTGATACACGTGTCTATCAGTGTCTTGTCCGGGAGCGTCTTATACAAAATGAAATCTGTGTGGGACTCTAAATCCTCTAAAATCAATCCTCCTCCTCTGAACCCGCACAACACGACCACAGCCACTACACCATACCACACACAACCCAAACACCCGACACCTGACACACTCTCCCGAGATGATCTACTAACCCAAGCGAAATCAAAAGCATTTTTCATTTTGTATATTGCTTCATAATCAATTAAAGCCATTTCCAAAAGCAACAACTTTCGAATACAGCAAAACAAAAAGCAAACAAACATTTCGGGTATGCTCAAAATTCTGACTTTGGCAACGCTTTCTCCTCCCCGCCCTCCTGCTCCCCGCTCCGCACACACACTCCACACTCTCCCCGATCCCCGATCCTCGATACCATTTCCCATCCCCCATCCCCCACATCCGATCCCCATTTCCGATTCCGTATCCTACTCCAACCTGCTTCCCTTGAATGAATCTCTTACAGTCGAAGCTCAACTGCGAGGTGCTCTATGACGATCTGGCCTTCGAGGTTCGCTGGGCGGTGGCCGGCGAGAGCATTGTGGTCCAGTTGGTGGCCAAGTTGGGTAAGTTCCGGCCGAAAATGGGCCCCACACTGCAGAAACATCAGTCAGTAATTAAGGCAACTTTTAAGCAGAAAATAGTAAAGGTTTAACAAAGGTTTATACAGGCCTGCCTGCCTGCTCCCCACAATTTATCCCCTATCTTTTTGGGTAATCAAAGTTATTCAATGCAACTTGGAATGCTGTGGGCGAGGCCCTTTGCCTGACCTATCCCATTATCCGATTTGGTGACAAGCCTTTGCCGACTGGCGGCTGGTTTGCTGATTTATGATGCTTTGACATTTCATCGGGTACAGTTAGCTGGTTGGCCAGGCCGGCGAAGGGGCGACGACTTGGATGGCAACAATAAAATCCAGTTAGCATCCAAATTGACCGATCAGCGATCTGTGATCGCGGCGAACGGCGGCGGCAGAATAACAAGTTGCGAATTATGACGACTGGTTTTATTGCGCAACGCGAGTGCTGGCTTTAATGGATGGACCCACGGACGACCGGACGACGGGACGACCGGACGGATGAGCATATGGACGGACAGAGGCAGAGATTTGTGGCTTGCAGCAACAGTTTGCAGAGCCTCAATGCGATGCGATGCAATGCAATGGCCACGATGCCACTGGTCTTACGCCGCTTTGAGGCAAATGGGAGTAAGCAATTTGCAACCGCTAAGAATGTCGACAGGAATTTTCACCTGGAAAATTCTGCTGCCTGCCTGCCTGCCTGCCTGCAGGCCTACCTGCCAGCCTTCTAACCAGTCCAAGTTGTTTTGCTTTTAGTCAAGTTCAGTTCAGTTTAGTTGGCCAGAATTGGGGCGAGCGACTTTCATTGATTGCGGGACCCAGAGCACTTCTCTTAGAATTCCAATGCAATCGAACAAGTTAGTTACACTTAGTTACAAAGTTGTCAGTGAATAGATATCCTCGCATCCCGCTTAAACCCAATCTTTCTCATGCCAAATTGTGTCCCCGCAGAACCTAACCACTACATGTCCTTTGGCATTTCGCCGAACAAGAACATCAGTCAGATGATTGGAGCGGACGCTGTGGTGGCCTGGGTGGATCCCCAGACCGGAAACGGATTCGCGCAGGACTACTTCCTGGAGGGCAAGGCCCAGTGCTCGGGCGGCCGAGGTGCCTGCCCGGACACAAAGATCTCCGAGAAGACCAACTCCATTCGTTTGCTGAATGCCGCCATGGTGAACGGCTATTCGATCGTTACCTATCAGCGCTCCCTGGCGGCCACCGATCGCCTGGACCTGCCCATCTCGGTGACCGACTCGGAGTCCGTGGTGTGGGCCATTGGACCACTGAACGACTACCAGGAGGTGTCCTTCCATACCTTCTACAACAAGCATCTGCACCAGATCGAGTTCGGCCGCCAGCCCAAGTGGAACTGCCCCCTGCCCGAGGGCGCTCGTGCCGGCAGCGGCTCGTCCTCCGCGGAGCAGGAGGATTCTGTTCCCGCCCCCGCGCAAAGTTCGACGGGCGGAGCGGGTTACCCGCCTGCCGGCAGGCCTAACGTTGAGCCCGAGGAGGAGTTCTACGACAACAGGGCGGAGGCTCTGCACAGACAGCCGCCGCAGCGCCGTCAGGAAACCGCCATCGTCACCCAGCGCAGGCCCGTGCCAACCCCCAAGCCGGTGAACAGCAACGGGGCCTGGGACATACCCGCCATTCAGTGCCACGAGCCGGAGGACGGCGTCTTCTACGCACAGATGGGGCCCACGGGAGGAAAGCACGGCTACCCGGCCATCACAGGTAATTCGCACTTGGCAAGAGCAGTTGGGAACAGCTCAATCTTAACTGTGTAATTATTTTAGGTCACGTTGGCTGGGGCATTTCCTGGTACATCAACGGCCTCCTAATCCCCGAGATTCACGTGGTGCGCGGCAGGACCTATACCTTCGTGGTTGAGGGTGGCAACAACCCAGACATCCCCGCCAAATACCATCCCTTCTACATTAGCGATGATCCTGTGGGAGGCTACGAGCACAAGCGCGAGGAGGAGAAGAAGGTGAGTACGAATCCCCATAGGGTCGAAACTTGTAACTTATAGCATTCGTGCAGGCTGTTCGCATCTTCGCGGGAGTACACCGATCCCGATCCGGCCAGGTGACGCCCACGGGCGTCGGCCGGCTATGCAACTGGACGCCGGACGTGGAAGGTCCCCCGGCGGACGACTACCAGTCCTTCGGCGCCTACCAGCGCACCCTCACACTCAAGTGCGACGCCGGAGAGCCCGGCGTGATCAGCTGGAAGCCGGACAGGAACACGCCGGACACCGTGTACTACCACTGCTTCACGCACCGCTACCTGGGCTGGAAGATCCACGTGCACGACGCTTGCGAGTCGGACGGACTGCGTGGCTCCGCCTCCGATCGCCACGAGATCAGGATCCCGGCGGAGCCAGCTCCCGTGAACGAGGAGCTTGCCGGGGAAGCGGCGGCGGCCTCGCTGCGGCACGAAACCAAGGTCAGCGCCAACGATAATTTTTTATTGAAGCACCAAACCGATTTGATTAAGAACCACAATATGAACGGAACTCCGCCGAAACTGAGCTTTGAAATAACGAAATCTTCGGAAATAACTAAACTGATTTCAGATGGCATCCGCGCTGCTGAGGCTCTCGAGGAGAGCCTTCTGAGGAACCAGTCCCCCCAACCACACCCCCACCCGAATCTGAATTTGAATCCGAACCAGAAACCGAACCTCAGCCTGAACCCGAACCTGAACCTGAACCTGAACTTGAATCTGAAAGCGAACGAGATCAGCTCAAGACCCGAGATTTTGCTGGGCGAGACCCCGGTCGTCCCACACCATCACTCTAACTTCAACTTGAACTTGATCGCATCCCCATCCGCATCCGCATTCCCCGTCCACCCCAAACTGCCACCCCATCCCATCCACTCCCCACACCCCTTGCATCGCTTGCACCCGCATTCGCATTCGCAATCGCAATCGCATCCGCACCCGCAGCATGCCCCCCATTCGCATCACCACAATCTAACCGCTAATCTTCCAGCGCTGGCGCAGCTGGCCCAGAAAACCATCAGCCTCGCGGAGTTCCTGCGTCCGCCGCAGACAGCTCCGCTCTTCCATCCGGTGAAGCTGCCCGGGCGGCGCCCCTTCCCCGCTCCCATCAAGAAGGTGCCGGCCTCGCGCCCGGCCGTCCTTCCCCAGCAGCACCCGCATCCGCATGCCCACCCGCCCCCGCACCAGCACCAGCACCAGCATCCGGTGATCCTGCAGCAGCCCTCGCTGATTGTCAGTCACTACCGAAAGCCGGTGCCGGGTCTGCTGAAGCCCTTTGTGAAGGAGAAGCCCTTCCCCCTACAGCCCCTGGCCGCCTCTGTTCTGCTCTTGGGTCAACCCACGGAGCTGGGTGGCCTGGGCCCCAAGTTGGCCAAGGGCAAGCCCAAAATCCCAGTGCCCTACGGAGATCTGGAGCCGCAGGGCTCCCTGCAGAGCAGTGCTCTGTTGAATCACCTGGGAAAGGGGAATCATAGCAGCCGGATAACATCCGGGAGTTCCACTCCCACGGTTACTGCCAGTCCAACACCCGATTTGGTGGTGAAGCGCATTCCGATTAAGGAACCCTCCTTGGAGGAAATAGCCAGCATGAGGCCGGCCGTGAACCAGGGCTTCAAGCCCGACACCGTCATCGTGGAGAGCGGCTTCCGGCCCATCCTAAAGACCGATGGCAGTGGTGTGCAGCTGCCGAAGGAGATCATTGACCAGGTGGCTCACCGGCGCGAAGATCCTGGCACTGAGATCGACGAGGTCATGGAAACGGACACCCTTTTTCTGACGGCCCAGCAGGGTGGCAGTGAGACACAGAGCTTCGAGCCCATGTTCATACCCTCCCCCCTGGACAGCACCAACGCCTCGAAGATGCTCGAGAAAGTCAAGTCCAAGGGCACGAGTCCCACTGCCTCCGCCCTGCGACTTCCGTCGGCGGCCCTTAAACACGCCCTGCCCCCGGCCTCAGAGTTGAAAAAACCCCTTAAGGTGGAAGAACTCTTTGGCGAGGAAGCATTGAGAGAGGATGAAGAGTCCGATGAAACGACAAAGAAACCAAGCGAGCTGGCCAGTGAGACCAGCACTTCCACTCGCAGACCCGAGCCCGATTTCCTGGAGGATCTCTTCGGCCGTGAAGGCCCAGAGGAGGAAGAACTGTACGCGGATGAGATGGAGCAGGAGACGGAGGCGGACGACCGCATGGCAGCGGCCGCAGAGCGCATAGATACTTACTACCTGCCGCCGGACAACCGAAAGATCCCGCACGCCAGCCTTCCCAGCGGAGCGCTCTACACCTTCGACGGCAAGTCAGTGGTGGACAGCAGTCTCGTCTTGCCGCCCAAGCTGGATGCCCCCGAGAGGGCGGGCAACGTGCGCCACTCCACGCCGTTCGGACTGACTCCCCTCGAACAGCTGGTGCGGACCACGCCCCAGTTTGGCGCTTACCGGGGCGAGCTGCCGGAGGAGTTACGGGCTACCGATCCACCCCTTGCGGTGACCGACTACTCCCGGCCCGTGCCGTTCAGTCGAGCCACCACCACCAATTCCGGCCTGGGCAGCTCCACCTATTCCGTTTTCCCCTCGTCATCAGCAGTCACATCTGCAACCGCCACCGCCACCGCAACCGCACCCGCATACACATCACCATTGTCCTCATCCTCGCTGAGACCCATCTCCACCAAGTTGCATCTACTGAAACCGGATGCGCAATAGCGAAATTTGTAAGGGAAGCCCTAGCATTTAGCCGTAATGGGTGTTTGTGGTGCAGCACTCTCATGTCCAGCATCTTTACATTTACTCGTAACCTGTATTAGACCGTAGTTTTCTTTTTAACAATTATGATGCTCTTAATTTTAAACGAACGCATGAATTTTATTAGCTAAGCTAAACGAGTGTGTTTAAGCCGCATTTTAGTCGTTGTGAAATAAAACCAAGAATTAATCAGAGCTCTGCCCCAGCACGTCCAAATCTTTGGAGGCAACAAGCCGCTTCCAAACAACCTACATATCTCATAATTCAGATCAATCTGAAATACATTCCCTAGCGCCTAAACTATTCGTATACCTAGCAAACGCATTTTTGAACACACAAACAGGAGAATCCCTCATATCTTTTCAAATAGCTTGACCAACAGACATGACTAGAGAGTTTTTAACCCAATTGAATTAGGTTATCATCCCTCTCCCATCGTTTCCATTTGAACTCGCACCAGTTACTTAAAACGTTAAAGTTTATTATCATAGTCTTATTGTTAACATGACACATTAAAGTTGCGTATGAGATTGAGAAATGGTAATCGTGCAGACAAAACGAAAACAAAACAGAAAATTGTAAACCAAAAGACGGACAGGTCCCTACAAGCTATATATATAGTACTTTACACTGAACTCTATTCCTCTGTCTTGTATGTTCATTTTGGTAGTTTCTGCGTCCTGCGGATTAACAGGAAAATAACATTCGGATCTTGAGGAATGAAATTTGTAGCGAAACACTCACATGACCCGGAGTTCCTCCAGCGTTGGCACACTCATGCGGGAGGACTGCGGCGCTCCGGCGTCCTGCTGCATTTCCAGGGCGTGCTTCTTCGCCTTGTGCGAGCGACAGTTGGCGTTGCAGGCAAAGGACTTGCCGCAGTAGTTGCACACGTACGGCCGCAGTCCCGTGTGACTCAGCAGGTGCGTCTTCAGGGTCTTGGAGCGCTTGAAGAGCGCCCCGCAGACGTCGCACTTCAGCCGCCGCTCCTCGTCGTGCACCACCTTGTGCATGTTCCAGGTGCGTCGCGTCTGCAGCTTCTTGCCGCAGATGTTGCATACGAAGCTCGGCTCCTCGTGGATCTGGTTGTGGGCCTTAAGGCGCGCCCGGTTCTTGAAGGCCGCCTTGCAGACGCCGCACTTGAACGGCCTGCTCTCCGTGTGCACGAGCTTGTGTTCGTTCAGTGCCGTGATCGTCTTGAGCTGCTTGCCGCAGCTGTCGCAGATATAGGGCTTCACGTTCTGGTGCATGCCCTCCTTGTGCATCCTCAGCGCCGTGGCCGAGGACAGGACCTTGTCGCAGAGGTCGCAGGACGTTGTCCGGCTCGCCTTCTCCCGCCGCTCCAGCCGCCGGCATTCGCCGCCCATGTGCTTCTCGTAGGAGGCACGGTTCCTGTACCTCTTGCCGCACCTCTCGCAGGTCATGTGCACCCGTCTGCTCTTCTCGGCGGGCTCGGAGTCGGGAGCGGGCAAAGGCAAGGGCTCCGATCCGTTGGCAAGCCCTGGCAGCAGCTCCTCCACCTCCGTCTTGATGTCGTCCTGCACGGGCGACGGCACCACCACCTCCTCCATCTCCAGGCGGTGGCTGGTGCTGCTGACGACGGTGTTGTCCTCGTACATGGGGCCCATGTCCACGAACTCCTGCTTCAGGAAGTCCAGATCGGGCTTCGCCACGTCCGCCTCCCGCGGCGACATCTTGAACAGCTTGGGAAGCGGCGCCTCCAGCGGGTTCTCCTCCCCGCCGCCCAGCTCCGTCTCCGGCCCCGGAACGGGCTTGATGATGTGCGTCCAGTCCTCCTCCCCGAGGCCGTACTGCTGCCGCAGAGCAGGAAGGTCCAGGTGCTTGCTGGCATCTGTTTCGGCGCGGCGCAGAACTGCGTAAGAGATGCGTGTTATCAGTAGATAACGCGCCGACAATGCTTTGCAAACATCCGCTCACCCTCGAAGATGGCCTGCACTTTGGTCACATGCTCCGCAAAGTCTATCAGCTCGCTGATCAAGGTGTAGCACTCGGTGCAGAGCACACTGCTCAGCTCGTCCTCCAGGCGCATCTGCAGGGAGGAGCGATTAGTAGCCCCTTAGCAGGCAGAGATTAAGTTCGACTTACGTGCACCTCGAAGTACTTGCCGATGGCCATTATGAGGACGTTGTCCCAGGTGCGGGAGCTCTGACCAGTGGCCTGGACCTTCACATTGCCCTTGGGATCGTCCTTGGCGCACAGGCGGCACCAGTTAAGCCAGTGGCTGCCCTCCGCCATCGCTTACAGCGTTTTCCTTGGCATTTCCTCAGCCTCCGAATTTTGTTTACACAAAATCACTCGCGCAGTGTGCCCGGATCCCGGGGAGCTGCGAAATCCCAACATCATTTTCCACTTTTCCTAAATTTATTTTGTTATCTCTTAAATGTGATTTTCTTTACAGGTAATATAACAGCCTTTCAATCTTATCATCTTTTCTCGCCCTAAATATTCCATTCAAGTTGCGCACGCATTTAAAAAAGCATTCACAACAATATGTTAACGAAAAATGGGATCCAATCTGGATTGTTTTAAACTATTTACTTAAACTAATTTAAAGATTCAGAAATTCAGATTCAAATGCAAGAATCGATTCCCGCCTGGACTAGCTCCTACAGCCCTAAATTTGAAGTAATCGGTGCAAAAGCAAACCCTATTTTGGATCAAACTCTATGAGCGGATCCAGCCTGGACTTGGCCATCTCCCGGGTTCTGCAATGAGATAAAAGGCTTAAAATCTGGCAAGAATTTAGGCCAATTTGGCTGCTTACATGGCCCGCAGCTCGTCCAGCGTGGGGACGGGAACGCGCGAGGACTCGTTCTCGTCCTCGAGGGCCGCCTCCTGGGGGTGCTTCTTCCACTTGTGCGAGCGGCAGTTGGTGTTGCTGGCGAAGGCCTTGCCGCAGTACTTGCAGACGTACGGACGCAGGCCCGTGTGCCCCAGCAGGTGGATCTTCATGGCCGTGGAGTTCTTGCAGCCGGTGCCGCAGACGTCGCACTTGAAGCGCCGCTCCTCGCTGTGCACGTACTTGTGCTTGTTGAGAATGGCCCGTGTCTGCAGCTTCTTCCCGCACACGTCGCACTCGTACCGCGGCTCTCCGTGCGTCTGGCTGTGCACCTGTCGGGACAAGGCATGCTCGGGCTAAAAACAACACCCAGAAATCTCTGATGTGAGGACTCTCACTCACCCGCAGTCGGGCCTTGTTCTTGAAGGCGGCATTGCAGATGGGACACACGCAGGGCCGGTCGTCTGTGTGCACCAGCTTGTGCTCCACCAGCGAGGTGTAGGTCTTCAGCTGCTTGCCGCAGCTATCGCAGACGTAGCGCTTGGGGCCGCCGTGCTCCTGGAACTTGTGCGAGCGCAGGGCCATCGCCGACACGAAGCTCCCCCCGCATGCCCTGCACTCATAAGCGTTTGAACGGCCTTTGGGAAGGGTCTGCTTAAGCTTGCTCGTCTTCTTGGGGCTACTGCTTTTGCGTTGGACGGCTGTTTCCCTAACCAACTCGATAGCCTCGTTGAGCTGCAGCTCCTCCTCCTCCTCCGGCTCAGGGGTGTCTGTGTACTGGAATGGTTTGGGCTGGCGCAGCTCCTCGTTGTCGGAGGAGTCCTCGTCGTCGCTGAACTCGTACTTGAGGCTGCACTGGAGGCCGTAATCGAGCCGCAGGGCGCGCACACTGAAGTGTTCGTGGGGCTCCGAGTGGCGCAGCAGCTCCAGCAGGGCCTGCGCCTTGTTCACCTCGGCGGAGAAGCTTAGGAGATTTGTTACCTTCGAGTTGCACTCCTCGCACAGCAGGCTGCCCAGACGGGGCTCCTCCAGCGCCATCTGCGGAGGAGAAATACTCGGATTTAGCAGGTGTAATCGCAGCGGAAGGCGGGAACTCACCTTCACGTCGAAGCACTTGCTGATGATGCGAATGTGGTCCTCGTCCTGGACATCAACGTTGACGGAGGCACCGTCGCGGGCGCACAGGCGACACCAGTAGAGCCACTCCCTCCTCCTGGAAAGGCTCATTTTTGTATTTCCGCGAATTGCGCCAAAAAATATAAGCCAAGCACAAAGGCCCTCCGGAGCTGTTAGTGTGCCCAGAGCAAGAAAGTGCAATATCCCAGAGTGGCCCAAAAGTACAGCACCCGGTACTGAATATGCTATCAATTCGTCTGGTTTATTCATAATTCTAAAATCGAAACTATAAGCTAGGACACTGATCGGCACTGATCAGTTGTAATCAGTTGTAGGTGGGGGCCCTGTCAATGGAGGCCGCCTCAAGCAGGATCTTCATGATCTTGTCCTTGGCGAACTCGGAGGCGTCGCCGTTCATGTGCCGCAATCTGTCCGCCACAAAGTCGCCGAATATCTGTGGCGAGTCCTTCTGGGCCCGCAGCGCGCTGGCCACCGCCTTGTTGATCATCTCCTCGTCGATGACGGCGCCCGTGGTGGACATCTCCGTCTCCTGCTCGTGCTCCGGCTCCGCCTCGCCGTCCTCCTCCAGGCGCTGTTCGTTGCCGGTGAGCGAGCAGCTGGAGAAGATCACCTGCTCGGGCTCGTACAGGGCCAGGTTCTCGATGATCTGCTCATAGTCGACCGACTGCTGTAGCTTGCTCTCCGCCGCCGAGGCAGCCGTCGAAGTCCTCTGCGCCTTCTCGCGCTTCAACGGGTTCGTCTTCGCCTTTCCCGGATGATTGTTCTGCACCAGAAGGAGACGGGAGCGGGGTTATCAAGGGGGTTTCGAGAGCAAAGAATGGAGGAGCACTCACCATGGCGTGGGGCTTGACGTCGATGCCAAGCTCGAGGCTGCGCTTGATGTGCTTTTTGGTGAGCGCGTGGGCACGCAGGTCGCAGATTTTCGTGTTTACGCCGCACTTGCAGAACTTGCAGTGGGCGCGGTAGGAGTCGTCGGGGTCGCGGCGCAGCCAGGGCTTGAACTCTGGCATCTGGAGCCATACGTCGCGCAGCTTCTGCTTGTAGATCTTCATGCCTGGCCCCCTGGGAACGGAAAAACAAAAGACAGGGCAAATCCAACGGCAATAAATCTGGGAAAACGCAATAGAGATGACAATAACAATAGATGAGTGTCCCAATTCGTTGACCAACACTGGTGACGGGAGATTCGGTCACACAGCAAGACGGATAAATTTATGAAAATATTAATTTAAACAGATTATATTTGGTTGCAATATTTTTGTTTCATGTCTCTTTAGGAAGAAAACGATAAAGTCGTTCCTACACAAAGATCAAACATGAACTGGTCCCACAAAACACATTGTCGCAGATTTTTTTCCTATTGCCTAGGAAATAGGNAAAACTTTTAGAATATTTTTTTTTTTTTTTTTTTTAATTTATTTAATAAGGAAAATACGGGGTACTCATTTTACCCCTTTATGTCCTTTGTTTCTGATTTTGCAGCCCAGATGGGCGCGCCGGCTAGCCATGCGACTAGCGTTGGCATATAGCAATATTAAGTAAACGTTATTAAAATCTTATATGAAATATTAATTTATCGAAGACATCAATCTAATTCAGAGATATGAGCTAATATTTTTGTTTCACAATCGAATTCTAAGCTCTATAAATGAAATTATTTTTAATAAAAAACGTATTTTTAAACGAAAAGAAACGGAACGATCTAGTTCAAGAACGGGCAAGCATGCTCCTCAAGAGGACTACCATCTCTATGGACTGGAAACTAGTGTGGCCGATTCGTAGTTGAAATACTGGTTTTGCGGTCACACTGAGCTCCACACGTGAAGAGCCAACCATGGGAAAGGTGAGGAAAGAAGGTAAACCTGCGAAAGATGAATTAAAAGCGGAAGGCAAGGACCTCTCCGGCGTGGCGGAGGCGGGCAAGACCCTGAAGAAGGCCAAGACCAAGCAGGCGAAGAAGCCCGCGGCGGGTAAGGCGGAAAAAGAGGCGGTTCAGGCGGTTCAGGCGGAGAGCCCCAAAACATTGACCCCCAAGGACCTGGCGAAGATCGCCAAAAAGAAGGCCAAGAAGGATGCCCAGAAGCTGAAGAAGCAACAAAGGAAAGAGCAGCCCAAGGAGGACCAGAAGCCACCCAAACCGCAGGATGAAAGTGAGATCGAGGAGAGCAAAAAGGAAACCAAAAAGGCAACCAAAAAAGCCGCCAAAAAGGCAACCGCCAACAACAAGAGCGAAGGTAAGCGAGCCTCTCCAGAAGTTGTCCCAGAAGTAACCAATGCATTTACAGGGCCCGGGAAGTGGGAACGCAAGCCGGACGATGAGGCCGCCACCGTTTTCGTGGGCAACCTGCCCGTGAACACGAAACGCGTGCAGCTGGTGAAGCTCTTCCAGCCCTACGCACCCGTCCGGGGCATCCGCATGCGCACCGCCGGCGGCAAGATGCTCTTCAAGCACAAGCAGCGCAAGGCGGCCGGCACCCTGAACGCCTACGTGGTCCTGTCCAGCCCGGAGGTGGCCGCCCGCTCCTTGGCCCTCAACGGGCAGGAGTTCAAGGAGCACCACCTGCGAGTGACTCCCTCGGTCCTGGCTCCGCCATCGGGAGATTCGGAGGCACCTACCCAGGCGGATGCCAAGCGCACCGTCTTCCTGGGCAACCTCAAATACTGTAAGCATGATCTTCAACCATATAGAACTCTTACTAAACCTGCAATCTCTTGATAGCTGCCAACGAGGAGAAGCTGAGGGAGATCTTCTCCAGCTGCGGCGAGATCGAGTACATCCGGTGCCTGCAGGGCGGCGAAAAGGGCTGCAAGGGAGTGGCCTACGTCTGCTTCCAGCAGCCGGACGCCGTGGGCCTGGCCCTGGAGCTGCACGGCACCCTCCTGGACGACCGGCCCATCAACGTGGAGCGCTACGCGGCCAAGAAGCTCGGAGCCAAGAAGACGCGCGACGCGGCCGCAGCAGCTTCGGCTTCCGGCGGTTCGGCAAAGGACAAGGCAAAGAAGCAGAACTCGGCGGGAGCGAAAAAGCGACTGGACAAGAAGGGACCCAAGGATGCGAAGGCCAGCGAGGGGCCCAAGAAGAAGTCTGAGTTCAGGGGCGTCAAGGTGGACGCAAGCAAAAAGGCCAAGAAGCCGAAGAAGAAGACCAACGATCGCCTGCAGGCCCTGGCCAAGAAGATAGCCCCCAAACCGAAGAGTTAGTATACCTATTAGGGTATAGCCTGACTTGGATGCAATTCTACTAATTTTAAGTTTAAAGAAACAAGGATTTTCCACAAAACTGAGAGTTTTTTTTACTTTGGCAGTTCATGTAGCTTATAACTCGATCAGCGGTGGGCATAGATTTTTAACTTGGGAGCCGAAAGAGCTATGGGCTGCCCACCGCTGAACTAGAAAACGATCCAGAGATCAAGTTCTTCTTGCCAGGAATAGAGAATTTGGGCCGCTTAAAATTCTTTCAATGAATCTAACAAAGTTGATGTTTCTCGCATGTATTTCCACTTCAAGTGGAGAATAAAAATTAATAGTTCACATCCGTAGACAGTGAACGTAAAGATTGCAAAGTTGCGACACACTTCCGCAGGAAGAAAGGAAGGACTGGAAGTGGCCAAGATGATAGCCCCCAAACCGAAGAGTTAGTATAGCTATTAGTGTATAGCCTGACTTGATGCAATTCTACTAATTTTAAGTTTAAAGAAACAAGGATTTTCCACAAAAGTGAAAGTTTTTTAATTTTGCAGTTCACGTAGCTTAGAACTGGATCAGCGGTGGGCACAGATTTTTAACTTGGATGCCGAAAGAGCTATGGGCTGCCCACCGCTGAACTAGATCGTTCCAGGAAACGATTCACATTTCAAGTTCTTCTTGCCAGGAATAGAGAACTTGGACCGCTAGGGCCTAATCTTTTGATGAATCTAACAAAGTTGATGTTTCTCGCATGTATTTCCACTTCAAGTGGAGAATAAAAATTAATAGTTCACATCCGTAGACAGTGAACGTAAAGATTGCAAAGTTGCGACACACTTCCGCAGGAAGGAAGGACTGGAAGTGAAGACTAGTATTTTATTTTTTAAAACACCCGCCTTGCGCTCTCAGGTTTTTTTCGCCTCGCGTCGCACGGCCACGTTGCTGCGACTTTCCTGTCAGCTGTTCCGATCACTTTTCCGAATCGACATCTGTTTTGAGGAACAGTTTTCCCAAGCAGCGCGTAACACTTTTCCCGCTCCCGGCACCGATCAAATTCAAAGTATTCAGCCCCAATACCGCGCCGCGTGACCCAGCAAGGTAAGTCCTGCGAGATATCCACCTGACGGGGACTGGCCACCATCCCTCCCTTGCAGTATGCACTTAGGCGGCGTCAACTACAAGTTACTCCGCCCGGCGGGGCTCCTGCCCCAGCTCATGCGCGGATTCTCCTCCCTGCCCCGGATTAGACGCGGCGTCTCCTCCCTGATGCGCATCCCCTCCGCCCGTTCCGTGACCACGAAACAGGACTTTGTGCTGGAGGCGCTGAAGGAGCGGGAGCTGATCCGCGTGCACGGGCGGGAGGTGGTGCCCTTCCTGCAGGGCCTGCTCACCAACGACGTGGTCGCCCTGGAGGGGCCCAACGGGGCCGCCTCCCTGTACGGCCTCTTCCTGAACAAGGGCGGGCGGACGCTGTACGATGCCATCGTGTACAGGACCAGCAACCCGGACACCCTGCTGGTGGAGTGCGACCGGGACGCCTCGCCGGAGTTCAGACGCCACCTGCGCACCTACCGCGTGCGCAAGCAGATCGACATCGACAGCGTGGACGACGAGTACAGCGCCTGGGTGCTGTTCAGCCCCAAGGGGGAGCCTGTGCCCAGCAGCTGCAATCCCGAGCTCTTTGTCTGCCCCGATCCCCGGCTACCCGCCCTCGGCACCCGCATCCTGGCGCCCACGAACATGGACTGGACGCACCTGGTGAAGGACTTCCACCGCAACGAGTTCTCCGCCGTGCCGGCCAGCAAGGAGGCCAACTACCAGCTTCTGCGCTACACGCAGGGCGTCGGCGAGGGCAGCGTGGAGCTGCCGACGGGCAAGTGCTTCCCCCTGGAGGCGAACGCAGACTACCTGAATGGCGTCAGCTTCCACAAGGGCTGCTACGTGGGCCAGGAGCTCACCGCCCGCATCCACCACTCGGGCGTCATCCGCAAGCGCTACATGCCCGTCCGCCTGACGGCCCCCGTGGGCTCTAACCAGGAGGTCACCTCCGTGGCGGGCGCCAAGCTGGGACGCATCTGTGGCTCTGGCTACGGCCGGGGTGTGGCCCTGCTTCGCATCGAGCAGGCGCTCAACGGACGGCAGGAGCTCATGGTCGACGGCGAGCGCTGCTACGCCGAGCGCCCGGACTGGTGGCCCGCGGACGTCCTCGGCAAGCGGCGCATGGCCTTCGCCGAGTGACCCGGGCCCAGTCTCGGTCCCGCTTCCCGCTACCCGTCCCAGTAGCTGATTCGAATCGACCGCCCCTTGTTTTAACGTCGCGTGACTCTTGTGACTGTAGTGTGATCCTTAGTTTAGTAAATCGTACTTAGCAATTGTTTACGTCTGCAGTGTCTTTCTCTCCCTCTGCTTTGCAGCGGCATGGACTCTGGCGACGAACTGCCCCTGGAGGACGAGGAGGCGGAGGTGGCGCGCCTGAAGCTGCCGCCCAAGAGGCAGAGCCCTCCGCCACGGGATGACGATGCCACCATCGAGTTTCGCTGCTCGACCTGCGACATGCGCGAAATGGTGCACTATTTCGGTCGTAAGCCGCCCTTTGCTTTGGCCATCTGCTATGCAGAGGACAACTACGTGATGCGGGACCCCTTCCAGCCGCCACCGCCGCGCCACCAAAAGCGTGCCGAGTACTACATCTCCTTGGGGGCCAAGTGCGCCGCCTGCTCCAAGATCGTTTGCAGGGACTCCGCCTGCAGCTACTTCTACACGGCCACCTTCTGCACGGACTGCGCCAAGGCCAAGCTCAAGGAGTGGCCCGTCGAGGCCCAGACGCGCTTCCGCAAGCAACTAGCCTCGAGCGAGTCCAAAGACTGATAATGATAACATTTTATTCGCGCGGTTAGTTTGAGATAAAGCAGTGCCCAGAACCCAACAGATAATAATGTAATTGTGAGTGTTAGTTGTCATGGTTAGGCTGCCGGGAGACAGGTTACTTGTTGGCCAGGATCTCGAACTTCATCCCGTGCTCGTGCTTCTCCAGCTCGCTGATCAGCGTGGTCTTCGAGAAGGCGGCCGCGGGCGTGAGGACGCCACCGGTGCCGGGCATCTTGTCCGATTCGCGTAGGATGGTCAGGGCCGTGGCGAGGATGGCCACGCAGGTGGCCCCGTAGCCCGGATTAGTGCCGGAGACGCGCACCATGAGCGTCTTGGCGGGCGGGTCCGTGTACTGCTCGGTGAGCTCCGCCAGGCGATCGCCGCTGGGCCAGCCGGTGGCCTTGATGGTCAGCCTGAAGTAGGTGCGCTCCATGGAGGCCTCGCTGGGGCCGTTGCGCGAGACGAGGCCGCCGGAGAAGAAGCCCGGGTAGCCGAGAAGCAGCTTGCGTCCCACATTGAACTTGGCCATCAGCCCGAAAACACTGGCGAAGAAGATCACCACGCCGGCCACCAGCCAGTTGCTGAATCCCACGTAAGCCTGCATCTGCACCGGCCGCTTCTTGTCCTGCTCGTAGAGGAAGCGCTGCGAGCGCATCACCACCGAGCGGTCGGAGCCCGGGAAGGGCAGGCAGACCTTGTCCACCTCCGTGGAGCGGAATACCAGCGGACGCGGTTTCAGCACCGGGTGGAACTTGGGCAGGCGCACCGGGAAGAGGCTCTGCCGGATGCCGCGCAGCTCGTCCGCGTGGGCCAGCCCGTATACGGCGCTCTCCCAGGTGCCGAAGTTGAGGCCCGCTCCACCCGCTCCGCCCGGGGGCGTGCCCTCCTTGAGGCCGCTCTCCAGGAACGTCTCCACCGAGTTGACCACGCCGTCGAAGTTCTTCTCCACAAAGACGACGCCCATGTCGGCGGGAATCGAGTCGAAGCCGCAGGCGCTGACGACGTACACACCGCGCTGCTTGGCCATCTCGTCGTACTTCAGCTGACAGTTCTCCATGTACTGCGGCTCCCCGCTGACGTCGACGTGGTGGGTGCGGGTCTCCAGGCAGGCCCTCACCACGGCCTCGCCGTAGAAGCGGTAGGGCCCAGCGGCATTGACCAGCACCTTGCACCTGCGCGTCATCTCCTGGAGCGAGGCCTCGTCCCCGGTGTCGGCCACGAAGATGGGCACCTGGGTCAGGTCCTTACCCGCTCGGGCGCCCATCTCCCGCAGCACCGCCTGCACCTTCTCGCGACTCCTGCCCGCCACGCCCCAGCGCAGCCCGGCCAGCACGGAGACGGCCTCCAGGACGCAGTGCTTGCCGGTGAAGCCGCTGGCGCCGAAGATGATTACGTCCAGTCGCTCGGTCATTGCGGTGCGCGTCTTATGTTATCAGCTACAAATTGGGTGGACTATTCGTGTGCTCACCGTTCCGGACGCAATCTTCTATTGATCTTTGAACCACTTAACTTTTGAACGTCAGAATGGCGCTGACTGTGAGGGAAAATACCTGGCGCGCTTGGATCGGTATTTAAATACCAGACAAATACCAAAGACTATGTGATCAGTCATGGTTACGGTGATTTATTGATTATACGGAATTTTATCAGAAAAGTTGAACTTTTAATTGCTGAGCTCTAGAACGTCAGAGTGTAATAAATGTCGCATAATTCGTTAGGTATTTAAATACTAGTTACTTTCGTTCATGTTTAGTAAGTTTAATATCAGAAACCAGAAATTGTAATTTAAATTTTGGTTTAAACCGTTCATCTGTCAACGAAATCTCACGAGCACAAAATAATTCTATCAATTATTAAAAATTAAATTTTTTGAAAAATTTATATTCAAGATACAACAAATCAGAACATATACAATTTTAATGTTCACCAATATGCGCTGTTTCATGCATATTTAAGGAAATATACATTTGTGCATGATTTTCATTGGAAAAACAATTTCGATTCGTACTACTGTTATTAAATAATTTAATATTATTATGCTGAATGAAGTAATATTAGTGAGAGCCAGAAATTCATCTAAAAATCAGTGGTAGTTTGTAAAATAAAGTAGTAAAAAGCCCAGGAGTTTTCAAAAATATAAGCTTTTGAATTTGTTGAAAGCCCTTGAAATTTATGACAAAGCCCAAACAATTTATACATATATATATTTTGTATTGTAATTATATTCAATTACAAAGTTACAAGTTTAAACATAATAAGACTCCGATAGTTGGCATTGAAACTTGAAAGTGTGACCGCGGTGCGATTGGCGAATAAAGCCCTCGCACTCTCCCCATCTCGCTCTCTTCAGCGCTCGTCGTGTTCGGCAAAAGCGAACGAAGCGCGGCGCCCGTTTGCTAGTCATTCAAAAAGATTTTTTTCCGAAGCTGGACGGTCGTGCTGCGCAAGTCGCTCCGCTCGCGAACGATTCGAAAGCCTTGCAAGCTGAAAAACTGAAAACTAAGAAAGCCGCAACAGACGCAAATTGCTTGGAGAACTGCCATTTGATACACAACATCGAAGCATCTGAGAACTGAGAACTGAGGAGGAAAAGCAGGCGAAAAGAAGCGAAGAACTGCGATTTGGGTTCTGCAAAGAAGCTAAAAAGGAAGCTGAAGCACAAGCAGAAGCAGAAGCAGGAGGAAGAGGAAGAAGCAGCAAAAGCAGCAAATTGTTCGTGACTCTCGGCGTCTCTCTTTCGTCTTCCGTCGTCGTTCCTCGTTCGTTGTTCGTCCCACTCTCGTCGTTCGTCGTTAGTCGTTCGTCTTTCGCCGTTGCCTTCGTCCCTCCGTTTTTTCGCCGCTCTCCTTCGCCCCCCCGTCACCGTCTTCGGTCTTCGTGTTCTCCTTCGCCGGCCGTGTGTGTGTGTGTGCGTCTTTTTTTCGCCAGATTCTGCAATAGCGAAGAAGGCGGCGAAAGGGACGAGGCAAGAGCCGAAAGCAGAAAGCCGAAAGCCGAAAGCGCAGGCGGTGAATCACAAACGCTCTGAATCACCTTCGAGCAGGCATCCGCACCACCGGCGAGATGGAGCACCCGGAGCCACAGCCGCAGGACAACGCGCAGTTCGACAACTATCTGCAGAACAACCGCCTCGAGCTGGAGCTCTCCGGCGGCGGAGTTGGCGAGGATCCCGTCGAGGCCCCCGCCGGCCTGGCCCCCTCGAAGGCCTTTGAGCAGGCCGGGCAGGAGCTGGAGCAGGACGAGGAGTGGAAGTACATACACGAGGTGCAGCAGACCGAGAAGCAGGAGCACCAGGAGCCGGCCAACGGCAACCATGGATTCGGGGAGCTCCTCCTGGGCAATGGGTTCAACAACGGTCTCAACAACGGGGCCACTGCCCCAGGCGGAACCCTGCTCTACGAGGAGGAGGACGTGGAGGTGATCAAGAACGAGGGCGACTTCTCCACCAATTCGAACACCACCACCTCCACCGGCGAGCAGATCATCGGCGGCCAGGAGGCCGACCAGCTGGCGGACCAGCTGCAGCAGGTGGAGCATCAGCAGCCGGCCCAGGAGGACGAGGACGAGCCCAGCTCGGTGGCCACCACCTACGGCACCAGCAGCCTCAGCGAGAACAACCCCGCTCCCCTCGACCAGGAGCCGGAGCAGGAGCACGATCAGGACAAGGAGAATGCCTCGATGGAGGAGAACCACTCGCAACTCAATCCCAATGCCGTGGCCTTTGTGCCCAGCTTCGGGTCGCAGCCCTCGTCGCCTCTGCCCGCCGGCGGGGAGCCGGTCTTTGGCCTGGCCGCCCACCTGGCCGACGACCTGGTGGCTGAGAGCCCCCGCAAGGGTTCCGCCCGCTACAACATGGACGCCATTGCCGTGCCCGATGAGCGCGAGTTTGACATCGAGGCGGACAAGCGTCCGCACGAGCTGGAGCAGGAGTCGAACGTATTCGTGGGCGGTGACCTGGACGCCCAGCTGATCAACGGCGCGTCCCTTCTAGCGGAGGTGCATGACCATGGCCCGGAGACCAGCGTGGACTTGGACGTGTCCCTCGAGCAGGCTCCCGGCGACGGCAGCGACATGAACGCCTCCATCGAGGATATTCTGAACTCGGTGCAGCCGCTGCCCGTTCAGGCCGACTACGACAAGGAGCTGGAGCTTGAGCAGGAGCAGGAACTGGACCAGCCGGGCGGTGACTTCGTGGCCAAGGAGCTGCTGAATGTCGAGGAGAAGGAGAACGTCTCGCAGTCGCCCTCGACCGAGGAGCTGCAGTTCCAGCAGCAGCTGCAGCCCGACTTCCAGCAGCCGATGTTCGGCTCCGGCGGCGAGGAGGATCCCATGCAGGCCTCCTTCTACCTGGAGCACACCTCCAGCGAGGCCCAAAACCAGGCGCTGCAGGACGAACAGGAGCTGCCGACGGAGAACTGGCAGCAGGGCTTTGTCCCGGAGACTCCCGAGTTCGCTCCCTACACGGCTGAAAGGGACGAGCCGGTGGCCAAGCTGGAACTGCAAGCGCAGCAGGCGGACATCGTTGATATCACTCCCTCTCCGCTCTCCTCGACTGCCGAGAAGCATCTGGTGGAGGACACCAAGGAGCAGCAGGAGCCGGAGGAGAAGCAGGATTTGGAATTGGACTTGGAGCAGGAATCCAAAGAGGAGCAGGTTGAGCCCGAACTGATTGAGCCCGCTGCAGTCGGAGCACCTCCACAGGTAAGCGGAATATGCATTTTTTCCTCCCCTTTAGCGGGTTGCCTATTATTTCTCTCCCTGTGCNTATTTCTCTCCCTGTGCTCCCTGTGCACCCTGTGCATTGTCCTTGCACTGTCCTGAGCACCTGGCTCACCTGGCGTGCAAATGGGAAATCATTAAATTTGTTGGTATACTCCTTTGCACCCATTCTCTGCCATGCATATGCATGTACAGTGAGACGTTCCTCTGTGTTCCTGCTTTGAGGCTTTCTCTTTTAGCGAGCACTCACTGCCGTGGAGCCCGGCCGGGGTGTGTTCTCTCGGTCGTGTCCTCGCCCTCGTTCGCAGTCGCACTCGCTCCTGCATTTGGGTGGGGTCAGGTTTTGCTCCTGGCACTCAATTTGAACACTCGAAAGGACACGCAAGCGTTCTGCCTTGTCCGCAGACCCAGTGCTGCTCTCGGGGGTGGCAAGTGGAGGATGGAGGTAGAAGGAAGGTGTTGCAAGGCAAGTTATAGCAGGGATTAGGGGTTGAGGGCGAACTGGTTCTCTGTTGCCGTTGGAAACACACTGGCATTGTTTTTCTTGTTGTCCGTAGCCGTGTCCGGTGTCCGTTCCAATTGGAAGATCTCTTCGAGCTGCGGTCAATGCATTCTTTTTTATTTTTATGTATTCCACTAAAACTTTGGCCCTCTCTCTTGCTCTCCCTCTCGCTCTCGTCTGCACTGGTTGTGTCTCCTTTTGTCTGCAATCTGCATGACCAGCAGCAACACCAACAACTATAACAGTAAATGGCGTTGCCAACTGCAGGCCCGGATTCGGAGTCGAAGTCGGGGCTGGAAGAGTTGGCAACCTTTTCGCTTCGTTGCAAATTCCAGCTCCACTGCACACGCTTTCATGATTCCAGCAACAAAAACAGCTGTACAGTACAGACGGACAAGCGGACAGACTTTGGGTTCACTTAATTGGGTCATATACGGTTTTTTATTTCTTTTTTGTCGTGCTATGCTTTTTGCCTGCATATGTATATAGACATACATACGAATTTTTTATGATTTGTTGTTGTTTAATGCTTTCTCCCTCTTCTCACTGCCGTTCTTCGTTGTTTCTGCTATCGCCACTTCCTGTGGGAGTTTTCTGCTTTGTTTGCGTATACACTAAACGCCCTACAGCAAAACGCTTTTCTCAAGCCACCCGATCCCTCACCCCATGCATCGCATTTCGATCCATGCCACACGCCCGGTGTTATTGTTTATTTGCCGGCAACAAAAGCCCGGCAGACCGCTTGTCACCAATTTGTGTAAACAAGAGCCCAAAACACAGGCCCTCCAAGTGATTTCGCTCAATTGTTGATAGCGATTTCCCCGGAAATCGAGCGTTAATTTTCAGGCTGCTCTTTTTGGTTGCAAACCCATAAAAATATCTTAAAACTTCATAAAAATCAAAGTCATTAAATTTTCAAACATGGTACGGGAACTAAGATACCAACAGATGGGTTTAATTACAGATAAAAGTTCTCAAAACCACAGACTTTTAACTTGGGAGCCGTCCAAAAAATAAAAAGGTTCTCCGTTCGATTTTTTGGTTCTACTTATTTTGTTTGTGTTATTTCACACATTCCCTTGTCACCGTCAACTTCGGATGACGTGCACATATCGATTCCCTTTTGTTTAAGACATTTACAGCTTTTAGAGCTATGGAGTGCCCACCGCTGCCTCGTCAAGCTGCAATAAATATTTACTTGAACATTGTACCAACATGAACCCATTAGGCGGATCGAGATGCAACGGCCGGAGACGCACATTCGCGAGACACCCGTTGCACTTCACCTTTCCTGTCGGTGATCACGCAAAACTATTTAAAGAAAGACAAACAATCCTTATCAGAGGCGGCGCCCGACTAGGGAAAAATCTATATGCAAGTTGATTTCACTCCGATTGCCGGGGCCACAAACAAACTGATAAATGCGCAAATTCTGGTCACACGTTTAGGTTATGAGTCAGCTTTCGCGGGTTCAGCGTTTTCTATAGAAAACTGGGTGAGAAAAGTATAAGCGAACCAAATCCGGAGCTAAAACAAATGCATTTGTGGTATTGTTGAATCAACTTTCGCCGTTGCATAAGTTCACACAATTCACATGACATTTTGTATAATTAAAATTTATACAATCTACATACATTTGCAATTTAATTTGTGGCTCTTTCAATTTGTTTCATCTGTCGCAGTCGTCGGTCTGTAATTGAGCAAACTTGTAATCTAAAACAGGGCACGTCGAGTGCGACCGCCCAAAATATGAATTTGTATCTGAATCGTGGAAATTGTGGGCTTTGGAATGGATGACTCGTATAAAATGGCACACAATTGAATTAAAAATTTGATGTGTTTTAGTGGAGGAATTTGTTATAATAAAGCATGACAATGGCTATGTTGGACTGGTAGCGTCTAAAATAGTTTTTCGTGGTTGTAGACACTATCAGCTTGGTGATTCATGGCACTTAAGCTTCAATTTTAAGGCTTCAAGTTAAGTTTGCACTGTAATGATGTCTGAAAATCCATTAAGATTATTAACTCAATTAAAACCGCTGCTGCCCGTAACCCGCTCGCTGACTTTTTGCAACTTCTCTTGTTATTATTTTAGCTACCCATTCAGAGGCACTTGAAAGAGAAATATATGTTTGTTCGTTAGGCGCCACATGGTGCATATACAGTCGGTTGTGGAGAAGGTGCGGCGGTTTTTCCTACCCACGCGACCACTGCCCACACAATGCCAATGCAGATATCTTGTAGCCAAAGGAAAATCAGCTACAAAAAAATATGCACTTCGAATTACTCCCAAAATGTACCTCTTATTTTAAGACTGCTTTTCAATTGTCGGTGCTATTGGCCTGGCCATGTTTGTAAGTGCTTTGTTTCTGGGCACACCGCTCCGCTTCTTGTGTCTGCGCAAAACTCGTTTCGTTTGCGGTTTTCTCAACAGGGCCGGGGAGGCTCCAAAAAGCCAAAAAGCAGAACAATTTCAGGCCGAGACAAGACAAGAAATCTTGCTGCAATATGACTGTATGACTGTTGTGCTGCTGCTGTTTGCTTTGCGCTGTGTGGTGTGCGGTGTATGGTGTATGGTGTATGGTGTGTGCTGTGTGGGTTGACTTGGAGTTGATTGCCAAAAAGCAGGCAGGCTGGAGGAGCACTTGGCAACGGATGCCGAACCATCCGGACCGGGCAGAGTCCCCCAAAACAGAAACAGCAACAGAAAAACCAGGGCCTACACTCAGACCGAGACCCGAGACGGAGACTGAGACGACTTGACGATTAATTGCAGCATTTTACATAGCGACTTCAAAAGAAAATGATGCCTGCAGCACCTTCCCTCGCGTATATCTTGCAGATATAATATCTCATGCAGACTTCTGGCCGCGTGTGTGTTTTTTCTAAATTTAAATTTCTCCTCAAAACATGAGACACAAATGCGGCGGGGCAAATAGCAACCCGTTCAATGAACGAAACGCAATGACTCGCGGGAAAGTAGATGACCGCCACTGTAGAAATACGTCACCTCCGAGCACTGTACTTCTGAGAGGAGGCATGGCCCGCTTCTTTCCATCTCCCCACTCCGCCTGGTCAGCGTGTGTGGAGTGTGTATTTTTAAAAATGCAAAATCCTCTGCCAAGTGCCAAGTTCAATAGCTTTTCATTCACCGTACCAGCGCACAGCAGCATACAGCACACACAAAATAATTATTCGCGAGCGCGGGACGAGATGTCGCCTGGCGTGTTGGGCTTGTTTCGGTGCAGCATTTTGGCCCCTGCAGCGCTTAGATAGATGGATGGTGGATGGATGGGCCCGGGCCCGGTCCCGGTAGATGGGGTTCTGGATACAGCTGCTGGAGAATGGCAACCGATGGCTGCAGTCGCCCCCTTCCTGCATAAAAATAGACTTTAATCATGGTCTGTGGCATGAGGCAGTGAAACTAGTGGAAACTGGTGGGTTGTCGGAGCGACTCATGCCACCGGGTGTGTCAGCCATGTCCTTCGAAAAGTGAGAAAACCAACCTACCCACCGCCATCAAAATGTTTCCCAAGATAGCCGAGGGGATTCAACGAATTTTCTGCTCAACAAGACCAAAAAAAAGTGTCTCGGCGAGAAAAACAACCCGAAATCTGACACTCCGGGCAGCATAAACTGGTTAGTTTTAGTCGGAAATCGTAATCGTAATAGTCTTGTCACATGTTCTTGGGTCACAGAAGTCGAAAACGAAATGAGGAAGCGGCAAAAGTTGATGCTAGAAAATGCCGGATGAGTCGCAACTAAATGCTCTTACTGCTCTTACTGGTAGGAAGTGACTAGAAGAAATGGGCCCATGGATGTGCAACGTCTTACTTTTCTAGAATCTTTAGTTTCAAATATTTCATATACTTTTTGAAATCTGGTTGGTATCTGGGCGGAGTAAAAGCCCCCACCATCTGCTATTCAGTCTGGCCTAGAGGTCAATGCTAAAAAACTCATAAAACTAAGAACCTTGCCGGGGAAGAGGCATTGTTCTTGGCCGCTGCTTCTGTTTCCAATTGGCCAGGTGTTATATTACCATTTGCGCCATTAACCATTTCTTTTGGCCTGTGCAAGGCCTGGAGTTCTGTTAGCTGTTTGCTGTTAGCTGTTGGCTGTTGGCTTTCCATTCTTCCATACCATATTTTGCACTCCTATGATTTTGCTAGTTGGCTTCTTGGTGCAGCCGCGCCTCTCCGCACCGCACTTGGGGCCCAGAGCCATCGTGTAACTGACCGTTTTGATTGTTATTAGGGGCTCTTTGCTGGTTCGCTTTGGTTTGTGCCCGCCCGGTGTCCGTTGTGTCCGAATTGGTTGGGCAATTTCATGTCTGTGGCTCCAGCTCAAGCTCCAGCTCCAGCTCCAGCTCCGTTCTAATGTATCTATATCTATTCGACGCCACTGCGGTTGCCAGTTGCCAGTTGGCAGTTACCATTTACGAGCTCTTTCCTCTGCCCCGTAATTGTGTATTTTCACCTCATTCTCGCGTTCGCTGAATACTTTCACAAAAGATGGAAACATGAAAACGGCAGGGAAAACAACAAACCGAAAGGCAAAAAGTAGAACAGACTCGGAGTTTGGAAAATGCTGTGTGGCATAGCGCACTAAATCTGTTTCATGTCGTCGGCTCTTCCACATTGCATTTTCTTAATTTTTCTTTTCCTCCATTTTATGCCGCAATATCAAGCATCTTTATCGCATTACCAAATGAATTTATGATCCATCCGAATGCAGTGGCCGCCTTGGGGATCCCTGGCCTGGGATCACACCCAAAAGCCTTTCACTTGGCCAAGAAATTCGAATGGAACTGCAACGAATTCCCATCAATCGGAGAGCCAGGATAAATACACCCATGACACAAGAAAAGTTTAAACTTTAGCATGGCAAACCCCTATTTGACGTTCATTTTTTGTATGCTTTGTGGCCACAATTTCTTCATCAGAGCCTAAGCTCATTATCATCTATTCAGTGTGGTTTCGCAAAATTTTTCGGTGGCTGTGTCTTAACTGTTTCGGCGGCCCCACTTCCCATTCCCTTGCATTGGGCCACTCTTTTCATGGCAGACCGACCCACCAGACCCACCAGACCCGGCCGCTTTAGTTCCCTCGTTTCCCAGCATTACCTTTGCTCGGGCCAAGCGGTTTTGCTTTTCGTCTAGCTTGCGAAAATGTTGTCACGGACATTTGCCGGTTTTCCTACACAGATTTCTTTCTTTTTTTGTGGTATTAATATATGTATGTGTGTCTCGGTTTTTTATTTATTTAAATTCTTATCTAGGCAAAAACCATAATTCATTGAGTCGCTCAGAACGGGCGGGCGGGCTGCTTTGAGTGAGTTGGCGTCCGTCCGAGTAGCACTAATTGTCGAAATTATATTTCATAAAGCGAACGCTCAATGGCATTTTTTAGACGCTGACGAAGCTGTTTTTGTGCCCAATTGAGTCACATAGTTTGTCAAACTCCAAACGAGAGTTAAATGACGATAGAGGATTGGAGTCAGAACCCTAAACCAGCGGTGGGCACATATTTTTAGCTCGGGAGCCGACCAAAAAAAGAAAAAGTACTCCATCCGATTTTTTTGGTTCTACATATTTTGTTTGTGTAATTTTACACATTTCCTTGTCACCGTCAACTTCGAATGACGTGCACCTGTCGATTCCCTTTTGTTCGAGACATTCACAGCATTTTGTTTTTGGGAGCAGTGGGAGCTAAAAGAGCCAAGGGCTGCCCATGGATGCCCTAAACTAATGAAAATCCTTGGCAGCTCCTCAAGCGTTGCAGCCACAATTTCCATTAATCAGCATCGAAAATTAATGATGTGCAGCAGTCGATGCTGGGAGACGTATAGTGTGCCTCCAATCCGGGCCCGCAAGCCGGCAACATGTTGCGTGTTGCGGTTGCATGTGCATGTGCTAGCTGCACACCTTTTCCGTGTGTCTTTCTGTCTGCTTGCCACACGATTTCAACATTTATTGCTCATCATAATTGCCGCAGCACAGTTAGACCCCCAAATCCCCCCGGCAAGACCACGGAGGTAGCAAACTGTGCAGCTATAACTTGCTATTTTGTTTGAGCAATTGAAGATATTGAAGCTATATCCGATTTTCGGGCAGCTCCTGAGCCGGTTCTTGGTTCTCCTTCGGCTTGCCAACGTTTTTCGCCAGTTTATAAATAGAAATTACACATCCCCAAGCCAAAAAGCACTCGCATGCACACAAAAACTGTTTTACACTCAAATTCGCGCCGATCGCTTGGCCTGCCTGACTGCCTGCCTGCCCTGCCTAATAAAATGCAGAGAGGGTCTTGGTCCCACTCGCTGTATTTGGCATTGTATTTGAAAGTTTGTCCCTCCGCCGCCAGCCCACACCGCTCCGATCCATACACAATTCGCTCACCATATATATATCTTATATATATTCGTACATGTACGTTACGTACCGACGCTGTATACTCATTTCGTACGCAGTCACATTCAGATTCGGGTTCATCGTCAGCTGGGCTGGGATCGTCGTCTGACTGGCGTTGGATTACGCACGCCTCTGGAACATTTGGCCATTTGGTGGCTTTTTATGTGCGGCGGCGGCGGCGTCGGCGGCTACTATAATAATTTTGTGCATATTTGTCAACGTGCGTGCGGCCAAAAGCGGCCAGGGGCTGTCAATTGCACACCATTTCTGTACGGCCGACTCATTCCCCTTCTGGGTTTCTAACGAGCCATGCGAGAGGCACACTCGATTAATAATGGATATAGCAACTGTCCCGGGATACCTACCTTTGCGATAGGTATTCGAGATTAGGCGAACCTCGATGGCATGTAAAACCCCATCTCTTGGCTCACTCGACGATGATTTTGCATGCAAATGTGCGCCATCTGTTGAGGTTGAACTTGATGGTTTTGTTTCCGTTTCGACAGAAACTCAACTCTTTCCCGCCCACCTGACTACGGCCCTGCTTTCTCTTATCCCGTGTAAGGTGACGTCAGGCTTCGTGCAATTTCTTTATTTGATGCGCACTTTTTGCAATTATCAGAAGCGAAAATTTCGCACAACTCGGGGCTGGGGCCTGGCCGCCAACTAGATATTAAGGTTGATGTCATCGGTGCGTTCTTCGCTGCTTTTCGGCAACCACACCATCGCGCACTCATCTAAACAAATTTAAACGTCGACGCCTTGTTGAGCAAATCAGTGAGCAAATTGTTGGCCTTCTGCCGGTTTCCTATAGAGCAGTCGAACAGAAAGAATCTCAGATGGACGGAGAGTATTTCGGGCTGCAGCCACACATAAATGTCATTCATTGAGCACGATCGCCAGTCCTAAACACCCCACCGCAACTGTACTAAGCAAATACACGAAGCTATTTAGCACTGGCATACATATTTGCGCAAAACAATAAGAGAAAAAAAGCAAAACAAGCCATTAACTCACCGGCCGGCAATTTGGCCTAGAGCTGTCAACTGTGGCACCGGGAATTCAAAATAAATACGCATTTATCGCTGAGATTAGAGGCATCGATAAGAAGAAAGACATTATTAGAAAATGCGTTATTTTCGATTGCGAATTACCTCATTGTGGGCCAAGATACTCGTATGCTTGCAAATTGGACGGAGGACGGTGGATGGTGGATGGATGGAGGCTGATGAATCATGGTCAGCTACTAAAACTGGCTCGAACAGCTCTCCTCCTCTGACTAAGCTGAGTTTTTTTTTTTTACTTTTTTTTTTGTTTTGTACTTATTCGCTTCAGCTCACTTTTAACCCCATTACGCTTGAGCAACAGTCCAAGCCAAGAGTCCGTAGAGATGGCCAGAATAGAGTGGGCTACACTGCGCGAAGGTCTGCCTAGACAGAGTTAAAATGATCTAGGTTGAAATTTCTAAAACCTATTTAATGATCCGCGATCTGCAAATCCTTCTATAGCTTTAAACCTGAGTGTCTGATCCCTCGAGTCTATGAATCGATTTATTGAATCTATTTTTTGGCGTGCACCAAAAGAAAGTCTGCTGGCCGGGCCCGCAATAGCTCGAGTGGTGGGCTAAAAGTGGGAAAATAGCAACCGAGAATGGATGAGTTTTTTTTTTGTTGAAGGGGGGAAAGGGATTGGATGTCTTGTGGAGGCACCGACCGATGGGGCAAGTACTGGTGTTGGTGCTAGTACTGCTGCTGCTGCTGGTACCCGGCTGGTGGCATTTGCTGGTCAATGACATTTTAGAGTTTCAAATAGCAGGCCTGCTGCGGCTGTGGCTACGGCTGCTGCTGCTGCGTGATAGAGGAAAAGTGCCGGAAAAAAGTTAACGCTACATTTCCCGCCCCGGGGTCCCACCCATCGGTGCCCGACACCTGTGGTGGCCAGAGTTCGAAACTTGCGAGTCACACCATTAAGTCGCCGCCTATTCTCACTGCCCCTAAGCCGTGGCTCACGGTTCCCCTGCGTGTGTTGTCAATATCGGTCAGGATCAGATCGGAGTTTTCTCCTCCGTTCGGGCCGACTTTTCTCAACTTTCCCAGAACTCCCATCGTTGCTGTCGCTGTTGCTTTTGCTGTCGCTGTCGCCGTCGCCGCCTGGCTGCTGATGTCATTATTGCGAGTGCTATTTGTGCGCATTGGTAATGAGTGTGTCGAGTCAACCCCCGGGAGTGCGCAGACAATGGCTGAGTAATCGCCGCCGGCAGGCGTCAGACACTCCCTCGAATTTTCCAGGACGACGAGGGATGAGGCGACCGGCGACCCTTGCATCCATCCCCATCACAATATGATTCAACAAACTCCTTCTCGATTTTGGGCTTTTACTTCGTTTGCATTTGCACTGCGACAACTGACTGGGCCTGCAGGGCGTGGTCCCACCGAGGCACGATGTTCGATCGGGGGAATATCCACCCAATAATCCGTCCGTCCATCCATCACATGCTCTTGTTTCCCCAACTATTTACTTAGCTGGAAACTCGTCTGGGGGGGCAGTTGAGACAGAGTGTGATTTATTTTCGTTTTGCCTCCGAAAATACTTTGTAGCCGCTGCATCTGTCAGATACTTTTACGAGATGAGCAATAATGCCATAAGTAACATTTCCCTGACGCACAATCGAATGGTGCGGCTTGCCACACTTTGTGTTTTATTGTTTTTCTCGGCTGTTGACGCAGCCGAAGGAGGCATATTCCGCGGGATGGCTCATTGCACTTATCGATTTAACAGATCTAGGGCTAAAACTAAGGGAGGAGATATATAATGTCTTTATGAAACAAGTTCGAGGCGTTGCCTTGCAAGGAATATCCATTTTGTTTGAGTGCTGTTGACATTGTTATTGATTTATCCTCTTGTTTCGTTGCGCAGGTGGAGGAGTACGCTGCCTTCAACGCAGCTTCCGACTATGGAGCTCAATTCGGTAACGAGGAAGCCTCCCTGGTGCAGGCCATGCAGGGCATCAATCCGTTCGCCCAGCCCTTCACTCCGGCCCACTTGATCCAACCGGAGCCGGAACAGGAACAGGAAAAGGAACAGGAACACGAACAGGAACTGCAAGTGGAACAGGAAGCAGTCGTGGAGCAGCCAACAAGCATTGTTCCGCTGGAGACGGAGACGGAGACGCTGGCCGCCAATTTCGGGCAACTGCAGCTGCAGGAGGAGCTGGTGGAGGAGGAGTTCGGCGACAAGCTAGACCTTCACTCGCAACACTTCGCATTGGATGAAAACATTGTGGCTGAGGAGGACAACAAGGTAAACCTTCAGCAGCCTGCTGTGGAGAGTGCCCTGCCAGAGGCTATTCTAAAGCCTGAGGAGCCGCTTATCAGCCAGGAGGCCGACGTCGTTGTTCCCGTGGCAGATTTCGTTCCCGAGGAGCAGCTGCTGTCGGTCGCTCCCGTTGAGTCTGCCCCAGTTCCCGCACCCATCAGCAGCGAGCCTTTGGTGGAGGCGGCTCCGGAAATCGTCAAGGACGAGACCATTCTGGCTGCCGCCGCTGGAGCTGTTGCCGCTGCCACTGTGGCTGCGACAGCCGCCGTGGCTGCCGCCAAGCCCAAGGCCAAGACCTCGCCGGTGGACACCAAGAAGCCGGCCACCGCCACCGCCTCAAAGACTGGGGTGGCGGCCAAGCCCAGGCCCACGGCTGCTGCCTCCGCCGCCGCAGCCAAGAAGCCCACGCCGGCTGCCTCCGCAACCTCCAAGCCGGCTGCTGCTCGTCCGCGCACTGCCCCAGTGGGGCCTAAGACCACTGTGGGCGTTGGCAAGGCGGCCGCGGGCAGCCCGCCGAGCGCCACCACCCGCAAGCCTCTGGCCAGCAACGCAGCGACCACCGCCAAGCCGGCTCCACGAACCATCTTGGGCAGCACACGCCCGGCCACAGCGCCGGTGAGCAAGACAACCGCGACGGCCAGGACCACGGCCGCCAAGCCGGCAGCCACCGGCACGGCCACTGGACTAGGAGCCCGGGCCCCTGCCCGCCCCCGTCCGGCCACCGCGACCGCCAAGCCAGAAGGAGCCGCCACCGGATCGACCACAGCCCGCAAGGTGGGCGCAGCTGCCACCGGCAACACTGCCCCAGCCAAAACTCGCTTGACGACCGCTCCCGCCTCGGCGCCGGCCAAGCCGAAGGTGCCCTCGCCCCGCAGCGCCACAGGCAGCACAGTGCGCAGGGTGCCCGGCACGACTGCCCCCACTTCCGGATCCCTGTCGGCCCGCAGTCCCACCAAGCCCCCCGCCAACGGGGTGGGCGTGGCAAAGACGACCACAAGCACCACTACCACCACGGTCACGAAGACGTTCACCGCACGGCCGGCCCCGAAGTTTACGCATTCACTGAACAGCGCCGCCGGCAGCAGCAGCAACGGAGTCGCTTCCCGACGAGCCCCGACGACAACCACTGGAACAGGAGTTGGTGCCGCCAAGCGGCCCTCGCCCCTGAAGCCGGGCAGCGCAACCGCCAGGACCTCGCCGCTGAAGAGTTCCTCCACCACACCTCTGAAATCGAAAGCCAAAGAAAGCGTCCCCGCCAAAGCATCGCCCGTCGGACTGAAGGGCGGCAAGAACAGCACTCCCCTGAAGGGCGCCGGCAAGGCAGCGGAGGAGGTGGTGCCCGCCGTGGCTCCAGAGGCCGCCACCAATGGCCAGGCGAAGGAGGAGAAGGAGGCCCAGCTGAACGGCAACCGACCCCCCCTAGCCGCTGTGGTTTCGTTCCTCGACTTCTAGAAGAGCAAGGCCCGAGAAGTCGCAGATTCCCTGATTCCCAGATATCCTGATTCCCCGATTTCCAGATTCCCAGAGAGCTAAAACTACTTTACTAATATTTATGATATTATGCAAAAGTATTTAGATGGAGCAGATTAAAAGCGAACATTTGATAGGATCGCCGAGCGGCGGCGCACAGGACGCTGTTTCGAAGGCCGTACTAGAATTCGATTTCTTTCCTTTAAAAAGAACATTTACCGATCAATATTCAAATGGATGTGGAATCCAGAAACCAGAGCGAAAGTAACTTTTGTGCTATTTGTGAACGAAAAAGAAGAAACGAAGAGAAACTAAACGAAATGAATCGAAACGCAATGAAACGTAAACGTAGCGAAGCGAAAGGAATAGAAAGGAAGGGAAATGAATTAGTAACCGTGTGCTCTGTTTTTAAGTATCTCGCTCATTTATTTAAGTTTTATTTATTAATGGTTCCTCACGCTCTGTTATTTTTGCTCATGTGCTAAACAAGAATGGCATGTATTGTTTGAAGGCCTAGCCGCGAGCAGTGGAGCACGTCTTTGAAAGCCAGCAAACAGAAGATATTTGTCATTACACTTTTAATAAAATAACATACTCAAATGTATACACACACACACACATCTTATGCAAAAGAGGAAATACAGAAAAACATTATATAAAGACAAAAACACTACGTGAAAAAAAATAAAAAATCCAAGTGTAACTCTGTAGCTATTAGTCGGCGTTCTAACAATTAACTAAAAAAGAAAAGGAAAAACAAAACGAAAATCGAATCATAACTAATAATCCAACTAGAGGGCAACGTTAATTGCGCAGCTGAAGAATAATAGACTGCTAACCCAGTAGAGGAGCAAAGAAGAGCCAGTAATATTGTAATACTGATCGAAAATTACTTGTTTTTGTACCCACTTCCGAGCACCTCACACTGAAACGATTACAATTCACACGAATTAAACATTTAGTATACGTTCCTCCCAAGTTTACTTAAAGCTAACACCAATGCAGCGTTGGCCAGCGTTTAAACATTCGTATAAATTGGTTATAGTCCAAAAAAATTTGTACCCAGTGTATCTTAGAATTTTAGTTTGAAGAAAATCGAAATGTTTTCTATAAAGGAGGTTTTCCCTTGCGTTTGTGACCTTGTATTATTTTTTAATTTGTTAATTGCATACTACACACAAGAACAAGAAAAAAACATCAGCTACACAAGCAAAAAACATTTAATGTAACTCCTGCACCCCACAATATACAACACTCTCTCTTAATAAATATGTATGTTTAAAACGATATTACCGATTAAAACGAACAAAAACAAAAAGCTGAAAAAGCATAAACACTTTATTTGTTTTATTTTGAGTTGTTTTCATTTAGTTATTCACCTTTGTCCCGATCGTCTCGATCCCCACAGAGATCGAGGGATATTACCAATTAAAACGAACAAAAACAAAAGCTGAACAAGCATTGACAACTATTTTGTTTTATTTTGAGTTGTTTTCATTTAGTTATTCACCTTTATCCCGATAGTTTCGATCCCCACGGAGATCGAGGGATATATTTTGTGTGGAGGAAAAGATACCAAAGCGACAACACTCGAATTTATTGTATTGAAAACCATTTTGCCTGCTTTTTGTAAAAGAAACCCAACCCGAACGGATCATTTAGCGATTAAGTTGCGAGAGCTGAAGAGTTAGTTGCCTATACACTATAAATCAAATATACATCTACCCAAACGATCGATATATGTACGTAGTTGCGTAGCTAGCGTTTAGTTAAATTACGATATGCTTTTGCCTAATCCCGCCCCAGTGCCCTTCACTTTCGTTTGCCTTATTATTAGTGATTTACCAACTAATTACATTATACTTATATTACTATTGAAAAGTTGAGTCGAAAGCGAATCGGAGGCAGAGTTTAAATGGAAATAGACCGATCAGCCGACCCCGACACCGACCCAGCCATTATGGTGTAAGTCCGAAAGACAGACTGATTCAGTGATTCATAACCGATACTGCCGATCGGTGGACTACATTTAGCATTTGCGTTGCATTTAGCCAATGAATACTACTCGTACTTCGTTTTTTATAGACATTTACATCGATATCGAAACGCATTTTGGCGGCGGTGGCGGCCTCTCTCTATATACGATACTTATTGGTCAGTTACTGAAGGCAGATAAAGAGTGCTTATAATTTATCAAATTACTTATACGAAATATACACGGGAAACCAAAAAATATATATATATACATACATCTATTTATACCATATATCAGAAAGAAAACATATTTGTGTGCAGATAAGTCAAAAACAAGACACAAAGCATGAATCGACAAACCAAACTACCAGATAATACAAGAAATTTATTACTAATAAATGTTAAATATGAAAAAAAAGAATAACCCACCGCCTCTCTCATCCAATTTCATCCAACTGCAATTGGAGCCAGACTCTGGGACACTTGCAGGCGACGAACCCGGCTAATTGCGGTCACTGCTCCCACCGCCTGCCGGCCGGCCGGCCCGCCCTACCCTGGCCATTTGCGTTTCGGCCAAGATGGCCATGGCAAACAAAGGCGCAGCCATCCAGCTTGGCCGCGAGGATGGGTGCAATGAAGTGGAGTGCTCGCGTGCAGAGCCGGCTGCCCGAATGAATCACTCGAGCGGCAATGAATCATTTTGCGGCGACGGTGACGGGTACAAGTATAGTAGTACTCCTCCCCGAGAAGTACGCTTGCAACTCAAGGGATAGCAGTGCTAATGGATTGAACCCCGAGAACACGCATATTTGAGGGGTGGTAACTTTTGGAGGTGGCGTTTTATTGGCGTTAAAATCTTTTGCCTGGTTGGCGGGGGGGAACTCTTACAGACTAAATCGACTAACTTAGTTCAGGTTTTTGGGAGCTAAAACTTCTTGGCCTTCTTCACGAACGGCTTGCTGGCGTCGTCGTTCTGGTTGGGGCGCTTGTTGAAGGGTTTCTTGCCAAAGTTGTTCGGCTTCTGGAACTTCTGGAACTTGCCGCCCGGCGAGTTGCCATTGGGTGTGAATGGAGCCGGGCGCTTCTTCGATAGCCGGTACTTCAGCACCGAGTTGGGCTCCAGGAAGATGGGCTGTTTGTGGATCAGCGTCTCGTTGAGCAGGAAGGATTTGCAGAAGGCCTCCTCGGTGGCGAAGGTGACGACGGCCTTGTGGCCGAACAACTGCACGCTCTCGATCTCGCCCGTCTCGGCGAACACTCCGCGCAGGTCCTCCTCGGTGACCTCTGCAAGGACATGGAATCAGTATTAGTAGGGATTTCAGCATACGACTCTTGTAAAGGGAATACTCACGGGCGTGCAAGTTTGTGACCAGGGTGGCCTTGTTCGAGGATTTCGGCGAGAAGCGCTTAACCTTCAGCTCCAGGCCATCAACGGTCTTGCCGTTCAGCTGGTTGAAGGCCTTGGTGGCCTGCTCCGGCTGCTTGTAGGTGACGAAGGCCAGGATGGCGGCGCTGCAGAGTAAATCGATGAAATCCACCTCGCCGTGCTTCTTGAAGATCTTCTCGAGGGCGTTGCACGAGAACGAGTCCACCTTGCCGGTGTTCTCCACCACCAGGGTCAGCTCGGGCGACTTCACGCCGTTCTCCTTGGTCGTGGGGCGCACGGTGATGAAGCGACCGAACATCTCGGTGCTGTGCAGCTTGAGGACCTTCGGCACGTCCTCCGCGGACAGCAGGCGCACGAAGGCCTTGGGATTGCTGCGGTGGGTGTTCAAGAAGACAGACTCCACGCCGGCCACCTTCTCGAACTGCGTCTTAAGATCGTCGCGCGTCACCTTCGTCCCGATCAGGCCGACGACGACAGTGCGGTCGTTGGCGTCCACCTTGTCACGGGCCGGGGAGACGGTCAGCTCGTTGGCGCCCAATTTCAGGGACTTTGGCTTGGCGGCCAGGGCGGCCTTGGCGCCAGCTTCGCTCTCGAAGGCAATCAGGGCCGTGTTGGCCGCGGCGAGGGTCTTGAGGCGATGCACCACGGCCACGGGTCCGAACTTGGTGAACAGGGCAATCACGTCCTTGTGCTTGTAGCCTGCAAGGAAGGGAAAGAGTTTGTGTGTTGTTTCAAAAAGAATCTCAGCTAAGCTGCAAGCCTACCGTCGGGCAAGTTGTTGACATGAACGATTTGTGCGTTGGGCGTGCCGGGGGGAATGCGTCCGGCGGGGATCTTCGGGATGCCGCCCTTCTTGGCTGCCTCGCCGTTCTGTGCCTTGGCAATCGGCGCCTCGGCGGGGGCTTCATCATCTTCGTCCTCCTCCTCGTCGTCGTCGTCATCTTCCTTATCTTCCTCGGATTCGGCGGCTTTTCCTCCATTCAGGGAGACTTGTCCGGGCTCCAACTCGTCGTCATCTTCGTCGTCGTCGTCCTCCTCCTCATCATCGTCATCTTCGTTACTGTCCTCCTCAGCCTCGTCGTCAATGAGACCGCCCAATGCTCCGGCCTGGGGACACGGAAAACGAGGTTAATTGGGATTTCTCGTGGGAAAACTGCACGTGGTGCTTACCTCGCTGGAGGAATCCTCCTCCTCCTCCACATCCTCGTCCTCCCCTTCGCTGGAGGTCTCCACCTGCTTGGGCGGCAGCTTCTTGCCCTGCTTCTTGGAGGGCGTCTGGACGGGCAGGACCTGCTCCTCCTCCTCCTTCTCCACCGGCTTCGCTGCCTTCGGATTCACCCGCTTGGGGGTCTGTTTCTGGGCCTTGGCGGCTACTGCTTTCTTTTGGGCCATGGCTTTGGATTTATCGGTAGCTCGGCTTGCTCGCTGTCGCGTTTTTGTAGATGAGTAGCTTCGAAAAAGCAAAATACAAGCCGGAGTCGAAAAGCGCGTGTTCGCTCAAATAGAAACGCACGTGGAAAGAGAGGGAAAAAAGTAGACGCGCGACGATCTGGCAGCCCCAACGATAGGGATGCCAGTATGGCCAAAATGCAAAGGGAAATTTGTGCAAGGGAAATTTTGCTGATTTAAAATTAAACGAAGAATACAATTCCAAAGAATTAAGCAGTACACCAGGTAAGTATTTAAAGCTACTAAAATTATGCTGAAACAATTATTGAATGCTAAATTTTGTATTTAATAAAATAAACATATAAAAAACTGTATTTGCCATTTTTAATTGCTTTATAAACAATTAGTTTTAAGGCATATTAAAATTGTGCAGAACATTAATCAATTTTTAAATTCGTTAAATTAAGATAAATTTTCATTGTTGAATGTTAAATTTTGTATATAATAAATTAAACAAAATAAAAAACTGTATTTGCCATTTTTAATTGCTTTATAAACAATTAGTTTTAAGGAATATTAAAATTGTGCTGGATATCAATGCTTGTTATCCCATGTTGAAATAAGTTAAATTAAGATAAATTTTCATGGGGTTGCCACCTGGGCGGCTACTGCTGCCCGCCCCGCTGTTATCGCTGCTATCGCTGCTATCGATAGCCTGGTATTTTATCGCCAAAGTATACACATAAAAAATTAAATTGCAGCACACACATATTTATGACACGGCCTGCGAGCACTGAAAAACAAAGAGCGCTCTCTGCGTGAAAAAGCAGACGCACCAGCAGGCAGGCCAGCAGCAGCAGCAAAGCATCCAGAGGAGGAGCAGCAGCAGGACTAGGATCAGGATCAAGATCAGGAACCGGACGCCACAGGACGCCCTAGGAGTGCAAATGAACGCTAGTACGAATGGTGCGGGAGGAGGAGGCGGCGGAGGAGGAGGAGGAGCTCCTGGTAGCACCCTCTCGGCTCCGGGAAGCGGATCCGGAACAATCACCGTCACACAGAGCGCCGGCGGCGGGGGAAACGGAGGCAACGGAGCACCCGGAACGGATGAGGCGGGCGGGGATGCCAGCTCGAGGAGGCAGGCCACGCGGGTGTTCAAGAAGAGCTCGTCGAACGGAAAGATCACCGTGTACCTGGGCAAGCGCGACTTTGTGGACCACGTCACCCACGTGGATCCCATCGACGGGGTGGTCTTCATCGACCCCGAGTACGTGAAAGAGCGCAAGGTGTTCGGCCAGGTGCTGGCCGCCTTTCGGTACGGGCGCGAGGACCTGGACGTGCTAGGGCTGACGTTCCGCAAGGACCTGTATCTGGCGCATGAGCAGATCTACCCGCCCATGCAGCTGGAGCGCCCGATGACCCGCCTGCAGGAGCGGCTCATCAAAAAGCTGGGCCCCAATGCCCATCCCTTCTACTTCGAGGTGCCGCCCTACTGCCCCGCCTCCGTCTCCCTGCAGCCGGCCCCCGGCGATGTGGGCAAGTCCTGCGGTGTGGATTACGAGCTCAAGGCCTTTGTCGGTGAGTTGGCGCGTGTATACCGAGGGTGTGTCCCCCACATTCACATTGTTCACATTGTTGCCGTTCGGCGGCGGTCAGCCAAAGTCAAAATCATTGATGCATCCGTCAATGTTTTGTTCTGTTTGAGTGGAGATCCCAGGACATTCTGGGTACTCAGAGTACTCAAAACACCAAATGCATCGCACTGAGTGCTGAATGAGTGCTGAGTGCGCTGCTTGTGTAATTTAGCGCATGTGTCACGCGGTCGGGAGCGGGTTAATTAATAGCTACGTCGGCCTGGGCAAAAATGCCATTGGCTGGTGACGCAGCGTCCCACCTAATTGGAATTCGACGCTTCTAATTGGAATCCGACTCTCGGACGTTGTCATTGTTGTTGTTTGCTTTAATTAGGCGCCGCAGGTGACTTTGCTGACGTTTCTCTTGCTTTGTTTCGATTGTATTCACAAAAGTCAGGCTAACGAAACGGGGAAAGGTTCTTGGAAAACCGATCTCCACTTCTCCACTTTTCATTTTTTGCTTTTCTGCAAGAAATTAACCATTTGGTCAGCAGAAATGCTGGTGGTAGCCAAACGCGCAACTTTGCGTTCAGCACGCGCGCCCATTACCCGAGGATTCCCGCTCTGTTTGTAGAGTAAACATTGCTATCTATTGGTATTTTGGAGCACTCTTATCGTGCGGCCAATTTGCGTGCAGCCATAAAAAAAGATTAATGGAACAGTGGCGATGTTGTTGTCAATTGAACGCCGCACTGCACCCAGTTTTCCGATCGCTGGAAATTGTTTACCCCTTTATCACCAGATTCTTCTGTTTGCACAAGCAACACACAAGCAACACCCGATGATCATCCTACGAGTATATATACTTTCTGGAATTCCAAGAGAATACAATGTGCAATTGTATTCTATTCAGTTGTTCGCCGAATCGCTTAGAATCCCCCGGAATCTGCCCGGGCCTTTTATGTATTTACTTGGCGTCTGTTGATTTGTTTACTTAATGTGCCTCGCCTCCATGTTTTCGGCATAAACAATTAGCTTATGGGCCGCCTGGGCGATTTATGATGTTCCGAATGGAAAGCATTTCGCTTAATTGGCAGCAGACGAATCGCTTGGCATTGAGCCACCTATATTTGGATGCCTTGAGGGGCTTGAAGAAGCTCAAAAATGCGGGGGAACTGGCAGCCCAAAATCACAGATCACAGATCATGACACACCCTCCACGCTCTGGCATACGTCACTGGTGTTTCGGTGTTTCGGGGAAGCGGTTACTAATCTTTTCAACACCTTGCAGGCGAGCACGTGGAGGACAAGCCGCACAAGCGCAACTCGGTGCGCCTGACCATACGCAAGGTGATGTACGCCCCGTCCAAGGCCGGCGAACAGCCCTCGATCGAGGTGAGCAAGGAGTTCCTCATGAAGCCGAACAAGATCCACCTGGAGGCGAGCCTCGACAANAGATCATGACACACCCTCCACGCTCTGGCATACGTCACTGGTGTTTCGGGGAAGCGGTTACTAATCTTTTTAACACCTTGCAGGCGAGCACGTGGAGGACAAGCCGCACAAGCGCAACTCGGTGCGCCTGACCATACGCAAGGTGATGTACGCCCCGTCCAAGGCCGGCGAACAGCCCTCGATCGAGGTGAGCAAGGAGTTCCTCATGAAGCCGAACAAGATCCACCTGGAGGCGAGCCTCGACAAGGAGCTGTACCACCACGGCGAGAAGATATCGGTGAACGTGCACGTGGCGAACAACTCCAACCGCACGGTGAAGAAGATCAAGGTGTGCGTGCGCCAGTTCGCGGACATCTGCCTCTTCTCGACGGCCCAGTACAAGTCGGTGGTGGCGGAGATCGAGTCGGAGGACGGCTGCCAGGTGGCCCCGGGCTTCACCCTGTCCAAGGTGTTCGAGCTGTGCCCCCTGTTGGCCAACAACAAGGACAAGTGGGGCCTGGCCCTCGACGGGCAGCTGAAGCACGAGGACACCAACCTCGCCTCCAGCACGCTCATCACGAATCCCGCCCAGCGCGAGAGCCTCGGCATTATGGTGCACTACAAGGTGAAGGTTAAGCTGCTGATCAGCTCGCCGCTCCTCAACGGCGACCTGGTGGCCGAGCTGCCCTTCACGCTGATGCACCCGAAGCCCGAGGAGGACGACCACCCCTTGCTGGGCGAGCGCTCGCCGCGCGTCAGCCTTGCAGGCGGTGGCCAGCCTCTTGTGACGCTGGGCGACGGCGGCGACGCTGCTGCTTGCGTCGGGGGCCAGGGACTGGCGCAGGATGTGCCCACCACCACCAATCTCATCCAGCTGGATGACGACGAGGCCCAGGACGATGACATCATCTTCGAGGACTTTGCCCGCCTGCGTCTGAAAGGGGCCGAGACAGAGGCCTAAGCTGTATGCCCCTTGTTTCCCCCTCGAATTCCAAAAATAATAACAACAGAGCTACACGCGCGCAGCCAACATTTGCGGCAACTGTATCATATGGATGCATCGATGGATGGATAGATGGATAACTCAGATAACGCAGCCGCTAAATGTAAAGTTTTATATAATCAAGAGCCAAGAGCCAATAGCCGACAAGCGAGAATCGAGAGTCGAGGTAAATAGTTTGCTGTAAGCTATCGAGCCGTGGGATATGTGTAGGCCATACGTTCTAGTATCTTTAGGGTTTAAGCTGAAAGTGTACGAATTTTAAAATGTGAAATTGTTTAACAAATACACACGCACACACTCTATACACACACAACACACACACAATTCGCCTAGACCTGCAACAGTTGCAACAAAATGCACAAGAATCAAATATCCGAATGTATAACCGATTTGTTTACTAATTCAAGTTCAAATGCTCAAGCTTTATATGCAGCAACCAGTTTACGACTATATATTCTGATTTGTGCCTCCAAGGAGGAGCAACAGATACAAATATAATACATAGTATGCAATATGCTATTCCAGAAATCAAGGCAAGCGCAAGCAAACCATAGGGATTTTCGTTGTATTATGTTCGTTTCTGGGCAAAACAAAAATTTTAACCGAAAGCAGAAATAGGTTTTACAAAATTAGGTTAAACTGATGTGAGTGTTCTCATCATTTTTCAAGTATTGAATAAATCCCATGGCACTAGAATTGGCAGTGTCCGAATCGAAATTCCTCAACGAAAACCAACTCGAATGCGAGAAGAGCATGTGAAATTAATTTAGGAACGGCAAGTCGGAAAGCGGAGCTGAGAGCGAGTTAAAAAATAAGTTCCTTTTATTTAATCGGAAGAAGAATCTATGATTTAGTGTGTATTCTAAGGCTTTTAAAGGAATTTTATACCCCGACCCGCCCCAAAGCCGATGCGCAAAACCCATTGAGCGGAACTTAGCATAAACATATGTATTTCAGAGTGCATTTTTTTAACGCATATATAAATGTATATTTGTACGTTGACACCGGCCGGTCTTATGGGTTTGTTGAAATGTTTTTATCTAGTGGTCGGAGTGGACACGAGAGAGTTAGGTGTTAGGAGCTAATTAACATAAACGTGCATTACGACAACTGGTTAAATGGATACAATATGCTAACAAATATATTAGCGCAATTACCAATTTATATGTGTATAAATGTGAAAGGTCAAACGATTATTTATGAGTGTATATACGCGGTTATATGTTAATGCGTGAGCGGAGGGCGCGACGGAGTAAAAATCACTCAAAGCGAGTGTAAAAAGCATTTAAGCCGAGCAATTTGCGTGCGCGAGGGAGTCCGCCAATCGCCAATAAAGGAACAACAAGAAAATAGTCAACATCATTTTTAGTGTTTTTTATAACACCTTTTTATAAATAGAAGTACATGATATACATATATATTATATATACATAGCGGGAGGAGCTACGAGCGACAGAGCAACCCTTTTGATAGCCTGCACGATGGAGGAGGAGGAGAGAAATTCATTTTATTTTTTAAAGTATGTTATTATTGTCTAGTACTCAGATGCATTCAATTTGATAGAAATTTAATCTACGAGTTGCATACTCAACTAGGCACTAGGTATGTAGGGAGTACGAGTACGAGTATTTCATGTACCTACCAGAACAGATGAGAACCGAACAGACCGATCGATCACGACCGATCGAGTGGTACACCGCTCGCATATTGAATGATATTGATAATCTAGCCACCCAGCCAGCAATCCGAACGGAGTATGGAATCTATAACTACCTACCTATGACTAATCAAACCGAGAGACGCAATGAATGTTGTTACTTAATGTTATTTAACGCAAGAAAACACCGAGAAGGCGCGCGCCGGGCAGTGAAACTTTTCGAGAGTCTTTGGCACGTTGGGGAAAGTCTGACAATGTCCAAGAAAGCTTTAACCTAATCCAAGTACTAAGTAAATGAGAGTAATCCCCCCAACCGGACGGATAATTTATACTCGAATGTTATATCGACACCCCCGCAACGATATTTGTATGCCCTGCTTTTGGCTCCAACGTGTCCATCAAATATTAATTATCTATATACGCGCAAAATACATAAACAAAAAAAGAAAAAACAAAAAAAAAAAGAGAAAAAAAAGAACATATTTAATAATGAACTCGCAATCCAAAAGAATACATATTTATAAATACCAATACATTTCTTTTTTATTTCATTGTCAATATTGTTGCACAATTTAGAAAATAATTAATTAATGAATCGTGGAATATTTTTGATGTTCAGATGCGTGGAGATGGAAACAAATATGAAAATGAAAATGAGATAATTGAAAAATTGTCGAAGAAAACCATGGCGTGGGCTTTGCGTTTGCATGAGCAGTTCGCAGTTCGATGTTAATGTAAACTACTGGGTAATTATGCAAAAATAAAAAACAAAAAACCATAGAATTTTGGCTGAGCGTTATGAATAATAATGGAGAAGTAAGTGTGGTGTGGTGCAGGAGCGCTAAACATTTCCCTCGCCCAAATTTTTCGCCGTAATCCGAGGTCCGAGGTCTGGCTCGGATGACCCAATTATGGACGCGATCCCACGGTTGGCCTCCTCGTGGGTATTGTTATTTATGCATTGCGCACAGCCTGAATAATTGACTAATGCACAATGGATGGATTTTTGGGGGCTCCGCTGCGGTCAGATGGCTGGAGCGGAAGTCCGGACAGATGCTGAGCGCCGGGCGGAAAACCGCAATGTGGAAAAGCCATTTGCTGTTTGGCTTCCTCCGAGGAGCCTGCTAGCCAGCAAGCCAGTCATGCAGGCAGCCAAGCAGCCAGCCAGCCAACCCCGTTGTCACCATTATGGCCACTTAAAAGCGACTAGAATCGTAGCCATTTTTGCGGGGATCTGTCGCTGGAAGTCGAGCATCGGTTCTTCATTTCCGGTTCGGCTTAAGAGCCGTGATTCCTTTCTGACTCCTTTCTTTTCCCTGCATGGACGTGCACTTGGAAAAATCCATCATTTAATGTGCCCTCCATTTTGTATTTTGCATGTTTAATTAACTTTCAGCATGTTTTTGGCATTGCGATTGCTTGTAGGTGGATTGTACGTTTGATTTGAGGGGAAAATTGCGTTTTGTGGGCAGTGGAAAAAGGAGCGGATGTTGCCCACCTGACCCAGGCGAAGCCAAGCCCAAACTTGAGCCATTTCGTTCCCGTTCCCGTTCTGGAGTCGCCTTCTGTCTGTCCCTCCGACCGCTGTGCCCTCGCACACTGTATGGCTTTCATTTCCGGTTTCCGTTGACGTTGCCGTTGAGTTACTTAAGCGGATTACAAGAGCCCCAGCAGAACAGAAACGAAATAAAGGGAAGGAATGGCAAGGAGAAGGAGTTGTCGGATTCAAGGATGGATTTCAGGCCCCTGTTACTGTTCCTGTTCCTGATATGACCCCTTATGCGGTGTGCTCGCTTTTAATTGAAATTTATGGATAATGCAGCTCTGCGGTTGCATTGCCTCATTAGCGAAACGATGCATGTATTCAATTTCTTCCCGACAACCGCCCACGGGGCGTATGCGTAGCCAGCGGTTGATATTACTGAATAGTTTACATTAGTTAGGACTAGTATTGCATTTCCTTATACTTTGGCTTGTCTTTAATGTAAACACCAACTTTATTTAAGTTGTAAGTTTCTGTAAGTTTCTAGGTAGGTGTATGTATACGTTACCAAAGATCGATTAATTAAATAATTAGATGGAATTTGATTTTTTGTAAGTTTAGCAGTAAATGTTTTCCCCACATCTTTGAATTTTGATCCAACCACGAAGGAAATGACACACAATTAAATGATTGTCCCAAAAGAGGACAGAATTTAAATATATGTTATGAGAGAGAAAAAAAAAATCTTTGAATTTTACCTACTTATATTTTTCGTAAATTTATATTTCTTTATTTTATTTTTTATAATTTAGCTTGTTAAGTTTTCTTTGAGTTATGACTGCCAAATAAATGTAATAAATTTATGTTATTAATATATTAATATAAATTTCTATATTAATATTTTATCTTTTAAATAAATATGTAAATATAAAATGAATAAAATATGTTTTGCATTTTTCCTTTTGCGCTCTCATGTCCCTTGCGAGAGCAGGAGCCTCTGCCTTTCCACATGTTGAGTTCCACACGATCCCCTTGGTGGTGGTCAGTCTGTTATTGTTTTTGGACGCGCTTGTTTCGCGGGGTTTTAGTGTTTTTATTAATCGATTTAAACGCAGTTCGCAGCCCGCGATTAAAGTGAAAGTGAATAAAGTATGTTAGGGGACTTTATATTAACAACCGGTAAAGTTATTAGCTACGAATTTAGGCTATTAACTATGTTTAAGAGGCGTCTTGTTTGAGGCTTGTGGATGCCAAGCCAATGCAATCCAATAGGATTACTCGCATTTCTTCAAGTTTTCCTTCTCGTTACTTGGCGGTGGAATCCTCTCGCTCTCAGCATCTCTCCTCCCACACGTTCGATGCCTTCCACGCGATCCCTTTGGTCAGTTTGTTTTTGTTTTTCGGCCGCGCTTGTTTTGCGCCGTTTAAGAGTTTTAAATATTCAATTTTAATGTAGATCGCGCGCCGCGAATGAAGCGAAAGTGAGTGAAGTAGATCAAGGACATTGCTGTTGGCCGCAGGTAAAGTTATTAGCTATAAGCTTAAGCTATAAACTATGAGTATGTTTAATATGCAGATAGCTTGGAGCGTGTGGATGGTAACCCAATAGAATCCAAAATACCATTACTCGCTTCTCTTCTCTTCAAGTTCTTCTTTTCGTTACTCGTTCTTTGTCTCTCCGCTTTGTTTTTCGCCGGTTTCCGGTTTTAACTGGGTGGGCGTGTGGATGGCAACCTTATGGAACCCAGACAATTTTATGTTTTCCACTCCCCTTGAAGTTTCAATTTCCTTAGTTTCTCCCACACCCTTACCTCAGACTCGCTGGGAGCCGCCTTTTTTTTTTGGTGTATTATTTGGATGCCTTTGTTTCAACATTTTCATTCGGATTGTTTGCTCCAGCGGAGCGTTGCACAAACCTGCAGGTAGGGGATTCGGGGATCCTGGGATTCAAGGCAAGGGTGTCGGCAGCATTGAAGCTTTGTTCGGACGTTTTACTCAAAATGCAAAAGTTCAATTTACTCCAGGCGCCATTTGCTTTCTTTACTCATGTTGCGTGCCCTGTGTCCTGGACAACCGGAAACAAGCTGCCCCCGCCCCGCCCACCATGCTCGCCCCTGGCTTCCGCTTCCACGCACGCAGCGAGCATGTGTACCTGGCATAAAACAAAGCAAATGCGAGCCGGTCAGCAGCCTCTGCTCTGGACAGTTGTTACCGCTGGGCAAGGACTCGTCGTTCAGCTTCAGCTTCAGCTTCAGTCTCAGGCCGAGACCGAGTCCCAGCCCCATTCTTTTCGTTCCCGGGCCCTCCAACTGGTTTAGTTTCTGTTTCTGTTGCTGCGGCTGTTCCTGGTTCTGGTTTCAAGCCTGCGAATCCTCCCGTTGTCCTTGCATATGCATCTGATTGGACCTCAAAAGCACAGGCGGGAAAATTAAAGTTTCCCTTGCTAAATGCATTAAAAATGCCACAATTTACAAACAAATGCAAGTTTACTATACTTGCGGGTGCTGTTCTTGAACAATATTCAAAATTTTCATAAGGCTTGAAGAACTTCCGCACGGCGCGCAGTGTATGTTCGATGGAAGGGACTTGGAGAGTTGTGTAGGAACACTCCGAGCTGACGATGACCATCGTAGCATTGCCGATTTACCATGCAAATGCCGGGGAAAACATTTTTCGGACACAGCTCCGCAGGCGTGAGTGGTGCGCGGAATGGGCGGTGCGGGGCGTGGCCGGTCCGGGCTGGGCTCAGGAACAGCTGCCGTCTGCCATCCTTTGGCCGGCGGCCTTCGATGATGAGCGCAGTGTTCATAACCTGACCCCCCTCCACCCCGTCCACGTGTATGTGTTTTCTGGGCGGGTGGTTGGGTTTTGCATGCTAATTCCCTGCAGGTGAACATGGGCCGGAGACCGAGCCGTGTGCCCGGCGGCTTAACAAGATCCGTGCTGCTGTACTCCCGCATGTTCACTGAGCGAAATGGAGCGCGGCTCGCGATTCGGAATATGTAAATGCGGTTGCTTATCGTTAATTTTACATGGAACCGGGTGCGGCGAGTGCACGGCACATAATCTTTTCGCTGCTCGCAACAGATCAAAGTGACAACTAGCGGCATTATTTACATTTTCCCGAATACCGTGTGCTGTTTGTCGCATGCAGAATATCGTACTAGCCGCCACTAATTGTGGGCCCCACTTCATTTGAGCCACAACAAAGAAGGCCCACAGCCAATTTGGTTGGACACACGGCTAATTGGCCCGAAGTGCGTCGAGTGGATGTCCCGGGCTCGGGCTCGGGTGGTTTGCCCCACGGGAGTGGGAGTTGGGAGTGGAAGAGGGCTTGATTATACTTCCGCTTGCCTAATAGAAAGTGCGCCGCAAAAACCACATTATGCCGGCGCCTTGTGGCCCTCAAGTCGAGCCTGGGAACATCGTCGAAACGTACATACCTGGAACCTGAAGCTCGGATGCTGCTCTCGGGCGTGTTTTCGGGGGGCTTGCTACCGCAAAACTTTTACGTTTGTTTTGGTTTGCCCGGCGCCTCCCCGCCGCTGCCCACATGTATTGGATAAATTAATATTCTCAATTGAAAACTTTTGAACAATAGTTGTTGGCAGAAAAGTTTTTCAAAGCCATTACACTTAGCGGACGCAAAGGCGATTGCTTCACTTCAATCTGACAGGTACTACCACTTCTTTTGGGATGTTTCCAAGGGGTGTTCCCTTACTTCTTCTTCAGTTCTTCAGTCAGTTTATAAAAGTGGAAAAACCACTGCTACATGGCAATGTTTTTGCTCAGTGCATGCCAGCGAAGGCCAAACAAAAGTTTTGTATGCGGTTTTGTGTATTCCGTTCTAATAAGTCGCCAGCTATCTGAAAATTCAAATCTAGGAAAATTTCAAAATTCAATTTCCAGTCGAATGGGGAGGTGGGACGGGACACAAAGGCTCTCACCTCAACCGAGTTCCAAGCACTCAGGGTGACAGGCAAGTGAACAAACATTTCTGGAAACTTGCCTGAATAGATTATTAGGAATTATCAAAACTTAATTTAGCTTAAGAGTGCTCAGCAGATGGAAAAAGCAGGGAGCGGCGGGCCCCGGTATGCGGGTGGCTAATGAATCACCAAAATGGGTGAGTGGATGGGCCGGCGGTTCACCAGGTGACAAACATACAGGGCTGCACCACTTGAAAGGCGGCTTTTGAAGTGGCGGCGATGGCTGAGGAAAACTTTTGACTTGAAAGGCGACTGAGCCGGCAAGCCCATTGATCCTGCAGTGGCTTTGTTGTGCGGACTCCGGCAAATCCGAGCGTAAGCGGCTTACGTGATGGCTCCTGGCACTTAAAAGTTTAACACATGCGATTACTGCTGAAATGTTCCTTAACTTTTCCTAGTCAAGTACCGCACAAACAGGAGAGTATTTTGCACACCGGGATCGATCTAATGAGGCTGCCCAGCTGGTAGTAGGTCGTTCGGTGGTTCGGTGGTTCGGTTGGTTGCTTGCCACCCGCCGCGTAAACGACTTCAATTAAATCAAGCCAAATGACACCGGCAATTGGAGAAGCGTTCTTTTGTGCTCCCCACGGACACAGGGCTGGCAGACGGCAGCCGGCAGCTGCGACCTTTTCGCCCGTTCCATTCAATCCGGTGTTAATAACGTGGCGCAAAATTTACAACGGAAGAGCAGAAAGAATACTTGAGCTACCTTCAACTTCACCTTCACCTTCGCTCGCCCCGTCCTGGCCTCGCTGCGATAATCGCCGGGCCAAACGGATGTCCAATTAGTTGTGTGCCAGCTTCCGGCTCTGGCTGCCATCCGGACCAGCCACGCCCTTCTCCGGACCGGCCCGGCCCCCGCTGGTTAGGTTATCTTTGGCTGCTTCGATTCCTGGCCCTGTCAAGTGCAGTCGATTCAATTGCCAGTCGATTGCCAGTTGGGGGCATCGGCGCTGGGCCCGGCTCATTGTTGCGACCGACGGAGGGCCCGGGGCATAATTTCGGGATTTGCTTGCCAGTCAGTCAATTGCCGGGAATTTGCATGGATTGATGGGCCTGATGCATGCATGCTCCCGCGGATTTATGGGCGTTGGGATGCTGCCTCATCCGGCCGCCTAATCAATGCCGATTTGTGGCCCGAAATCCTTTCGCGGATTTTTAGCGTTGGCGCGCTTATCGTGGCTCGAAATTGAATAAAGGATTTATGGGCCCAAATTGGGGGACAACTTACGCCGTGTCAACTGCCAGTATTTCATCGTGCAAGTGTGACTACACAATGAGAAATTGTCTTAAAATCAAAGGCAGAATAAGGGAAGTGCCACACAGATTTAATCAATTTTCTTAAATGTTGGGAAAATAGTAGGCTCTGAGACAATACCATTTTTTCGCAAGTTCCTATGCAAAATGTTGATTTGAAGTAGACCAGCGATGAGCACCCCATAGTTCTTTTAGCTCCCAAAAACAAAAAGCTGTGAATGTCTCGAACAAAAGGGAATCGGCATGTGCAAATGTTCGGAATTTGATGGTGTAAAGGGAACTCGGAACCGAAGGTCTCGAACAAAAGGGAATCGACATGTCCACGTCATTCGAAGTTGACGGCGAAAAGGGAATATGTGAAATTACCACAAACAAAATATGTAGAAACAAAGAATAGAACGGAGACCCAAAATAGAACGCTCCCAAGTTTAAAATCTGTGCCCATTGCTGAAGTAGAGTATTCGCAAGGATGAAGCTCGTGAAATGCCTGCCTTTTCCGCAGTGCATCCAAGGATATGAGTTCGACTCCGGTTGCGTGCGTGGCGTTTGTGTGACAGGAAGCCAAACAAAAGCAACATGTGTAACTTGTACGGCCTGGCTGCCTGCCTGCCTGCCTGCCAAGCGTCAAAAGGCGAGAGGCTGGAAAATCTATTAGAACGTGTCTCGCCTGCCAACCCGCCACTTGTCTCCTTTCGGTCGGGACTTGAATTTCACCCGCGGGCATAATAAGCCTCGCTTTCCTCTCCTGCTATTTATTTTTTTATTTATTTCCACGTGCGTGGTGCGGGCAGATATTTGCTTATGATTGAGTTGCGTGCCACAGCCGGCGGGGCGAGGCGGGGACGAGGACGAGGGCGAGTGGAAAAAAGGCGCTGCGCTGGCACCCTCGAAACAATTTGGAGATTGCGGTTGCTTTACTGATTTTCTCGCCCATTTTGTGTGCTTTTTCCCCCTTTTACAGCCGAGAGTGTGTGCGAGATGAAAATGTAAATTGATTCTGCATTGTTTGACTGTCATTGTTGTTGCCCTCGGCGCTGGATGCTCCCATTTTTCCCCAACATTTATTTCTCGAGCCCTCGACCGTCGCTGGAAACTGAAATATTATAGAATTCAATTTGCGGCTCGTAAACGAACAATCCGTTTAAGATACGGGCATTTCATAGATTTTTCACTCAAGACTAGTGATCTGCCCCTGATAGAGGCTTCGCCGCAGTCTTGGCCCGCTTGTTTTTGTAAGAAATTGATTTACACAGTGCCAGCGATCAACCCTTATCGGTTGCTGATTGCAACTACGAAAGGGTTCCTCCGTTGCCCACGCAAATGTTTATCGACTTGGGCGTTGATTTTCCGCATGCTTTGGTTTTACGGCGCCACCAGAATCCCGGGCCCAAGTCCTTGGCTCCTTCCAAGATTGCCCCGGCGTATCCATCTCAAAACGTAGCCGTAGCACGTGCCCGGTAGGGTTAAGGGTGCCACTCATATGGGTGGTGTGTTCTCTCCCGAGGGTTAGGCTTTCGAACGGACGGGTTGTTTGGGCTATGGATTGGTAATTGAATTTATTGTTTGACAGTCAAAGTACCGTCGAGTCAATTACGCTGGAAAATTGGTATCAAAATATTTACGAGCTGTTTATTGCATTACGCAAAGTTGGTGCCCCCGGCCAGCAAAGCCTTTCGAACCCAAAACCAACCAACAACAAAAAATAAAAATACCGGATAAGTTAATGTAATTTACATGTTGATATTTTGGTCCCCAATAAAATACCATAAATTGCTTGGAATGTAAAGGGCTTGGCGAAGTGTAAATTGGCGCGTCAATTATACTCCAACCCGAAAACAGCTACCTCCTTGCCGTCTAAAAACATTAAGATGTTAATAAGATTGACTCGGTAGCATTTAGAGAATGTGTGTCCTAAGCCTTCTTGTCGTTCAACTTGCGGTTGAGGTCGGCCAGCTCCGCGACAACGTTCTCGTACCCGGACAGCGGCTCCTTGCAGAAGAAGCCGTTGCGCAGAGGCGGCGGCAGATGAAGCTTGATCAGTTCCAAGGTCTCTGGGTGCTCGGCGAGGCGGGTGAACGTTCGCACTATGTACTTGAGCACGCGCGGCTCCAGCTCAAGGGTCAGCTGGTGGACCACCCGGGCCAGGGTGTGGACGACGTGCAGGCGGCGGCCCTCCTCGCGAGTGGCGAACTGCAGCCCCATCTCGTGGCCTAGGATGCGGCACAAAACGAACGAGTTGACCACCTTGCTCATGCTGGAGCCCTTTTCCATCAAGCCCAGGACGATCGGAATGAGCTCCATGTTCAAGAAATAGCCCACGATCTCATCGTGGTCGGACTTGAGCAGACCGCCGACCACGCCCAGCACGGAAAGACGCACGTGCTCAACGGCCCGCGTCTGGGGGGTCAATTTCAGCAGCGGCAACAGGTAGCTCATGCAATGGCAGCGCAGCAGCCGCAGGGCAACCTGGGGGTGACAGGCCATCGCCTGGAAGAGCCCGATGGCGGCGCAGATGCGCTGCGACTGCATGTTGGTCAACTGATTGTCCAGCACCGTCGGATACATTGACACAACCTCTTGAAGCAGCGCGGCGACGGCCCCGAACGACTGCCAGAGCATCAGGCCCAGGTCTTCGACGCGGCTGCGGCGCTCGCAGAGCTCCAACATGGCCTGGAGGCGCTCCTCCTTATTGCACAGCCCGGCAATCCACATGCAGATGCGCTCCTTCTCGTTGGCGGCGGTCTTGGGTTGCGATTGGGTTTTGGCTTCCATATTAGTTGGATGGATTTTCCTAGTATAGCTTATATTTCTCACTATCGCTAAATGCTTTGCACTAATCACATATAATTACCTGTTCACGGTTGAATAGAGGTTTTTTGTTGCGACCAAAAGCTTGGAATTCTTTTTTGCAAGTGACGATTTTGACAGTTCCTTTGCCAATGTGGCCATAGTTCGATTGCATTAGAATTTCGATCGATTACTAGGAATTTTTAATTCTCTTATTCTTTCTTTAATTCTATCGAAGAAGTTTTCAAATAATTATGCATTTTTATACTATGTATGTTACATACCTTGAAGTAAAAATGGTATACTAACTTTTTGCAAATGGTTTTATTTTTGTCACGAGCCTTTCCGCCTTCGCAATTTGTGAAAAAGCTGAATCTTTGATGGTTAAAGCTAAGGACATAATCGTTTAAAATATACATACAAAGTTACGTTCAGATCAGACAATATATGCATATAGAAGATGTGGCCAACAAATGTTTTGCCACCCCTTGCCGCTACAAAGGCACGCTTGCAGCACGCCACCGATGACGACATTTTATTCATTTCTTCTTTGACTTTC
>JAJJHQ010012807.1:427232-480053 GCA_021223825.1 Drosophila ironensis
AGCCTTTCCGCCTTCGCAATTTGTGAAAAAGCTGAATCTTTGATGGTTAAAGCTAAGGCCTGAGCTCGTAGACCGTTTAAAATATACATACAAAGTTACGTTCAGATCGGACAATATATGCATATAGAAGATGTGGCCAATAAATGTTTTGCCCACCCCTTGCCGCTACAAAGGCACGCTTGCAGCACGCCACCGATGACGACATCTTATTCATTTCTTCTTTGACTTTCATTCGTAAACAATCAGCGTATGTTTGTGTGTGCTTAATTGTTCCCGTCAATGTGGCCAAAGTGAGATTGCATAGGAAAGCCGAGCAAGTCCCCCTAACGCGTGAATAAAAATCTCGAAAGCTAAAAACGAGGAACTGCTAGTCAATGATAACCCCTTTAAGTGAACATAGATATCTGAAAATTAATGTCATCATTATGTTCAAGTGCAAACTAGTGGTTTATGGCCATCCACACATCCTGACAGGCATTTGTCATCTGGGGAAGTAAGACATCGGCGTGCTCGCCATCAACAGAGCCATTCCTCAAATTGCACATCACTTCTGGCAACTGCAACTACTCAGTCATCAGATAGCGAGCCGATGAGTTGCAGTTAATTAGAGCAAATGCATCAAAGGGGCATGCAACATGCATTCCGTGCCACAGCCCAGCCCAGCCAAGCCCAGCCCCCCAACCGCCCACATGAATTATGCATAACAATGGGAAGGACAGCGTGAGCTTAGCCATGCAATTAAATGCAAACAATTTGCAATAATTTATGTGCGGCGACGACGCCACCACGAGGCGATCCGTGAGGCGGCTAATGCAAAACGGAAGCGGAAATCTGTTCGGCCTCCTACTATATGTGTCTGTATTTTGGGGCCTGCAAAGGGGGTGCCTCTGTCCGTTGCTGCGTTAATTGCCGCCCACCCAAATGTGCAGTTTTTAGAAGAAAAATTTGCTGAACTGTCAGTCGCACAAATTTGCGTTGCTAATTTGGATGGCAAAGCAAAAACATAAAGATGAAAATCAAAACCAATATTATAATTTTCGCAAAAGTAGATGTTCCAAAAAGCGCCACTGCCCAGCTGACACGGTTCCCAAATTATATTTGCATATGTCAGCACAATGAATGTATATATTAATGGTATTTGCGGTGCATTGTCAATGCTCAAACAAATAAAAGCAGAAACAGCAATTTTTCCTTATTCCAGTTTTTATTGGGATCAAGGTATCAACTCCATTTTCTGGTTAATTGAGCGGTTCAGTTATAGTTCCGATATCCGGACTGACAACATTAATGTTGGACAAATTTCACGCTACATCTGACAAACTGACAAGTTTGTTTCGCAAAATACAAGTACATAGTTTTAAAACAATTATCAGGAATTCAATGGAATCTTGCAATGCAATCCTTGTAACTCTTGTTCTCTCTATTAAAAGGGTACGACTGCTCTTTAAACGCTTGAAAAAAACCTAAAAATAACAAGTGAATAAATCTGAAATCAGTAAAATCTGAATAATCATACTATCGGCATATACAAGACATCAGTTTGGAGACCAAAAAGACCCCAATCAAAGCTAATTTGATGCGTCCCCAGGTAGAGACGAGCCACAAGGCTATTAACTGCACTCCACCCCGACCAAATGCCAAAATTGCATTTCAATGCAGCGCGTCACAGGACCGCAGTAAACCACCAAGCCACCACCCCCGCCAGCCGCCCACTTGCACCACATCAGAGGCATTCTGTCCCTTGGAATTTTGTCTAATTTAAATTAATATTATGCTGCAGCGGGGTAGGCTGCACTTCGGCTTTGTCCTCTGGTCCTTTCGGGCCCTAAGGGAGACCGGCCACTGGCCATTGTTCTCCGGCCACGGCAAATTGAAATTGAAACTGCAACCGGATGTAATAGGGCTTGCATATGTACGTTTCGGCCCGGAACCGTCCGGTCTGGTTCGGTTCGTTTAGGCCGTCTGTGACCGTCCGTCCGTCCGTCTGTGTGCGGACCGGTCTGTTGATAATATCATTGATGGCTTTTGCCACAATTTGTAACCACAATAAGTTGTTGCTGGTCACAGTTGGAGCGGCAAAAAAGACTCGGTGTCCCTGTGTGCGGCGAATGCAGCTGAAATTGGAAATTTTAAGCCGCCTTTATCTGCTGAATGGCTTGTTGATTATTTCCGAAGTTGGCAAATGGATTTGCAGTTGCTGCATCTGAGGAAATTAATGAACCAGTTCTCGTTCACCTTCCTGTCCATGTGCGACCATTTGTAATTGAGTATTGCAGAAGGCAGAAATTTGGATGAGCCACTCGGCAAATAATAACGAGAAGATTAGCTCAAAGCCCATTGAGTTCTGGCAACCGATGGTGGAAAGTTCGAAGCCCCAGTTCCCTGAAAGCATTCGCCAGACCCACCTACAGAAAGCAGGGCTGAAAACAAAAGGAAAACTTAAAAGTGTCGCCATTGTTTGCTACTTGTAGCCGTTGACAATTGTTTAACTTTGGCCAATAATATCACCTGTGCCCGCTGCCTCAGAAAGCACGAAAAACTGCATTAACAGGGAAAGAATACAGCGATAAACAGCAAGGAGCCGCAAGGAGTCGGGGCCAAGTGGCAACTGGCAGTGGCAGTGGCACGGCAATGCAACAAGTACAAAACTGCACGTATTTACCATTTACTAAGTATTTTCTATGACTTTGTGCTGTTGTTTTTATTCCGCTGCTTGGGGTTTTTTGTTCCCTCAGAGGTTTGCTCGAGCATTAAATAAGTCGAAACAAAAAGCAGGCGGCGGCTTCCGGGCGGAGGTGGGTCCTGCGACTGGCTAAGCAGCATGCCCAGCTGCCTGGGTACAATTGTCAACAGTGCGCATTGTTTTGTTTACAACATGAAACTTTTGTGCTTAACTTTGGCTTTGCCAAGGAGCATTAAAAATTATTTTGCCACCCAGCTGAGCGAACACGAACGGGCTACTTTTCATGAGGAACATTGTTTATTTTGCTACAGTTCAGCTGGCTGGCTGGGTGGCATTTTTTGCTTCTTAATTGATAAAGGCTCAAAGCGGGTTGATGCAAAGTATGCCATGCTGAAGTACACTTTTTGATAACTCTGATAACTAANTGCCATGTTGTAGTACACTTTTTGAAAACTCTGATAACTAAATATTTACAAATGATATACATTGAGGGGGGGATAGGGGTCATGCCTGGGAAATCACAAGATAACCATTATTCGCATGGTTTTGATTGCCTTGGGTGGCAATCAAAATTAATGTAAAAGCGCTGCCGCAAAACTTAAATTAAGCCAAACGCTGTAATAATGCCTGGCAAGCCTTGCGTATCCCCGTCGAAAACACGAATGACAATATTTTGAAAACGATAACTGACACTCTGGTGGGGGAGGGTGCGGGTTGGGGGCGGAGTAATGGATGCGAGGGGCAGGCTTTTGGGGGATTGTCATTAAAATGTTTCCGCTGCCACCCAAAAACCGGCAACACCAACGCCCATTGTCAGTCGCCGCTGCTAATCAGCGATGATGCCGCGCGGTATTCATATGCAAAACAGTCAGACGCGTTCCCTTCTGCTCGCATTATTCATTGCAAATGGCAAACGGAAGGGATACGACGGCACAATGCATGTGTGTGTGCAGGGGGATGGGTACCGCGGGGGAGGGGTACAAGTCCGGACTTTAGCGACGCTTAAGGTAAAATATAATCAAAAGCCGTGAAAACATTTTTACACGTCATTAAACCCGAATTCAACAAACCATGGCTGCGTATGTTACAGAATCCCACGGATCGCTATCGCGCCCCCAAGCTCATATGTTCAAATATATATGTATATACTCTATATATATATATGGGGAATTGAATGGCTGACGGCGGTCCCTTACAAGCTTGCAGAAGATTGATGTGCCTTGGCTGCATAAATAAATTAAAGCTTCAGCCACAATCTCCAGGTTGGGATAAATTTGCAAGCCCCCCTCATCTTTGCTGTCGAAAACTTCTAATTACCATGTAACTATTGCCATTAACACACAGCTACCAGAAACTTCAACTTATGAATAATGTGTGTGTGTCCTGGAGTGGGGCTCTGGCTAAGTGGAGCTCAATTGAATGCGGCAAAATAATTGAATTCGTTGCGAAATATTCAAGGAAATCAATGAAATTTGATTTCCAGTTTAAAGCAAAATCCCCTCGAGGCCAAGTCCAGTCCTGCCCCGGCCCGTCCCGTCCCGTCCCGTCCCGTCCCGGCCCTTGAACCATAAACCTTTGAATTATTAATTTTTAAGCTCTTGCCCGGCCCACAAAAAGAGTGACCCAAGGCCTTTGATTTGGCCTGTGGGTCAGTGAAGCACAAGTAATAGGGTGGTGCGATGCCTGCTGGGTGGGTGATGTCCCACTGCCACCGCCACCGCCACAGCCACTGTATCCTCTCATATGTGGCTCCACGGTTGAGTGCACACCGGCGATCCCAAGCAGCTGAAGGGGAAACATTATTAAAAAGTCGGGGTCGGGATAAAAACCTCGGCGAGAGATAACAGCATATTGATTCGCAATCACATGCATAATGCATTAATTTTTCCAAACATTTTGCCGCTTGTTCGTTCGGCTCTCTGTCATTTCTCCGAAACTCAAAAATAACACAAAGCTGATTATTTCTGCTGCGCAGACAGGCAATTTGTCCAACTGCCATGAGCAGTGTTCTAAAAAAAATTAAAATAAAAATAATACACCACTCAAACCCAAAGTGAAGCGAAAAAAAAAATTGGAAACCAGTCCAGAATTTCAGCCGCAGGCCTTCCGACAAATGGAATAAGGAGAGTAGAGCTTGCTAACTGACAGTTTCCTCTTTTGGTTGCATTGTTTCCTTTAAACATTTTGTATTGCTGTCAAATGGAACGCGATTCGCGATGCCCTTCCCAAGCAATATACATAATTAAATACACATTTCAAGATCAAACAAAACTGATATATGTGTGCCAGGTATTCTTTAAGCAGAATTTTTATTACCTCATTTAATACCTATTGGAATTATGTGCCATAGGGTAACTGCGTCGGTCTATGTCATATTTTTCGTAACACTCTGTGCCACGGGCGGGTGGTGGACTTTAAATTACATTATCAGTGTAATTGGGTACGGCAACATCTCGGCCCACTTGCCATTGTTAACATAATGGGCTAAAATGTTTTCCAAATTAATTAGAGGCTGCCAAATTAATTTACATGCCAAAAATGTTTGATGCAGGCAGTGCCCGGCCGCCATACATTAGCTAATTACAAATTGACTTTATCAGTTTGGCGGGTTTTTGTTGTGGCGTCATGTCCTTGGCTGTTTTCCCTGTGGTGATAATATCGTTGTGTGGGCAAACAATTTTGTTTATGCAGGACAGCCAAAAAATCAGTTTTCAACACAATTCAATTTACAATAAGGTGGTGATAGGAAATGTATTCTTCGAAAATAAATAGAGAGGGATATTACCAGCTTTTCATTTGCCACAAGGATGATATTTCACTGCTTCCGTTTGCTTCGGCGAGCACAGTTCGAAGTGAATACCATTCCGACCAGGCTTATGGTTGACCACAAAACGTTTTCAACAGCCATGAAAGCCGGAAGACTAATTCCGGACCCTGAAATGTGCGGGGATGGCAGGAGCCATAGCCACAGAAATTGTCTATGAAATTAATCACTTGACAAAGTTGTGCAATTTGCGTAGCCAAAAATTAACTTAAATGTTCGTTTTTTGCATGCACAATTGAGCACACACGACCTCCATGCATTTGAGCACCGGACCACGGGACCAAAGCCGGAAAGCACTCTATGGATTCCCGCCCCCGCTGCCGCTGCCGCTCCTGCTGCTGCTCCGGCTCCTGCTCCGGCTCAAAAGAGCCACAAACAAAGTACAATACGGCCGGGAGATGGGTGCTAGTTGTCCCTGGCCTAAACCATTGAAAAACCGAAAATGTATGGCAATTAGAGTAGCCATTGTTAGTTTGCCGGAATGGAACACTGACAGAAACGACATCTCTGCTAGATTCTCTAATATTACATCAACTTGTCAGCAGTCTGTTGATAGAAGAAATCTATTTCTAGTCAAATTGCTAAAATGGTATTTGGTTTAAAGTTTGTCCCAGGTGAACCAATTGCATCGGAGTTTTTGGCCTGTGTAGTTGACTATGAAGTCGCCAGAAAGGCGTTGGGCCGGGCAAACTGTTAGGAGGCAATCCCCGTGCTGTTCATTTGGCCACATTTTGTGGCAGCCAGTGCAAATGGCCCTCTGCTGTTCTCGCTGTGTGGAGTAATTTTTCACAAAACCAAAAAAAAGGAGAACACACTCCAGGAGGAGAGGACAAAAAGGGCTGCGTTCATTGTTATGCAGCCTTATTGTTATTGCATAAAAATTGCCGCACATACATGGGCATGCAACAGTTGCAACTATAGTGCAATTAAGCGACGCAATTAACGTGGCGCAGTGTTTAACCTGTTACGCTGTGGCCAGTTGGCCATGCCACATGTCCGTGTACGTGTACGTGCATGTGCATGGGGCAGGGATTTTCTAAATTTTAATGCCTGCCATTTGGCCAGGACACCGGGCATGGCCTGGCACCCGGCCAAGTGCAATTGGCCGCCGTTTGTGCGTCCGCAATTGTCGTTGGCCATTGCCAATGGCCATGGCCCGGCCGTCCGGATAGCCCGGACGACCCGTTAGCATTTAAGCATCGTCATTTTTCACAGGCTCATTTTTTGAGCTACACACTCGTATTCGCTGAATGGCAAAGAGTTAAATGCATTATTTTTAACACCAATTTTGTAAGTGGCCGGGAGCCGATAAATTGCCGGCAAATGCGTACGAGCCTTGATTGCCTCAATTATGTTAATTAGCGTACGTGTGCGGCCCCATCGGTCGCCGGAGGGCTCTTAAACGATTCAATAACTTTCGTTCTTAATGTGGCACAATAAAGTCCGATCAAAGGGCTGGGGCTTAGCCTTCTTGCTGCATTACTATGTTATAGTATATCCGCAAACTATCCTCGACAGGCTTCGTCAGCGGGAAAGCGGGAAAGTGGAGCTCTCCGGGCCCAAACGAAGCTAATTGGGAAAGGGGATATTGCATCGCTCGGAGGGCACGTGCATAATTCTGTGCAGATATCGAGTTTGCAGCGTAATTTGTATGTTATACTCGTATGTTATAGGATGAGATGGATGATGGTAGCTGAATTATTCGGAATATCACAGCAGGGCACATGATTTCATTATAAGTTTGGTCGGGCACAATTAAATATGCGAATATGCGAATTTTTTGGCATTCACTTCCCGGGGGACGCGGACGAGACCGCGGAGTGGAATAGTTTTCGTCGGTGCCGCGTGTGCGCGCGGTTTAAATAAAACATTCGAGTGCGCTTAATTATGTGCAAATTACAAACAGAAATGAATTAATTATTAATCGCATTATTGCTTAGCTCGTGTTTGCACTGCTGTGTAAACATGGGGTTTCAGTTTTGCGGACACTGCTCTAATTTGCCGTACAGCATTTTTCGCATCCCATTTCATATCAAATATTCCATTATGGTATTTAGTTTTGTTGGAGCGCAGCCATCATAAAAATTCATAACCCACAAAAGATGTACGCTCGAGTGAAGCCCCCCTGAGATAGCAATCGAATATATCCATTTCAATTATCTGCCGCACGGGAAAAAACGAGAAGGCAAATAAAAATGACCGGACCGACCAGCCGACCGATTGCAATGTGTGTGTGAGAGCATATAAAAATCAAAATCAAATCGAGCGAAATCGTGCGTAAGAATTAATAATTTCCGTTTTATGTTGTTTATGCAATTGATTTGCTGGCCAAGGAACTGGCCCAGCTCCGCACTCCGGAAATGAGCCGGAGATAAGGAAGAGCAATTTGAGGCTCACAGGCCTCGCTTGAATTCATTGGAATTTTAATGGCCAAACGCAAAAATGACCTCGATAACATCAAATCGTAGTCGCAAGTTGTTCTGGCTTTAATTGCAGTGGTCCTTTGAACTAATTATCCCTGTGCCAGTTAACTGCTTGCATACTTCATGCACAATGGCTCTTGATTAACTTGTTCATTTTTTCCTGCCCCGCCATTTTCATTTACCATTTACCATTTGCCATTTGCCATGGCACACTCCACTGACTTGGCCATGTGGCTGCAGGTTATAATGGTGTGAACAAATTGGTTGCCATCGCCGGCAGTACTTATTGCATTTACACTCGACAAGGTCCCGTGTGTTTTGCCGTGGGAAAAATGCAAACAGTCCCGGGGTGTCCTTTTTGAAAACCCTTTGCACTGGTGCTGCCATAAAGCGTCCATTTTAAAGAGGAATGCGTTTTATTTATAAAAAATTAAGGAAAAAGGACTATAGTTAATGCTATAAATTTAGTAAATTCACTTTCAAATCGCTTTCTAAAAAGCTTGCGGAGTGCGAAAGTTTCCATTTTAAAAGGGAATGCGTTTCAGTTTTATGTTAACAGAAACAAGGGAAAAATCATGCCAGATGTTAAAGTCCCACTAATTCCTAACTATAAAGTACAATTTATAGTATTTATATCCATGATATAATATAGTTAATGCTATAAATTTAGTAAAATAAATTTCAAATCGCTTTTCTAAAAAGCTCGGGGAATGCGAAAGGAATGCATTTTAATTTTACTTTAACCAAATCAGGGGAAGCAACCCCAACAGAAGTTGAAGCCCCACTAATTCTTAACTATACTTAAAATTGTCATATCGCTTTCATGTCTCTTTCATATCGCTAATCCAAAAAGCTCGGGGAATGCGAAATAATACTGGCTATAGGCTGTGGAGTTTTCTTTGACATTTTAATTTGGTTTGAAAATGCGCATGCAAGTTATCCATATGAATAACATGGTTGGCTAACCTTTTGCTCGATTCTTTTATATTCATTGAACAGCAGACAGGCCAGTGATTAGAAAATTGCGGCCAAGGATGCCACCGTGTTGGCTACAATAGCACTGGGTGGTTGCTAGTGTTATTATCCTTCTACGTGCCTTCGCAGGTGCATGAAATTGCACGTCAAATTGAGTTATGACTTGGCTCTAATTTGACAGGCGTTGAAGCGTGCTGATTGTGTGAAAATGATGCTCGCAACCTGCGCAGCCACACCCCCGAAAAGAGCCGACAACAACCCAATTTCCTTTTGCCACCGGAGACGTTTAATACACTTGTCTCCATTAGAAAAAATCTCAGCTGCAAGCAGTTGGCTTTGATTAACAGCCTTAAAGTGCCAAAATGAGGCGAAGGTAAAAGTTTCGCTCGAGCTCCTAATTAATGGCCGCCATTTACTTTCTAATTAAGGCGGGGGAAAGGTTTCTCGGCGATATTTGTGATTGATATGCGCTTGCTACACGCCTTTGCTTTTCGGTTGCGGCCGCACCGCAGCAACTCTTTTCGCCGGGAAAATTAATTCCAGTGCGTAAATTACTTCGCAGCCACCTCAGGTGATGGCTATTGCATCCCATTGGATGTGTGTGCGACTTAATTGAAAGTTGGCTGCGTAGGCTCGACCCCGGCAGGACCCTTAACTCATCGTCCCGCATCCATTGCCTTCGCAGGCTGCGGCCATCCACAGTCCGGTCCTGTCTGATAGCCCAAAGTGCTTGGCGGTTGATTTGCGGTCCTGGCCATGGTGGTGGGGGCACAAGAAAAGCGAAAAGTGCCTCGGTCCGTTCTAAAACTGGAATTTCGCACCCTTCCCTTTGGAGCGGGCTGCGTTCAGCTGCTGCAGCTGTGTTTTTACAACCGAATTGCTGCCAGTCAGCCGTGGGTGTTTTGTTTAGAAAACGTGGCAAGGAAGGTGAATTCCCAAATGGCAGAATTCAGGCAATTGAAACCATTTCCCACAGTTCAAGCAGGAGGTTCTCTTGTAGTGTTTGCAGATGAAAACTGGGTCCCAAATATTGTTGGGGAAGTCGGATTCCAGATAGTTTTATTCATTATCTTAAATGTGATGCTAGAACATACATATTCATTTGAAATAATTATGTGGAAATGGACATTTTTGCACATCTTTTCTGTTTTTTGAGTAGGTTGCAAGTCTTATCGTGCTCTTCCCTTTATTTTCCTTGAAGGAAATGGCTTTTACTCTTTTAAGGAAAGCTTACCGTGAGTCCGATTGCGAAATCCCTAAGATTTGTTTGTTTTTTTTTTTAACTTTGAAGTTCTTTGAGCATAAACATCGTACTTTGGACATGATTTCTTAATGGTTAACGACAAGAGATTGAGCAATTAAGGACCTCAATCAAGCCGCCAATCCCGAAAACACATCCAATTAACTTTTACTCCTTGTCTGTGCAGTCTCGGTGGCCGGACCGTCTGTCCCTCTGACCCGTACACTGCTCGCTGGGCACACGTCCTGTCGCTGGATTAAGGGGGGCTTACCAAAGTGAAGACAGCCAACATGTGTTTCAAGCTGCTTTGGCTTCAAGGCGGAGCAAAGGTTACTCTATTTATAGCACACGCTGGGGTTGAGGTTGAGGTTGCACTCTCAGCCCTCGATCATAATGGCGCTGTCGTTCAGACCTCTTTTGACCCCGCACAGGGATGGCCTTTTGGCTGGAGCGGCCTTTGAATTGACTGCATTGTCCACTTGAATGGTGCCACATGTTGCACAGAAGCACACGTCTGCACAGAGAGTGAGGCGGTTCAACGAATGCTTGTTTGAACATTGCAACTCGTTCCAGGTAATGTGAAATGGGTTTATTATGAATATTATTCATACGACTTGTTGTCCAAAGATTCTCTACCTATAGTATTTATCTAATTGAATCACAACAAATTTAACATGTGAGTAATAACTATGAGATCCTACCCTTTGAAACCTTTGTCTCCACTTTGATGTACTCGTGCATCTAAGTTTAATAATTGTAAAATATTACCCAAAACATGGACCGCCCTAATGCTGTTTATGCACAGCTCTTTGAAAACGATTGCAAAAAATAAAAGCTGCATCTACGAGCCTACGGCCCTGACAACCCTGACAACATGGCTGAAGTATTATGCCAACAACTGAGCTCTCAACCGCTGTGTGGGTGGATGCATTTTAATTAACAAAAATTCACCCGCAAAAGTATGCTACAAATGGGTTGCTTAAAGGTTTTTACACTGTTGAATTATGAACAAACTCGAAACAATTTCAACACTTAATCTTGCGACCATCGGGGCGTGAGCCCATGTAATCGAAGATAAATAACATTATTATAATTAGTACGGTTTCATGAGAATTTTCAGCTTTACTATATTATTATTATTATTATTATTATTGTAATGGCTGGTACGGCATTCATGCAATATGCACGCGCACTCGCAATTTGTGCTGCATGTGTTTGGTTGTTCGGTTATTACTTTCTATTGTTTGGCAATGTGTTTTTGCATAGTTTAAAATTCTGTTTGTGTGTTAAACGCAGCAATTAAAAATACAAGCATGAATTAAACCGGCTTACAAAAAAGCTCTCAGTAGCAACAAATGAAAGCAAGCTGGTGATGGGGTGAGATGGGTTTGGTGGGATGCGTGGATGTCCGGGTGTTGGGGGCTTCTGTTAAATATACAAATACAAAGCGTTAGGCAGACAGTCGCCACCGCCCAGGACACCCAGCACATCCAGTACGCCCACAACACCCCCATGCCACCGCAGTCCCTGGCAAACAGCCGCAGCCCAAAAAACAGGGGACGAAGGAAGCGCAAATACAAACTGATTAAATATGCACTTTGCAGCTTGGCGAACGCGGAATAAATTAAAGTGTTAATTTAACATGACACATTAGTGCAGCGCACACACTTCCCCTTCGCACCCAGCTTCCGTTTTAGCCGCACTTGGAGCAGAGGCGAGCTGTAGGTATACATAGCTTTTGGCCTGACTTTGGCTGATTTTTGTGCGAGCGTTGTTTTTTGGCCAACTCGTCCTGCTAATGAGTTGGGTTCTGGGCGCTACCTTCTGGGTCCTGCCAGCGCTCCGGGGATTACACGGCGACCATGGGCGGCTGCTGCTGTTTCCCGCTCACCTGCGGCAAGGTGTTTGAAGTAATTACGCTCGCGCTGATGTATTAGCATTTTAAGGCGTAATTATTGTGCTGCACGCTAAGTGGCTGGCCTGTGTGCTGCCTGCTGGCTGCTGGTTTTAGAAGTGAGCCTGTGGCTGGCACTGGAACTGGGCCTGGGCCTGGGCCAGGGACTGGGACTGGGACAGGGGCAAAAAAATCATCGGGGGCGAACTTGGCAGTGCCGCTGTTTACAACTTTGAAGTGGCTTTAATTCAATTAGTGGTTTGTCTAGCTGTGCGAGTTTGTAATGCGTTTAGTTGAGTGCCATGAAGTGTTTGGTTTGCTGAGCACCGAGCTAATCGGGAATTGTGTGTTCTCCTCCACTGGCAGGCACTCTGGTGAATATTTCACCTAATCAAGTACGGAATGTGTTTAAAAAAAAATGCACATAACGATTGGCTCCTCGCTGTCCCCACTTGAGCAGAACATTTGAGCTGAAAGCAAGATTTAGCTAATTGCCAATTGAAGAACGAGCATTCGCATGGCCATAAATCGGAGCCAAAGCTCCGGTAGTGTCCCTTTCAGGGATCGATCTAGCGTGACTAACAGCGGCGATTAGGTTGCCTCAGGAGAGAAGTTTGCTCCGCGCTTTCCAGCTCAACTCTTGACACACTATGTGTCCCTGCCGATGGCCTGCAATTTATGCAGCTGTCAGCATTCGCAAACAAAAGCTGGACAGGGGGTCTCAGCTTGAGTTTACCTTCGACTTTGCTGTGGATTGTTTTTTGTTTTGAATGCTCTGTCGTGATTAAATGTTGGCGCTTACTTTTTTCCCTGCAAGGTGGCACCACCATAAACATTGCTGGTAACTAAGTAGCCGAGCCATTGGTCACGCTTAATCGCCTGCTGGACGGACCGAGTCTCGCAGAGCCCCCAGGACTGGGGGAGGAGTGGGATCAAGGACACAGCGCGTAGTACATAATTCCTGCCCCTGCTTTTGCCACGATACTAAAATTGCAGGGCGGTGGAGCCTTGGCGGGAAACACAAAGGCGTGAAGGATGCCCCACACACCCATCCCACATGCATATGCACGGTGACCGACGGTGAAATGAAAATAATGAAAAGCAAAAGCACCCTGGGAGTTTTATAACAATTGATCACCTGTTACGTTCATTGGTAATTGCACCCTGAGCCATACTAAATATACAGACCAGCACACACGGTTGGCCCATAGGTACCACACAGATGGGTGTGCGAAAGTGCACCCAAAACCTATGCCCTCGCAATCCCTCTCCACTAGGCACTGGAAAAAATCCAGTTCGGTAACTGTGTATTTCTATACTTTTTGTGTTAGTTAGTTATTTCATATGCCTACTCAGGGTTTGTGGTANCCAATTGTCCCTTTCATAAAAACAAGTAGAACCGCTGTAGTCCAGATTTCGGACAGACAGACGGACGGACAGACGGACAGACAGACGGACATGGCTAGATCGAGTCGGCTGTTGATGCTGATCAAGAATATATATACTTTATAGGGTCGGAAACGCTTCCTTCTCCCTGTTTCATGCATTGACCGAACTTAATATACCATTTGTACCTGTTATAAAAACGTGCATCTTCGATTTAAAGGATACTTTTTGTAGCAGTGCCTGCCAATCCTCACAATCCGTTGCGTTGCCGGTCGTGGTCTTTGCCTTCGATGGTCGTTGGCTTTGGATTTTGTGCATGAGGTCAGCTTTTGTGCTTCCGCCAGCCCCAGTGGCTACTGCGTTCTCCGTCCTCCGTTCTGTGTCCTGCGTCCCCAATGCGGCAGCTACTCGCAGTGGCCAGTGCATTTTCCTTTCGCACAGGACTATTCTGTCGATGGCCCAGGGACATTTGTTACAGTTGAAATGCGCTCGTAAAATGTTTTTTGAATCGTTCTGCAGTGGCTCCTCTGCTCCTGCTCCTGCTCCGCCCCCAACCGCCCCAACAACTGGCGACGAGTGGATACGGAATGTGGCTCGGTGCGGAGTCGATTCGAATGCCAACAAGTAAAACAAATTGTTGCATTTTAATGTGTTAGTCCCGTTGAATATTCCGACAGCGTGTGTGTGGGGGGAGCATGCAGGAGGAGGATTTATTGAATTTTAAATTTTAATTTGCAATTTTCCAGCGAGAAAGGGAGTGCTGGTTAAATGCACCTGTGAGAACAAGCTATTGATTGATAGCTGCAGCTCTGAGGACCCCATAACTTCAAGATTTAATATAATATCTGTAGTTAGCACGGTCAGATCACAATAAATCTTATAAATTAGGGCTCCTTCCCGCTTTAAATCGCTTTTAAGGCTGCTAGTTAAGGTGCTATCATAGCCATGCCACGCCCAGAGCTCCGCCCAGCTCTGCAGTTGCCTCGTGCTGGGCTGCACGCCTGTCACTTGTCAAACATGTTGCCCCGCTTTGTGCCCACGCAAAGCATCAAAGGCCGTCGGTGGAGCCACAACAGCCGGTGCGGCGAGCAGGTGGGCGTGGAGGAGTGGACAACGAGATTAGCATTTAGTTTAGTTGGCTTTGTTAGCCGTCGGTTGCCTCCTGGCTCGGTTAGGTTCGGTTTGATTTGCCTTCGCCTTTGGTCCACTGGTTGCCATGGCTTTCACCCTTCCCCACCACCGGCCCCCGCTGACTGCGGCAAATGGCAGTGCAACTAAATGGCTTACGAATTTCATGCCCCTGCCACTTGCCGTGCTCGGTTGGCTGCTAATTTCAGCTGCTGTCGCCTAAAAGCATTCAGGAGACGTTAAAAACTTTGATTGTGCCTGCAACGGGGCAAACAATGCCGGCGCAAAACATAACTTTTAATGAAATTCAACGCATTTGCCTGTTAATAATAAAATGCGACGACAAAGGCAGGTAAATTACGTTTATTATTTTATGTTTCAGTTCTTTTCCCCGTGTTTTGTTTTGCGAGTGCGGGAATTTCTCTTATTACACCTTTTCCCAGTACTGGGGCGGAACTGGGGCGGAGCATTCAGGGCTGTCGTTTGAATCCGAAAGCCTGGAGGGCATTCAAATGCCTCTTGTCAACAGTGGCCTCCCTTAGCTTATCTCTGCACTGGAAGAAACTAAACAAGTAGAAACGCTGTACTCGAGATTTCTCGACAACGAGGTACCATGTACCTCTCTTGCCACGGCATGCCGTTGCCTTGGGAAGGGCTGGGTACAACTTTAATTGGTCATATCTTCTATATTTATTTATTGTATATATAAAGGACGTAGAGCAAAAAGAATTACACCTCTAGCAGTTCCCATTTCCGAGAACGATGTGTTCATACATACTGACGGACAGACGGACAGTCAGACAGACAGACAGACATGGCTAGATCGGTTCGGCTGTTGATGCTTATCAAGAATATATATACTTTATAGGGGCGGAAACGCTTTCTTCTTCCTGTTACATACATTGGACAAACTTAATATAGTGTACCATATGTATCTTATATAATCTTGGTATAATTAAGCAAAAATTGCACCGAGAAAAGGAGCTGGAAATGCTCATTTCATAATTAGGCAAATTTTCAATTTGATGCTCATGGCGTTTTTAGTGACCCTGGTTAATTTATTTTTTTTACGACCTTTTTTCACTGTAATTGCCAAAAGTTATACAACATCTTCGGCCTTCGTGGCCGTCCAACCAACCCCTCGGCAGCTTGTATTATTCTTTTATGCGTTTCTAATTTCATTTAGCGACATTCGACATTCTGCTGCTCTCGGCCACCCCACGCATCTACCTCCTCACCAGTTGCCTCAACTTTTCCCGTTGCGTCTTTGGCTCGTGCCACTGCTGCATTGTTGTGCTTTCGTCATTCTTTTCCACCTTTTTGCCTCTCAGTTGGCTCGTTATTTTTTTCCCATTTTGCATTTGGCCTGCCCGCCCGCCCTGTTTGCGAGTATTTTCTTTTAATTTTCCCCCCTCAACTTTGATGAAATTAGATTAGAAATATTGCTACCAGCATTCTGCTGACTTTGGTTTGTTTTTCTCCAGTTGGCTCCGCTCTGCCCCAACCCACCCACGCCCACGCCCACTGCTTTCCTTTCCATTTTTTACGATTCTTTTTTTTCGCCTTATTAATACGCATGTTGGGTGTTGGGTGGGGGGGTGTGTGCGCGTTTGTTGGCTGTGATTTGCATGGCAGCAAACAAGAAGAAATGGTTTTTATGTTTGTTTAATATTTTTCAGATTTCCCTCGTTCTGGCCCGCCCACAGGGGGTGGCTCCGCGGAGGTGGAGGTACGACTGTTCCAGCCTCGGAATTATGTTTTAATTTAGTTGACGTCGTTAAGTTTTTATATCGCTGCAGGCCAAGTCAAGGACTTGGCCTTTTTCTCGTGAATTTTTCCGCCTGCACTTGGTTCGGCTTTGATTAGGTTGTTCCAATTAGACAACCGAAAGCTTGTACATGTTTGGAGCTTTAATTACCATGTTAGACTTGATGGTAACGGCCCGTTGACTTTAATCTGTTTGGGAAATTCAATTGTCACTCGGCACAGCTGGCCAATAGGGCTGCCAATCATGCCTTGCAATTGGCTGCGTAAATAGTGAAAACCGCACAATCCATTGCTATCTGAGATACCCGAAACTACTGGAATGCAATACCCGAACCCACAAGCCCTGTGCCAATGCCGTGACAGCGGAGAATCCTTGATATTGACAACTGTTGTGGCAGCGTTTGTGGGCAAGTAATGAATGTGCTTGGCTCGGTATCCCGTTTCGCATTGATGTTATTATGTGTGCATTGTGGCAACAGCAAATCACCCACCCTCCCCACCTTCGTTGCATCTGACATCCTGATATCCCGGCAAGCTCGGCCATAATTAATTCCCCGCTCTACGCTCTTGTTTCGGTTTTGATTACATCGCCCGGATTGATGCGCTTCATTTTTTAGGCAGTCCATTCAGGATCGACGCTTTCATGCATCGCCTTGCTAAAACATAATTTGCGGACGGGTTATTTGCTTAATTGTTTCCCATGAATTACCACATGATCTGGGAAAAACATGTTCATGCCCCGATTAATTTTCATTATACAAAGCGAGCGANTCTGCATCGCCTTGCTGGCGGTATAACTAAAACATAATTTGCGGACGGGTTATTTGCTTAATTGTTTCCCATGAATTACCACATGATCTGGGAAAAACATGTTCATGCCCCGATTAATTTTCATTATACAAAGCGAGCGAAATTAATTTGGGGGCCAACCTTTTCTAGCTCTCCATCAGTTAGTTAACATGTGAAATTTTCAATTTCCCAAAGAAATCGTTCCGCATGGGGCACGGCGTATAAAAAAGGTACCAACCGAGTTACCGAGCACAAAGAACACAAATTGAATTTTGGGTCCGAGCCAGGATGTTAACCCTTTTATTGTTTTTCTGTTTTGTTTCAAATAAACAAGTGCAACTGGGAGAGGGCATTTCTTGAAAAGCCAGCAGATGGATGAGTGCGCGTGGGCATGTGGGGATTAATTAAAAATTAAATTGTATGAGAGCCTGAGATCATAAATTAAAAAGGAGATACCAAAAAGAAGGCAGCATTCCATATAACCCAACCAGACGCTGGCCAGCTTAGAACCCTGTCCCTTTGCCCTGTTCGGTTGCTTCGGTTCGTGGATGCCATTTAGCAAATTGAACTCGTGTCCAAATTTTAAGCAGATTACAGGCCATTAAGCATTTTTTTCATATTGTATGTATATGTGTACGGGGTGCTCTTTTGAAACAGTTTCTGCGCTTAGCATTTGCGAAGCCCTATATGCATGCACGCTCATATTTTGATAAGGGTTTGCCGACCCAACCGACTGCGAACATATTTTGCTGGGGGCTCCTACCAACACACATGAGGCAAGGGTTGGCCGTTTAATATCCATCATGACTTTTAAGTTATCTTCCCGCCCCGCTCCCCGCCGCACCGCAAAAATTAAAAATGCTGCTGCGCATGGCCTAGTAACATTAGCAACTTCAAAGTAAGTAGGTAGTTCGTCCTGACCCTTTTGGCGTCGCCTGTGCAAATCCCAAAAGTGCCTGCTGAAACCTTGTCATTATTTTTGACAAATTAAATGGGTGGCCAGTGGGCCAGCGAGGCAGCGGGCCAGCAGAGCAGGGAATAAGCTATGGAAAGCATCTCCATCCAAGAAGTACCTGTCATTCGCATTTTATGCTAATTCGGTTCATTAAAACACTGAAAAATGGGACATGCATTTGCGCTCAGTCTTTGAGTCCGCATTTCAAGAGCTGACACAATTTGTGCACATTTTGACATTTTAATTCATTTCGTTTCAGGTTGCGAGCGCCACTCTTAAGTTTCCGGCCAAGGGAATTCCAACTCCAGCTCCGGCCAAGGGATTTCATTTCGGGGTGAGCTAAATATACAATTTTTAAATGCAAGCAATTCTCGGGCCAAGATTTNAAGCATTTCTTGTGCCAAGATCTAAAATTAAAATACAGCGGATGATGGCAGATTATGGGGAAGCCGGTTGCCGGTTGCCGTTCCCCTTTCCGCCGTCAACTGTCAAACAAATTGCATATGCCAATTACAAAACTGGCGGCCGCACAGGAAAAGTTTGAAAACTTAATATCTGTGTATGCCAGGAACGAAAACAACGCATTCGCGGGGCAAATAAAATATGCGAGAAGGGGTGCAGGGGCCGTGTAGTTTCTGACTGACGGAGATGTGTGCTCGGCTCTTTGCGGCTGGCAAATCACTGTTGCAAAAACTGTTGAAAATTCCATTAAACTTCGCACAAATAACCGAAGGCGTTCAATTCTAGTCGACGTCGTTTATAAACATTATGTTGTTGTTTGCCCCAAACAAGCTGGTCCGCGTAGGTAGATGGGGCTGACTCTGCGGGGCGGTGCCGAAAGTTCGCGGAAACTTAAAAAGCTGCCAAAAAAATGTACATGCCGGGTGTGTAGCGAAGGTCGCGATTTCCCTGTTATTTTTTCGCTGCTCCTGGGCAACATTTCTTTTGTAGTTTAGTCTGAAATCCGGCGAAATGAACTAAAGTGTGTACTTAATAATAAAGCGTGGCCGGATGCTGTGGCCCAAACTGAACTATGGATACGTGGGTGGCCGTTGCAGAACCTCCGGGCTAGATTTCGCATTTTGTGCTTGCATGTGGAATGCATTAATTTGGTTTGAAGGGAAAATTTTGCTCAGATAATTTTCAAAAGTGAGTATTTACAGGAGACGCAAAGGATTAGAATAATATGTGGAAATTATTTAAGAAAGAAAATTACCACATTGTTGAGCCAAAGCCTTGATTTAATTAAATCCAAACTCAAATACAAAGTTACCAAAGGACATACTGATTATCTGCCAAGTGCTGGGATATCTGCGGGGACAACAATGCACTAATGAAGTACTCCGGGATGTGACCTTAAGCAACAGTTTAAAATAATGGTCATTGAGGCCACTCAAGCATCAAATTGATTTAAGTGGAGGGTGGAAATCTGCTTAGAGCCTTTTGCATATTAAAACTTCAGATGCTTATGCATATGCATGTGCTTTGATTAATTTGTTGGGACCCCTTCCAACGAAAAATGATTGTAAATCAATGCATTTCCCTATCTCTCTCCCTGCCAATGTTGCAAATCGATTCGATTTCGTCTGCTAATTCAATTATAATTTATGCCGAGCTTCGAACATCTGCCTAAGCCATAAGAGTTTCCGTTTGGAATTTGTTTTCTTGATTATCAGAGCCGAAAGCGTAAGCCGAGAGTCGAATGGGGGCCGGGGGCTGGTTGCATTCACTCTGATTGATGTTGTTGCAATCTCGTCCGATTGCAGACTGTAATTTGCATTGAACATTAATTAATTGCATATAATGGACATGCATAATGGCAACTAATACGGCAAAACCAATAATCAACACAACAATGGGCAAATAGAAAGGACTCCCCGCCTGGCTGCCTGGCTGCCTGGCATCCTGCGCCTCAGCCTGCGATTTGTCCCTTCGGTCAAGTCCTGTTTGAAGGGCATTGTGCGGGATTAGATGCGCTTGGAGTGGATTCTGCCAAATGTGATTCAGCTGTCTTCGGTGTATTTGCTTGTGTTTGCCAAACAGGACACTTTGAGCACCCACCCAATCACAGTTCCACTTCAAAAACTAATGCAAATTAAGCAGTAGTGGCAGAAGCTGGCACAGAAGCAACGAGCCATAGCAGGAGCAGCAGCAGCAGTAACAGCTGCATCAGCAGTAGCAACTTTTTCAATTAACACAGACAATTATATTGGCATTGGAGTGTGCTTGAAACTTTTATCGTGCCTCTAGATCCGCTCAGCTCCTTTTGAAATTGTGGTAAATGATTGAGGCAATTTACCCGGCCAAGTTTCGCAAACAAAACAAAACAAAGCCAGCAGAAGGTATGCTTAATGAGTCCCTTATTTAATTCAGTTTTGATATCAGACACTCTTGCAAAGTTTGTTGTACTAAAAACAGCAGCAAATAACGATTAAATAATACTGATTTAAGAAACAGATTCAGTGGCAAATTCTTTTTTCCCAATAAACTTTATTATTTCATTTTGCTGGCAAGCAGCTACTTGTCATTTTGTTTTTCCTCACTCCTTCTCGGCTCTTAATTTTTAAAGAGCTTCTGGGTAGCACCCACCATGCAGACAACCCAACCCCACATCTTCCTTCCGCTCCAGCGAACCCAAGCAGCTGCTCCAAGTTCTGGCCAGGTTTCTGCTTCGCTCGGACAATGAGCCTGCGGCAAGTGTACGTACACTGGGTGTTGTGTTTAGTTCCGTTCCGCCCGGTCCGTCTCTGCTCTGCCATTTGTGTAATTGAAATAAAATGTTTTTAATCAAATATTATTCTAATTATACACAGAGAAAATAATGGATCAAAACTTTGCGGATGCCGCTTGTGCTGGCATCGAAACTTCCTGGAAAAAGTCGGAGAAAAGTGTAATTCCAAGAAATTTACTTTACACAGTTCCTGTCCATTCGCAAAGCATGTCAGTGTCAATTATAATTTTGGGGTCCCATAATTTTGGGGTGATTAAAGCCCTTTTTGCGTTTGGAGCACTCCCTCACCTTGTTTTGGCCGTTTAAAGTTTTTTCAATAACTTTTTGCCATATCTCGGCCAATTTTTATCCGAATTTTAAGATCCATATCTTAAAATCTTCGTGGGGAGTCCAAGTATCGATCCCTAATACTATTTTTTCAATTTGCTGCCAGAATTGTATTTAACGTGCGATCGATGACCCGATTCTGTTTTTCCTCGTCCCCCAAACCGTCGAACCTTTTGTGGCGACGCTTTCGTTCTGATGCCATTTCGTTGGTGAATTGTGGGTAGGATTGCACTTCCTGAGAGCGGATCCCCTGGCTAATAAGGCGACGGATGCGCGGCTCGTCATCAGTGGCACTTCCTTGTTAACACGATCCATGCACCATGCAACCCGTGCCCAAACGAATAGCCGCTTTAAATCGACAAGTTTCAGTTGGGAGCCCTTGAAGTCCTGCCGGAAGTTATTGTAGGCCGTGGCTTCCGGCGACTTGACCAGCTCTCCACATAGCCTGAGCAGGTTGCCCACCTTGTCTCGCAATCGTCCCAACTATCCAAGTCGGCGCATTCTCCCAGCAGGTCGAAGGCGGTGTACAAGTTTCGTGTATTGAACAGCTGCAATGAATTCAATTCCGTGGCGACCTCTTTTTCTTGCAAATTATTGTATGTATGCTTTTCATGTAAAGCCTGATACGAATTTTAACATTAACGTTGTCGAGTTTTGATGTGAATAGCTCAAGATACTCGTATGAAGCGAGTACTGAACGAAATGAATTGAACGCGAGGGAAGTGACGAGCATGGGCAGTAGCCTGTGAATCTGAAATAAAATCAAACTGGTTCGCACTTTACGGCACTAAAGCAAATTACCAGCCAGCACAAAGGAGGCGGTGGAAAGTGCCTTACACATGTGAGTCACGCCCACCGCAAAAGGCATTTCAAATACGCCATTAAATTAAATTCAATTACGAATTTCATACGCGGCACGAGCGGCAAAAAGTGTGTGTCTGCAGCGTCTTCAGGGCGCTTTTCAATCGCGATTCGATTTGCCATTAACCCATTATGCCTGAGCGACCAATAATAAGCAATGAGCGGAGGGTTGCGGGTGCAGGGCGGAGGTCGGAGGTCGGGCCTGCATTATAACGTAGAAATATGCAATAACACATAAAACGAAACTCCTCAGCAACTATTGAATGTGAGTGCTAATACACGCTCATACGACCGCGCACAAAGCGCTCCCTGGAGCGTTGCTGCTCGGCAGGATCCGTCAGGACGATTCTGCCGCCGGGAAATTGGCAGCGACGGGGAACAACAACAACAGCGACAGTGGTGACAAAGATGTTCCTAAAAGGTGTGAAGCTCTTGAAAGGATTGGGGCCAAGTTGCTATCACCAAAAAGCTTTTAACGAATACTCTGAAGGGCTTCCAAGCATTTCATAATTAAAATTCCAAATTAGATATTCAAATATGATTTTAGGGGTTCATAAGCGTAGAGACTACAAGTATTTGCTGAGCCAATTTTATTTCGGGACTTATTAGTAAATTGTGATCGAAACAAGCTGATGTAGCAGATGTAACCTTTGACAGGGCAAAAGTTGCACACAAGTGAAAAGAACTTCTGCTAGGCGTAAACATGAGCGTGTACGAAATTGTTGGTGGTGCAGAATTTTTCAATTTTCCCGCTTTTGTGTGTCAATAAACGTTCAATTCACGAGCATCCGCAAAGTGCCTATAACTGCCAATACAGGCGCTCACAAAAACCGAAAAATACACACCCATGCTCGTATGTGCATGCATAGATGATGTGCCAGGTTTTTTAGCGTCGTTGATGTTGCTTTATAATCATCCCAGAACCATCCCCATCCCCTTACCAACCACCAAGAAACGCTACAATAGGAACAACCAGAGCGACGAGGTCGTTAGTGGCTTTTCCAAACGCTCTTGTTGCGTTTTTCCCTTTTTTTCTGAGGGTGAGAGCTTTTTTTTATAATTCCTTTTTGCCCGCTGACAATGTTGTCCTTCGCACTCGTAGGCGCTGCTGTTCGAGCCATTAAGCTGCTTTGAGAGCAGCAAGCGGCTAAGAACGCAGCAGAATTATTGCAATATCCTGCTCCTAGCCGGACAGAGTCCTTGTCAGCTGCAGCAGCAGGTTCTGTTTCAATTTCCCCCACGCTTTGTCCGAGCCGGAGCCTTCAAAAGCGCTGCAAAAATTAATCAATTTCCACCTGTACTCCTCATTCTTTGTTGCGTAGTTTGCAATGTGTCAACCCAACTGTCATATGCTGTGATGTTGCTTTTGAACAACTAACATCATGTCCATCATTGGCAGGTTTTAGAGGCAGCCACCAAGCGCTGACACATGTACCAGAAGGGTGTACTTGTTATGCTCAAAGCAAGTGAAAGTCAAACAGGCAACATTGTACTACAAAAACCTTCGAAACAGTTGGAATACGTTAATATGTATGGTTATTCACGCTGCATTGAGTTTTACAAATGGCCCCCTGGTTATTCTAAAGAAGTATTCTAAATCTAAGATAACCAAAATAGTATTAAATAGGCTTCGGAACAAGACATGTGTCAAACATTTTGATGAACAATTTCTTCAATAAAGCCATCTCTAACAAACATTGTTGCGATTGAAATAGCTAAACTCAAAAGGGTTAATGTTCTGGGACCCAAGGAGAAAATAAGTTTCGCACTGCGGCGCTCGACTTTCATTCTGTGTAAAATATGATGGCAATATCAGGATATTTTGTCGCCCCGGTGCACATTTTTTCTCTGCTTTCCGTTGCAGGGCGACCATGCCCGGATGGAGTATCAATCAGGATTTAACAAGCAAATTTATGCACTTGAGACTCCCTCACATGCACCCAGGCCCCCCGGCAATGGCAGCATTCTGTGCTGTGCTCTTCATATTGCTTTGTGTTTTGCATATTTGAATAGTTTTTATTTACTTGAACTCACAATTGCACTTTTGCCATTACTTTGGCTATTATACTGACGCTTTTAACATGTAAGCCGTCAGCAGCAAACATTGCGTCCGTATCCGTGTCCGTATTCCGGTGAGCGGGTGCATCCATCTCCAGGGTGCTTTCATTATTTATGCATAGGTGTTGGCTCTCGAGTCTCCTGTATATTTCTCCAGTACATCTCCAGCTCATCCCAGGCCCGTCTCCCCACGTCTTATGCGTGCGTGTTCTTTTGCTTTGCATATTTTAGGGCCCTACGAGCGGGTGTCCGTGTGCGCTTGTGTTTCATCCTTGATGGCATTTATCCCTTATTTTGCATACCCAACAGGAACAAAGCGTGAGAGGAGTCAACTGTGCTTGCCGAGTGCTGCAATTTAGATACATTTGTGTTAGCCAACCGGAAGTTACTCCTGCGCGCAACAAACCCCAATTGACATGTTAATTATCCATCGATGCGGACTCTTCCTTCCTACTTCCTGCCAAGAAACCATATAATCTCCAGCAGTGAATCCGGTAATTCTCCATCAAGCCGGCTGCAATCTTTGCAACTCTTTGGAAAACATCCGAGTGCAACTTTTGTAATTAAACGAAGCAGCCAGAAGCCCTGACAAACGCGTCGCCATAAGCGGCAACAAATCTTGGTTAATGTCGGCCGGCTCTGGCCCCAACCGCCGTGACAAATGCACCGACCATCCCGGCGTGCACTTTACATTTTCTAAGCAATTTATATATGAATGAGCGGGGGCGGTGGGGCGAGGACTGCACTTGACTGTTATCTGGCGTAATTACGATTCTCGCCCGGGCCCTGGGAAAAGGTGAAAAAATTGTTTATTGTTGCAGCGCAGCGGCAAAAAGTTAATTGAGTTTACTTTGGCTCCGGGTAAAAACGTTGACAAAGTTGCAGAACTACAGACGGTACTGGGAACGGGGGGTGCAATGTGGACAGAACCCGCTGCTGGTTCATTTATATGACAAAGGAGGCAGGGCAAAAAATGAATCCACATCCAAGGCCTTAAATTGGTTGCGCCGGGCTTAATGATATTCGAAATTACATTTGCCATCGATTGTTCGATGTGGGCTGCCAATTAATTCGATTGTTGCATTTCCATTTCCCTGTTTCCCCCTTGGCACCCCTGCTGCCCGGCCTTCGTCAAACACTTCACGTCCCGTTTGAGCCAACAAATTGGCTTTGCCAATGCCTCGTCTTTAGGGCCCTCTAATTGGCAAATATTGGCAGAGTTTTAGTTTAGGGGTAATTTTCGTTTGGCAAAAATTTTGAATTCGATTGAGCGGATTTTTGGAATGAAAAGGTTCCACCAGTCAACTAGGAAGGGGTCGAAGGAGTGATAAGTTTCAAGAGCAGTGGCTTTGCCTTGGTTGCAGCGGCGCAGGGGATTCAAAAAGCATGAATCTATGGCGCTGTTGCCACAAAATAAAATATAAATATTGGTACAGCAAAATTTTAAAATTTCCATCAAAGCAATGGCAAAGCAGACTTCTTCTGGCGATGGTTAAAGATATTATGTTTAATTAACTTGTAAATTTCCTAACTTAATTGTCAAAAAAAAGGGAAAAATATAAAAGTATTGAGTAAACTCATACACCTCCCAGAAGAAGGAGTTTGAGGGCATCAATGTACTTATAAACGTATACGAAATATGCATTCAAATGAAGCATCTGCAGGGTGTGTCGCAGGTGTGTGGGGGCTTAGGGCCGTGCTTTACTTGGAAAGCAGCCTTGAGGTTTCCTGCGGTGACTGTGTGTGGATCGGTTTGATGAGGCGATGGTGACGACGATGCTGCCACCCACCGGGCGGTCTGGCAGGTGAGAAAGGTGGAGCGTGGAGCATTCGGTGCATATGGCCAAATTGGCTTCGATTCAATCAATTTTTGTAATATAGTCAGTCAATGAAACAGCTTGAGAAATTCAATTAGGTATTCGCTTGAATAGCCATGACCAAGTTCGCAACTTTTCCCTTGCTTTGGCTTTTTCTTCAAGCTCCCTCCCGCTGGTTTTAGGTGAAGTTGGTAACTGCATATATTGGCAGTAAAAATTGTAATCAAATGCACTGCTGCAGGATATTCCTACTTCTCCAGTAATTAAAAAGTCAAATTTTTTCTTTGACTATTGTTGTAATTTCTTGATATATCGAAGAAAGTAAAAACCGCAAATTGGTTGAGACAATTATACCCTGCCAAGGGCAGAACTTAGGGTACGAAGCAGCAACTGCGATGACGGAGCAACAGTCTTGTCACGTAAATCCACAAAACCGCCAGCTAGCCTCCACCCAGGACCTCCATGTCCTGCCGTCCCCTGCCTCTGTTCGGGCTTACATTGTGTTTGTGTTATTTCTGCTAGATTGTTATTGTTATTGTTGTTATGGGCCAGGCTTTGTGTTTGCGTGCGATTCGGTTTTTGTTTCTGCTTTTTCTCTGACTCCGACGGCGTGTCTGTTTGCGCGCTCTTTGGGTTTTTGGCATTGGGGATTTGGGCCTTTTGGCGTTTTATTGTTTTTATGTGCTCGATTTGAGTGTTGTTGCTGCCATCGCTGGCATAGCTGCTGTGTTATGGAATTGCTCAAGAAGCCGTGGAGTAATTTATGTAGCGAGAAGCACTACTGACACTTGGACGACACTCAGCTGAGATAAAGAGGATAACAAATTGCGCTCATGCAACAGATTTCCCTGCGAAAGACCACACAGCTGAGTCCTGCGGCGAGGACGCAAGAGAGTATGCTAGCAGTTGAGAGCCGGAGCGAGGGCTTGCGCAAGGATTGGCCCAGAGTGTCATCGAAGGATTAATCGAGTTACCAAAGGGTTAAATACCCTCCAAAAGATCTGATTTTAATAAAGCTGCATTCTATATTACTGGTGTCTTGAAGAAACCTTAATGCTTACGGATTATAGGAATTGCAGGACTTCTTTTTGAATTGCTAGCGCCAAAAATGCTGCGCACGCTCTCCCTTTTCGGGGAAAACTCACCACACAGCTGAGCGGGAAAGCAGCGAGTGAAAGCCACTGCTCCCACGCTTTCCACATTCTCCCGCTCTCGCGCTCTCTCTCTCCATCTGTCTCTCTGTGTGTGTTTCTCCGGAGAACTCTCCCGCCGAGTGCTGGGCTCAGTAACGAATGGCGAAGGTGCGAACAAATCAACACGGTTGCCACACTGCACGCTCCGTGGCATCAAAATAAATCCAAAAAATTATCAAATCGCTGCCAATAACCGCGGATTCGGGCCCCCTGGCAGCCGGAAAGTCCAGGCTACTCGACGGCATCGGCCAGTGCTCGAAAATCGCTTCCAAAAGCGCGTGGCAGTGCCTCGAAAATTACGGCATCGCAGGACATACGCCAAAAATCGCGTCCTACGCCACGTTTCGCATAGGTGTGCGGTTCTCTGTGTGCGTGAGTGTGGGTGAGTGCGTGTCTGTGTGCGAGAGAGAGCGCGTGGCAAGTTGTGAAGTTACGCTGGTGTTTGTGCTGCTGCAACGTGCCACGGGCCTCAATAATTTATGACGTTATTGAAACCGAACTAAGTCCGAAACACAAACACCCAAACAGAGGGGGGCAGCCTCAAGCGGGGGGCGAGTGTAAATACGTTATAAACAAATAAATAATTAAGATTCCGGCGGGCCCCGGTGCGGCCGCGCAGCTGTCGGAATGTCAACGCCGGCGCCAATGTCCTTTGCTGCAAGGCTCCCGCTAACGGCCTGCCCCACATGGGCAATGCATGCATAATTCAGGCTTCGAGAGCCTGTCCGCCGCACATAATTGCCCCGCACACAATTCCATGCAAATGCGGCCGAAACGGTAACAAACATAACGCTGAAAACGCACAAGCAAGCAACGCGCTTGGCCAAGACGACAACAAAAAACACATACTTTGAGTGGCTCAATGGGACTGCTTCTTGGCATTCGCTTGCCTCTCCCCCCACCCGCCGGCGGTTCGCTTTTGGCCAAGCTTTATTCAAGGCTACATCGCGTCGCGATACCAACTGCCAACTGAAGTGCCACTCGCAAACAGAGCGCACGTGCAACGCCACAGGGAAAGTGAAAACACTCGAAAGTGACTTTTCAGCACGCGTCTGTCTATCTGGTTGACTAGTCAAGCCCAGGACTTCAACTACGGCATCATCCTTTGGCAGGACCTCCACCACCATATTCTAACCGCCACAGCCGAACGCACCGAAGCACCATAATCAAAGTAAGCAGCCAGCGGAGCGAGGAGATCCTAAGCCGACCCACCCACCGAGCCAGTGAACTACCAACCACCCACCGACACTCTCCCAACCGCCAACTGGCACCTGCTCACGTGCGGGCCTAGGAGCACAAAAGCAGCAGCACCGGCACCACCCACAGCCCACAGCCCACCACCTAGCACCCGGCAACCTGCAACCACCACAGAGGCGGAGGAATGCGCACCTGGCCAGGCTAACGACGAGGTGAGTGGGGAGTGGTGGGGCCAGCATGTTGATACGACATCAGGTCATAGACACCCATGCTCGAGATAGAGTTCCTGCCAACCAAGTTCCCAGATAAATCAATTACTTTGCTTTTTATTGTCATTTCACATGCAGCAAAAGCTAGTTAGATCTTATTTCTAGTTTGAGGCAACAAATATTCCTTAACCGAATATTAACATATAATGTAATGTGTTTTTGTGACCACTGGCCATGGCATTTTATACCACGGTGTGGAATGCTTTAAATTACAAAATATATGGCAGTGTGGTGCATATGCTGGCACATTGTTCGACCAAAAGCCAATGGAACTATTTCGGGGAGTGCTTCCAAGGTCCTTTTGAGTGAGACGTCGCATGTGGGATGGATGTGGGTGCCCTGCCATTCATTTCCGCTTCCGAGTGCTGCGTCCCTTTGTTGGTTTAGATGCGGTGCCCCTATTTTTTACATTTTTAATACGGTTCCTAGAAAAAATTCAGGTCAAAATGTTTCACTCAAAATTAGAATATTAGAATATTTTGGAAAATGTATATTTTATACAAATGATTTTTCTTTGTGAGCGCACTTTTGCGGTTGCCTGCACTTGTCAGCTGCAGCATCTGCTTCGCGGCATCAGTATCAGCATCAGCATCATCGGCGGCGGATCCCGGCGTCCCGGGCAGCACTCGTGGCATTTCTTCAGCTCCAGCTCACTCGAGTTGCTTGAGTCTCCTTGGGGCCGGGCGCGCCTTGGCTCCTTGCTCTATGCGCTCCTTGGCTCCTTGCAACCCGAGATGTCATGTCTTGCTGTCAAATCAAATCAACTGTCGTAGCTGGGGCTGTCTGCCTGGCTGGTTTGCCATTCAACGACCACTTGTTAGTCTGTAATTTTCGCTCGTCCCCCCCCAAACACATCCGCCCACAACCCTGCCCCATGTGCCCCTTCCGCACACATGCGCTTCAACCGCAGAGACACAAAACGCTTACGCTTCTTGCTCGCTTGCCTGACTTGCGACCCCCTTTACCGCCTCCTTGCTCCTCCTGTCCCTGCTTTGCCCCTTCGGTGGATGCTGCTGTCACCGCCCCCTGCCACTCCCCCTTTCCAGTGGCCCACAGTACCATCGTAACATCGTAACCTTCCCTGTGTCCGCGCTCTGTGTCCTGTCGTGGTTTTTGTCATTTGTTGAATCTTCGCGAACTGTTCCTTAGTGATTCAGAGCATGCGTTTTTTTTGCCACAGTGGGGCTTCGTCTCAGACACTGATGGATATGTGTTTGATGAATTTATCAGGGACTTACACTCAGCAGAACTATAAGTCGCAGAAAGAAATTAAATTGTTGAAATGCTCTAAAAGGGTAAACAACAAAATGTCCTTAAACATAATTCATACGCCCCGTGGGCCTTCAAAATATTGTTTTGCCATAATATTCACTGTACTTTCTCCGGTTTAGTTGAGTGCTCGTATTCGCTCTCTTTTGTTTTTTCTGCTCATTTTTCAGACATTTTCTTGGGTGTACAATTTCAACGAGTTTTCCAGCTCAGCCAACTCATGGCTTTCTTTGTTTTGATGTGGCCTCGCTCTGGCCCACTGGCCATATGTGGCTGAAATTCACCACAGTTAACAGCTGAATCCGGACCGAGCAATGCATGGGTAATTGAATTTTGATTTCCTGTCCCAGCACTTGTGTCTGAGCCATTTGATAATGTGACATGCAGCTGACCCGGCTAATGCCAATCCGTCTCCCGCCCCGCCCCTTGCCGCTTTTCCAAGTGCTTTTCCGATCTTTTTGCACTTGAACAACGTGATTAGTGTGTCATTCCGTGCACGTGACTGGAATTCAATTTGCATGCTCTGCCCCGCTCTGCACTTTCAAGTAATTCTTTCCTTTTTCGCAGCCAGCAAAAGCAAAAGCAGAAGCAGCACCAGCAGCAGCAGCTCATTTGCAAACAATTCGAATGACAGTTTTATGCATAAATTTCTATGCCATCAGCATCATCATCAGCATCCTCAGCTATGGGTTGGGGGCGACTTCAATTTATGTCCTCCGGTTTCGGTTTGGGTTCAGCCATTGAGATGGCGACTGGCCCCTGCATTTGTGTTTGCCAGAAAATTTTATTTGTTTGCCTACACTTGAAGAACGTAAAATAAACACAGACCCCGTCAATTAAGAAAAGTGATCGCTTTTAAAGAGTTACCCACTCTTCGTTTGGGTTAGTTCACTCGGAATCGATACAAGTTTGAGGCGACAACTCGTAATTCCCCCTTTAAGCTGTGGCATTGACTCGTTTCCAGTGCCTGTTTGCATGCAACGCCTACAAAAGGCTTACAAGCGCCCACTATCGGCATTGTCTCTGTCAGGCGCTTTGTTTATGTGTGCGCCGGGGTGCCGCCTCCTGTTGCACGGAGCTCGGGCCTTGTCCCCGCCTTTCGGGGGCCTTTTTGCCTGCATTGCATTGGCCCACCCAAAATGGTGCGCAACAAGCGATACAGAGCAGCTTCTGCCCCGTCATCCGTTCGAGTCGGAGTGAGTTTTATGTGGGTCACCTCCTGCCGCAGACTGGGAAAACTTTTCGCTGCGTCTGAGACGACATTTCAATTGTGGTTCCACCCGCTCAATTCGATTTCTGTTGACACACCCAGTCAAGACGCTGTCACCACTGATAGTTCCTGCCGCCCACAACAGCCGGGGAGGAGGCAGCAACGGCAATGGCAACAGCAACCACCAGACGCCACCGCCACCGCAAGCTGAGTAATAACAATATGCTGGTGTCGTTGGTAATATGGCAGCAATTTTCCTGGACTGCACTTTGGCGGCAACGACAACGACAACGACAACGACAGCGGCAACAGCAACTACAACGATGGGGGCTTCCTTGCAAATTGAGTTAAGTGCCAGCCCACATGCAATGTCGCTGGCAAATGGCCCGGACTGGCTCAAACTCGTCGTCGTAAGTGGGTCATATTATTTTTTCATATTTTTTCGGAGGCCCGCGGCACTTGAGGCGCCGCTCAAAAATTGCCTGACAGCTGTGGCGCCTCCCTTGCCTCGCATCGCATTGCCCTGGCAAATATCAATTGGAAACAGGACTGGGCCACAGTCGTAGTCATATGACTGACGTCATTCCGGCCTGTTAATTAACTAGCATTGAATGTGGGCGAAAGTGTGCTGATGAATGGCACACATAGCACTCGCACTGCTGTGCATTTTACCTGCCAGTGGGGGTCCTTGGCACACACTCTGAGAGCGAAAAGTGTCACAATGGGCTCGGATAAATCTCCAATGAGGCATTTTTTTCAGTCGGCCAGCAATACTGAATTTCACTGTGATCAAGGCTAGTATCGATTATGCCAATTGGCCCGCGGCATCGATTATTTAAGTTGGGTGTTACACGTGTGCGGAACACAATGGACTTCGTTAATAAATAGCAGCAATGTTAAATGTTCGACAAGACAATGTAAAATTAATATTGCAAATTGAGAATGCATCACACAAAATGCGAATACATGGTATTGAGCTGCAAGCGTAAATACTGCTTTAAATTAGCAACAATAATTATTTTCAGTTGATTACAGAGAGTAGGTGGAATGCATTTTAATTAGCATCAATTACAAAATACAAATTGTTGAATTCCATTCAAATAGAATACGTTCACTCACAACAAAGCATTTTAATTATTACATCATCGCAGTGGCATTAACAATATGTTTTCAATGCTGTTGCTTATTAAGAGTCCGTAAAATCGCATTGTCCTATTATAGAACAAACAAATCCATGCTGTTATTCGTCAAAATAGCTGTTTTACAAATTTGTTTCTTCAATTGATTACTGGAAGCGAACGTATAAGCGAACGCTTTCATCTACTACTTAATACTTGCCAAGGTTTTATGCACTGTATAAAATAAACTTCTTGAAAATACGCAGAATTTGCATTTTTATGCCGTTCCTTTTGTGGGCCAACCATTGTGCCTGCGTCTTTGCCCCTTTTTTTGCGAGCCATAATGCGCTCCACACCCCCGAGCCCCCAATAGCCCAGCTGGCAATGATGAGCGCCCGCTGCGTTTTAGCATTTTGGCGTTGCTGTTTTTTGTTGCCCAGCATCCATCCATCCATCCATCCCGCCGTCCATCCCGGGGCACCCCATTCAGGGCGTCCCAGTTCTGGGACTTCGTATCAGGCCACAGCAGCAGCAGCAGCAGGAGCAGCAGCTTTCGCAGCTCATTATACGGCGGCATGCCTGCTGCAGCCTTCACTTCGCGCCAAGTTCCCAGTTCCCAGTTGCTAGTTCCCGGCTGAAGGCTGAAGGCTGAGGCACCATCAGCCGGCTGGGGCTCAGTGTGTTTTGTGAACCGTAGCTGCGAAGTATGCAACAAATTTGGTTAACTTTTTACTAGTGTTAACTTTTTAAATGCCTACGCGACTCACTCCGCCGCTATCCCGCTGAAGCCGAAGCGGAAGCGGAAGCCGGAGCCGAAGCTGCTGTCATCATTGTCGAAAGTTTAACTTATGTTGTGAATAGCAATTTGGGCTCGAGGTAAGTTTGCAACAGCGGCAGGCAAACAGAGACTGCGGTGCCTGGATGGCAAACTAGATAGCTAGCCAGTTTCTATGTTAATTTGATTGTTTCATTTTCCAAACTGCATTCGAGGGAGATTTTTTATCCTTTCTGAGTACTCAGATTAAGTGATTTCGTGAACTGCATTCTTTTAGTTACAAAATAAACGGAATTAAGACATGTATTCCTGTTAAAATTGAACTCCATCAAGCTGATTTCCTTGTAAACTGACCCTGTGATTGCGGTATTAAATGTGTCAAGTCACAGAGAAAATGAGATGAAAACCAGTTCGGAAAAACCAATCGCGTTTGTTTGTGACAGATAAGAAACCGCCTTCGCTCCAATCAACGGAGTGTTTCACTCTCCGGCTCTGGTTACTTCGACTGCGGTCAAATCGCTGTCGCAAATGTTGCTGTTGCGGCTCCTGGCCGCTTCAGTTGTTTAATGAATTCATCGAGCCCCAAGGCGTTTTACAAGCAGGCGGACAAGAACCGAGACAGGCCCACGCCTTTCAGCGCTCATCAGTTGCAGGGCCTGCGGTGAGGAGGTCCACCCCCTCGACCTCCCAGGGGCCAGAGGGCAGGGTGGCGTGGTCGTGGAGCGCTGTCAAAACAGTCCAACCGCCGGCTTGTCAATTTCGGTTTGAAGTTTTACTCGGCCCCGGCGGTGGTTTAAAAAGTTGCTCGTACCCCGCAATTTGCGCGTGGAATGCGGGGATATCTGAGAGCGGAATTCAAAAATAATATAAAATATAATTATTTTTAATTGATTGATTTATAATTTAGGGATTGACATGCTGATTCAGCTGCCAAAATGTAAAAGGGGCCTTGAAATCCCTCGTACTCGTTGGCAGTATTTCCCGGTCTATTCTGTCAGAGCCAAAGGCCTTGCTCCTTTTTGGCGGAACCCCCTCCCGTCGATGGCAAAATTCGTTCCGCAGTCCATTGGGGTCATTTCGCTTAACAATAGGATATTGCGAACAATTTCCGCTACGCGGCCGGATGTAATGGTAATCAATTGATTGTTTTATTGTGAATTAATTGTGGGCATGCACATGAGCAGTGGGTGAGTTGTTGCCGCGGCTTCTCGTTGGCCCCGCGCTCCATTGTTTATTGTTTTTACGCAATTGTTTGGCAGTTGGCTCCCGGCGCCTGCCACCCCTTCGAACTGTTGATTTAAAACAACCAAAATGCGAAATGAGTTTTGCGAACGGAAATTGTATTTTTGGTTAGCAGCCCACCGCCTAGCGATGCTTTGGGTTTTACGTCCGTTTCGCTCGGTTTTAGGGTGTAAGCTCCCGGCCAGATTACTTTTTTTATGAGTTCGTAGAACCGGCTAACAACACGGCTATGTAAAAGTGAGAGTAACTTGAGGTCCTGGAAGCAATTGAAAGTTAGTCAACTATGGCAGAACGATAAACACAATTGTTTTCATACAATTGCAGGTGGGCATTTCAAAATAGACCCCCATTCATTGTGCCAAATGTAAATAAAAGTCGCAGATGGCAGGCCGTTCTTTACCACAATTTGTTTGTTTTTGGGCATTGTTTCTTTAATTGTCATACCCATATTTATCTTAATTATTGGCCATCGAAATCCTTTGACTGTCGATCCATCAGGCGGACTGATTAACCGTCAACCGATTTAATGAGAGCAGAAGTTAGTGGGCACTCATCTCTCACTCACTTAATAGGCCGTGGCGGGAAAGTTATTGAAAAACTTTACTTCATTTTCGCCTCCCTGCAGGAGCCCGTGTGTGGGCTCTGCTAAGCAGCGAGTTCATGACAAATGATAAAGTCATAGCCGAAAACTTTGGCCATAAAACAGACGTTCTAGCCTCGTCTGCATCCCCTAGCCCGCCCTAGCCCGCTCCACACAATCACCCACCCATCCCAGGATCACGTTTCTGGTGACAATCTGTTTGCATTTGGCGCTCCGTTGTTGGTGGCATTGTGTGTGTTTTTTTGTTTGCCCCACGCGACCGATGGCGTCGTCTCATCATCATTAACTCATCAATGTCAAAGTTTATCAAAGCGGCTGCGGCTGACTGAGCTAAACCAGATTTAGCGTAAAATTAACACAATCTAACAGGGCGGTACGGTCGGTAAGGGGCGGGCCCTGCCCCGCTGCTGCTTGCTGGCTTATTGGAAAATCAATTTTCTGCCTGCCTGTCAGCCGGCTGACGATACTCAGATATCGAGACGACGTCTCTCCAGCTCGCTGGGGATCTGTGACTGTGACGTGTCATGGCTGAATCAATTATATGCTCGGTTACTTGTGTGCCTACACTGAGAATATTCGCACAGGTCACATGATACCCTGATGTACATTTTCTAGAATTTATCTCGCATATTCGGATAAACAAAATGTATAAATTAACCTTACCCAAAGTCAGTTTAACACCACAATCAAGTGAATACAACTTTTGCCAGTGCAAGCTCCTTCGGGGCTTTTTATTTCTTTGAGTTTTGTCTTTTTGGTCCTCAAATGATGGCTTTTATTAGTCAAACTGGTGTGGCTGACGTTTGATAAAACTGCGATTAGTTGGGTTTCAGTGTCAATTAAAAAAAACCTGCTCAAATAACATTTACAATTTATCGCAAAGCTATTCTGATGGCTGTTTGTTTTTCCGTCGCGGGTGCATTCTATACCTAAACCGCTGGAATCCGTGTGTCCTTGTTTGTGCCCGCAATGTGTGCCACACTTTTTGTTTTGCTTACTTTCAACAGCAATCGCACAGAAAATGTGTAGTACAGTGCGTCCTGCGGGTGTAAGGCCCTGTCCAATCATTTACTTTCAATGGGGTATATCAAATAGTACCCATAATATCAGGAACGGCTTGCAGTTTACATTTGCGACACGCACTGTGCCCCCATGATATTTATTTTTGCCACCCTGGCATCGCCTCGCCAATGCATAATATTTGCCATCGATTTTGGCTTTATTGTTTTACTTGTCAGGCAGCAGCAGCAGCAGCAGCAGCCGCAGCAGGAATTGCAAAAAAGCTGCAACATCAAAAACAATACGAGTGGTAACTAGAAAATATTGCAACAACTTTACTTGCTATGCAGGCAGCGCTCTGTGTTTGCATTTGCGTCGACATGTGGATAGACATTTTGTATGGATTGCATGGAGTGTAGCAGTTGCACATGGGCCGGGTCGATTTTATTGCTTTATTGTGCGAGCAGCAGTGCGTCGCCCTGCATGCGTTTGTTCTTGCGAATGTGTCAATACACAATTGGCATTGTATTTAATTGATATTGAAGTAGGAGCCGCCCCAAGGTAAATTCAATAAGCCAATTGCCCGAATATGTCAGGGCCAGTAAGTGCGCAAAAGAGTGTGTTTGCCTCGCTTTCGTATAAAATAATTAACATGTCATTTCTTTCCGTTGAGCAAATAAGTCCTATGTCTTCCGGCGTTGCAGTTGGACGGCAAATAAAGGCGCCCAATGAATTGGTTTTTGGGACAGTTTTCCGCTCGGAATGGCCCTGGCACTAAAGAAACGGATTGATTTCAAAGACCTGGGCTTTTCAGTGTTCCAAGATTGCCCGCAGGCGCTTGCGACTTCAATTATTACATTTGAGCCAACAATGGGCATAAACAATGCCGTGCAAGGCCAGAGCACTTTTCCCATCATCCCAGCTAATCGCTTTATGCTGCCGCTTACATGTGCTTCCCCCTTAAATTGTTAAATTAATCGTAGTTAAGTCGATTGGAGCGGGACAGGTCAAGTTAAGCCGATCAACTGTCTTCCTCTGAATTGAATAGAATTTGTAATATAATGCAAATGCTCCAATCAATTTTTAATTAAAAACTAAACAGCCATGAAATCATCCGCTGCTAATTGCGATTTGTGTGCGAGTGTGGATTTGTGGGGTGCATTAGGAATGGCCCACATCCGCTGAGCTGCTTAGGAGCAGGAGCGAACGTCATAAGCATCTGCCTCCCACAATCGCACTCGTAATCATCATCATCCACGCCAATATTCCTCATAATGAGTTTGAATATCGAGCTGCTTGGCTGCTTGGCTGCGTCCCCGCAAATTGGCCGAGCACACGGCTTTTGGGCCCCGTTGCCGCAGCTGGCCATGTCCGCTTATTAAGGCCATGATGGTGGCCAGTCAGTCAGTCAGTCAGTCAGTTGGCCAGGCCNGCCTCCCACAATCGCACTCATAATCATCATCATCCACGCCAATATTCCTCATAATGAGTTTGAATATCGAGCTGCTTGGCTGCTTGGCTGCTTGGCTGCGTCCCCGCAAATTGGCCGAGCACACGGCTTTTGGGCCCCGTTGCCGCAGCTGGCCATGTCCGCTTATTAAGGCCATGATGGTGGCCAGTCAGTCAGTCAGTCAGTCAGTTGGCCAGGCCGTGCCAGGACAGAAGGGTGTTGCTTGGGAAGGAGCTCTGGCCCTGCTCCCTGCTCCCTGCCTCCGTTTTCGGCGCATTTGACGTCAGCTTTGTTTTAATGCTAATTAATTAAATTCATTCAAATTAACAAGGGGACGGTGGCTGGTCTCGTTTTCTATCGTCCTTCGTCTTTGCCACAATGTTTCTGGCTACACAGAGGAAAATAACCCCAGCCTCTACTCACTTCAAACAATTAGTTTCAAGCGCATCCATAAAATACAAGTACGCTTCTCTTCACATTGCAAGTTGGAAGCGAAATGTAGAGTCAGTTGCCTTTTTCCAGTGTTTAAACAGCATTAATTACCAATTTTTGTGCTTTGTTGTGTTTTGCGATTTGCTCACCCTCTGCCACTCCGACGGCGACCACTTTCCCCTCCGAACAGCTCCGCGCAGTTGTAATTGAAATAGAAAAACTGATTAACATTTGGCGCTGAAGCCACGGCTGCTTAATGAGCGACAACGGTCAAGTGGCAAGGGAGTAAAACGCTCATATTTCGCTTGTAATTCATTTAAATGAAATGCACTCAACCTGAAATGCACCAGGAAGGGAAATAGGAACAGGAACATGGGCCACGGGCAGGGACAGGGACAGCGACAGGGAGCTGGGAGCTGGGAAGCCGATTAGCGGTCGGATTGGTAATTGGTAGCAAGAGCGCCCGGACAGGAACTGAACTCGTTGAGGGGCTCCGGCTCTGATGGGATTTTGTGGTCATTAAACTTTAGTTTCAGCTCGGCACTTTAGAATGCCTGCCAGTCAGTCGGATACTGTGTATCCGTGTGAGCTTGAGGACTAGGATAAAACCAAGAAGAGATCGGCATCCACTTGGTCGGGCCGGGGTGCCTCTTAATCATCATCAGTGCATAAATCAATTGTATTAATAAATGAACAGGCACGGGCGGTGGACTCTGCCCTCCGCTCATGCCAACCCCATCTATGTAGCTCCATCTTGCCGGGCTTGTAATATCTCAATTAATTATTTGTGTGCGGTCAATATATGTGGGGTGCGGATGTGCGGATGTGCGGCGGGGCTGCTATAATGTTGTCTGCCACGTTTTAATTACACATTAATGTGTGCAAACCGAGACCCAAAAGTTGTACGAACTAACATTTTGTTCTCTGCGGTTTTACAAATGTGATAACATCAACGGCGACGAACAAAAAATACATTTCGCAGAGCTCTTGCGGAAAAGTCTGTCGACTGCGGAATCCTCTTGCCAACCAGTTATTTGGACTTTATTCTTGGACTTTATGAACTTGTGACCACCGATGAGATTTCTCCAATTACCTTGAAATTAAAGTTTAACAGGGCTAAATGTAATTTGGGAACTGCAGTCCCGGCAAAAACAATTTCTAATTTGAATTTGCAAACAATTTTAAACGGACTAGCTGGTCGACTGTGTCAAACACATTCGTTTAGCCCAAGGGTATAATAATATTTAAATATGTTTTTAACTTTTACTGCCACTCTGGGGCGAGCGCAACAACAAAGTTTCGGTTGAACAGTAGTCGGGCAAATAAGCAAAAATTACAATAAATTAAATAATTAATGTAACTCGCTGCACTGGCAGTGAGTAAGTGAGCAAGTGAGCAGGCAATTGAGGCAAGTGAGGCGGGGGAGTGTGGGCATGTGCATGTTAATTAATAGTGACTGGGCAACACGACATGCCGACCAATTAAAATTAATACACCAATAAAGCAATTGATCAATAAAGACACCGCGCCAGCCGCACGCCAAACAATGAGCACATATTTGCATCCTGTGGTTAGAATGCAGCGGATTCTGCCCCGTTCTTGACAAGGAATTCGGATTCGGCATCGGAATCGGCATCGGAATTCAGCTCACAATTATGCATGCAAACATTTTTGCCGAAACGCCAGTGGCGGGTTCACGGCGCGTATACGCGATGTTTGGTCGACCGAATGCCAAGCACTTAATTATTTTTCTGCACACTTTTTTACCGGTTCCTTCGTCCTGTGTCCCAGATAGTTGTGCTGGGAATCGACGCCGGGGATTTACATGTATCCATCCAGTGGTGGCATAAGGTTTTTTTATACACAAGTGTATATAATTTTTGTTAAGTTTCGGGGCCAACCACCCACCCCCTGTTTGTTTGCATTGGTAATGAGTTTACTTTGGCTGTAAGTTGCGCAAACAGACCGCCGGCTCACCTCGGTGGCTCCGAGTGGTGCAGCAACCAGCGCCGAAATGGTTTTGGGGCATAAGGCATGCGGAATGTGGCATGTGGCAGGGATAGGGGGCATGCGGCAGAGCCGGGAACTTGTGCATTAAACTTTCGTTTTATTGTAAACTTCTGTCAACAAAAATCTTGTGCCCCGCAAATAAATTGTGTGCCTGTGCATGCCACATGTGTTTTTAGTTTTGTCGGTTGTTTCTGCAAATTGCTTTGCGGTCCCGGCCTCTAACTTTGATGAATATTAAAATTTTAATTAGTATTAAAAAATCCGAACGATGTGCAAATAGCAAACAGTCCGGTTTTACTTTTATGCTACCTTATGCTCTTTACGGCCGACCCGAATCAGAGCAGAGTCAGCGCTTTTTAAAGCCCGCTTTACGGCAACAAAATGAAAATAAATCACCGCCGGCGGCGGGCTGAGGTTGTTTGGCTTATCGGCGGTAAAGGTTTCCCTTCGGCTGGACGCGAGTGTGTTAAAGGTTAAACACGGCGGCAGAATCGCGATAAGCGCGGTCAGGTGCTGACCTGGCTTTATTTCGATAGCGCGATAAGCATCTGGCGCCGGCACATAAATTACATTGCCCAGCGAGCCGCACTGCAATCTCCATCTGGTCCGTGTGGAGCGTCCTTTATGCGGATATCAATTCATTAAGCGATGTGCGCGATTCAATGAAATTCGGACCGGGGACCGTGTTGACAAGCCATCGCTAAGTAGACAATTACCAGGGCTCAAGAACTTCAAACGACTCGTGATGGTCCGTGAGTTGGGAGGAAAAAAGCAAACAAAATAAAGCGGATGGAGCAAATTTACCAGTGGCCACTATGAAAACAAAATCAGCCACTAAGTAGCAGTACTTATGACATAATAGCTTTTGTGAAACAGTGGTTTGAACATCAAAGTTTGAAGGGCAAAAAAGCGGCAGCCATTAATTGAAAGACTGCAAACAAAATATTATTATATTGCTCTGGCAAAAACAACGCTCAAAGAATTGTATGCATTTGCATTAATACGTTACAATTGTGTTGATTGACCTTTATTGCCAGCTTGTTAATTGAAATTAAACATATAAATGATTAATGGAAACGAGACGAACAAACAAAGCTGTTGATTTTGCAATGATAAATAGCTGTTTAATAAATCGCTGGCCTTGCCAGGCTAGGGACACAATCAAAGGTTTAAATGCGAATAATTAATTTGGAATTTGCCAGTTTTTGTGTTTTTGACAGACCATTCCACGGTGTCACCGCGCAGGCACTCTAAGTCCCGGGCTTTTATGTTCCTCTCAGCCATATTAGTGCGCATAAACACGAGGGCATTTTAGGTAAATTAAAAAATAACATTATTATTATTTTGAAAGCGCGGGGAGACCCGCACGTGTTTATTTGCCTGTGTCAATTTGGCGAAAGCGCAAACAGCAGGAGCCGCCATTCGGCGATGCTTATGAATTAAAAATAATTTGGACTCGCTAATTTGCGTAAAAGCCAGGAGCACTCGGCAAACGAGCTCCGTTTGAGCCGTTTTAGACGCTTTAGCCGTTTGAATGTCAATAAGCCAATCGCTTTGGCTGTTGGCCTGCCTGTTTGATTTGCATTAGCATGTGCCTCTGCGTGTGTGTTCCCAATCAAAGTCGGGGCCATATATCATCATCAATTGTATTTGGGGGCCATGGCCATTGACTTGGGAGACCCTTGCTCCCCGTCTCGGTCTCGGTCTCGGTCCCAGGACCCACCCAGCTCCCGCTCGCTGGTCTCAGGAATGTGCCCTTTAGCCGGCGCCTGCAAATCCGGGCGTTGAGCTGACAGTGACAAAGCAAATGTCAAATTAATTTGATGCCGTACTTAGCCTTCCCATTTCCACAAGAGAAGGCGCACAAGTGCTCGAGGAGTTGGCCGCATACACTGCGAAAACAGCTGAAACTGATCTTATTTTGGCCCCAGCAACAGCTGCATACGGTCAGAGGATATTCTGAAGAGATCTGAGAGTATTGGGGTGGAAAATTGATTTTCTTTCGGTGTGAAAACTTCAAACGGCACCTGGTGTCAAGCTATTTAACACGGAGTTTCGAGAGGGATACGTGGTTGGACCCTCGCACACCTGGAATGCAGACTGTCAATTTCATTTACGTTTTCAATCGATTTCTTGTTTGCCCGACCGCATGCCACGCCCCCCTACCCTCCTCCGCCGCCCACGCATAGCGAGGGGGACAGGGACAGGGGACAGGTACCGGGACACGGACACTCAAAGGCAATATTGGTCAGATTTTTGACAGCTCAAATTGAATTTGCCTTTTGCTGCCTTTTTGCCGGCGCCACAAAAAGTGAAATGTTGTTTGCTTGACCGCCTCGAAAGCTACATATGGGAATATATGTTATGTGGGTTCAGAGGGTGGGTGCGGCTGTCAAGGTGTGAACACATTTGGCTTTGTTTGCTGCCATCCGAAAGACACGACGATTTGTCCGACTCCCTTGATCGATTGTTTGGTCGCCGAGTGCCTGCCAGGCCGCACCACACATTGTGTCATGCTTTTGTCCTGCCCCCTGCGTTTGCTTCAATACGATTTATTTGGCTTATAGGACATAAAAATTTGTCAGTTCTATCATTATGTCCCGAAAAGGGTGTCCTAAAATCATGCAGAAATTTCTTGACGGGTTTTCCCAGAAAAAGACCAGACGTCGGAATTCATTTATTTATTTTGCTGTGCTTTATTTTGATTTTGATTTTGATTTGGAATCGCAATGAGAGAATCCAATGCTAGTCCTTCTCCAAGAGAACGAAAGGCCATGATGTGCAATGGAGGTAGTCCTCGCGGTAGTTGCCTAGTTGGCATCCTCTGACCCCTCTGCTGTGGGATCAGTTGGTGGCGCACAAGCCGGTTCCTCTGATACGGATTCATTTTGTTTTGGAGCAGCCGCAATCTCCACGGTGTAGCGCCGATAGATGCCCGAGAGCATGGAGAACTCTGACCAGAAGTCGGGGGTGTTGTACGGCAACGGGACGCACGCTGCAAAGCGACCCATTAACTTACGTGCGAGAGTGCGCACGTGGTGCACCTGCGGTAAGAGCCTGGGAGAGGGCTCCCGTAGTGCGAAGTGACACAGACGACGTACGGAGTTCACGGCCTCGAAGTTGCGCACTAAAAGCAACTGGCAAACGGGCAGCTCCAGGAGCTCATGGAAGGCCAATGAAGCGGAAGCGTAGTCCTGACGGGTGATGGTCAAGCTGCTGCGGAGTTTGTTGATCTCGTCGATGAACTTGACCTCCACATGCAGGGAATCACGCTCCTTCCGCACCTCCAACAGGTAGGCCAGTTCCCGCTGCTCCTTAGTCAGAGCCCCAGCCTTTGGAATGGACGGTAGGTAACCCTTTGGAATAGCCGCCAGACTCCAGCTATCGTCGTTGAGAAATTGGCAGCCATTGACTCCGGCTATCATTCGCTCGGCGAGGTAGATGGCATCGCGGAATTCCTCGTACTCGAGGAACTCCTGGGTGACAAACTCCTTCCGGGTGCTCCGGTTGTAGGGCCAGATTTTCGCATACGGAATGCGGTGCTTATCCTCTGTGGATATGAACATCACTATTGCGGTGGTACTAAGCTTGCTTTCCAATCGTGCCGGCCAGGTCATGTAGCCGTATTTCTGGGCGAACACAAACTGGCCCTCGGTGAGGGATTCTGGGGACGAAACAGGTGGTATTTTATCCATAATGTCGAATGACGTATTAAACTAATACAAAATAGAGAAGGAAACAGGAGTTGCGCAACACTGTCGGCTGGTAGCTTGAGATCAAGTGTTGGAAACCGTATAGTCGGTGTTGGGAAGCGCCGCAGTTTAATTAAATGATTTATTTTAAAAGCAAAAGAATGGAATGGGCGGTCCAAACAAATTTAAAATATAATTACCCACGGATGGTATTTCGGCGAAAATTCAGTAATATGATGCAAAATTTAAAAATAATGAAATGGACCAAAGTAAACGGAAAATTACTCATATGAACCGGTTGATAACCGCTTAAAATGTTCCTTGCACATACACCTCTGTATAGTAAAGCAAAGTATCAATATGATCTCTTGCAAGACTTTCTAACTCATTCTGTTCTCTTTCAGCTTAAAGACCAGATCTTCCCTGCTTATTAGGTGAGTCCCTCTTTATACTTCCTTTGAATACAATTTAAAGTTTTTATGGCCCAAGTAAGCGTCTTAAAAGGCGGTTAAACCCCAATGCTCGCATAAATCTGCCTGTAAGAAATGTCTCCGGCGCTGGCTAAATGTCTTTTTAGTGGACTCCTTGGCTATAAATGCTGGGGCATTTTAATGCTGCGGTTGTCCTAGCTTTTGGCCACACATTGGACAAATTGCCATGCAACATGTGGTGGCAGCCGCGGAGCGCTTCTTCTAATTTGATTTATATTTATAAAGTCGGAATCATTTGCTTTCGATTGGGGCGGTAATAATAAAGCGTCGTTACATTTAAATAATGACCACGACGTCGGGCGGCGTCGGTTAATGGTTATGAAAATTCAATTATAACCCAGCCGCACGATGATGGTCCACTTCAGCTCCCCCATTTCTGGGTCCTCGTCCTCGTCCGCGTCCACGTCCGCGCCTTCGTCCTTGTCCCGTCCTGTTTGCAGCCGCAGCCACTGGCACTGCCACTCAAGGCACATAAAACACGTGGCAAGATTAATTGTGGCCGGCTGTCGTACATTACAATGCGTATACGCCGTGTCGTACATGTGTAAATAAGCACAATGTTGCCGCGGCCAGGGTGCTCTGTGTCCTTGTGCGACTGCTTTTTTGGTCATCATATTTAATTCAAGCATAAATTTTTGCACGCATATAAAAAGGACGCGGGCCAGAAGGAAGTAAAAAAGAATTAATACGTTTCGTTTAATTTATGTTGCCCTGGCTGGCTGGGCGGTGCCCGGGGTCCGGGCTCCGGGGTCTGGGATCTGGGATCTGGGGTGCGCGGTGTGGCCATGAAAAATAACCCAAGCTGGACGCCAACCAATGAGCCACAAACGACCGTGACTGCTCCGTATCCCCCGAATGTTGATGATGATGGTGATGATGATGGGAGTGGGGATTGGGAATGGGGATGGCAACGGCTTTTGTCTCATCACCCTTTTGGGAGGAAGCCAGCCCTGCGCTATTTGGCAGGCTTTTGTTATTGCAGTGTTAGGGGTAATTACGCAGAGTTGTGAAAAGTGGCCTGTCTTTGTTATGCAACCGCGGCCTGGCTGCCGTTTTTAATTTGTCATAATTTCGCTACATAGACCAGTAGTGCTCGAGGCTAATTAGCTAGGGCCATGCACAGGCCTACCCATCTGTGCTTGGATTTTGTTTTAAACTTACCAAATGTGGAAGCTTCCATGTGTCAGCGATCAACTCTCTTCCGTGATTTCGCTCGAGCAACTGACTTGCAAGCAATCGATTGAAATAAAGAGTAGGCTTCCCCGGTTTCCATTGAGCTGTCTGTTTACGGGCACTTGTTTGTTTGTTTTGACCAGCATTGGATATGTGGGGGAGTATAAACAAACTGCGAACACTATCAATGTCAGCAATATAGTATTTTTAATCAGCCCTTCGCCGAGCAGAAACCATAAACCGACCGAGCGACAGCCGAAAACATGCCACCGAGCATCCACTTCATTTTTTAGCCAATGAAGCAAACCGCCAACGACAAGCAAAATAAACTGAACCGAACTGAACTGAAGTAGATCAGAACATGCGCATCCACATGCACATCATCACCAACAGCAGCAGCAGCAGATGCAGTAGCAGCAGCAGCAGAAGCAGTAGCAGCAGAAGCAGCAGCAGCATCAGCAGTAGCAGCAGCAAAGGCAGTAAACGAAAAACGAAACCACATAAATCAAAGCCTGAAGGAAGGCTCCGAATGCATGCCACACACCCACTATCCTTGCGAAAATTCCGCAACAGTTTGGCCAAAATGTCTGCCACACACGGACAGAAAAATGCTGTGCGATTGTCATGTTTTCCGATTAACTGCAGAGATTGTTCAGCCAAACTGCTGAAGTCTCTCGCTCAGTGCCGGCAGCTTATTTGGCCAGTGACAGAAATGTAAAATATTTGATTTGTGCTGATTTAATTTGGGGAAATATTCGTGCTGGCCGCATTTGCCATTGGCAGCTCTATGTGATCGAAACCACATGCAAGGAGAGCAGGGCGCTGAAAGGAATAATCTGGTCTAGCCCGGGGCAGGGATTCATCTCCTTTCAATCGCACACAAATCAGGAATGCGCTCTGCCGATTTCCAGTTCTGCGGCCTACGCTTAGATGTCATCATTGACGATGGACGTTGACGATGGCTGAGGAGGTGGCCCGAAGGCGGGGCATTTGGGTGGTGGCACACAAGTGGCAGCATCGTGTTCAATTAGCGAAACGCTATGGCACTTTGTTCATAGAAAATGCCTGCGAGTCTAATTAATGAGGACACGATGCCCCATCTGCTGTCAGGTGCAGTTTGGGGCCCAAGCCCGATTGGATCAAAAGCGAGGCCGTGTCAGTGCTCATGCAACATGATCAGGCCATGTCGCACAGGGCAGCAAAATATGAACAATTTAATATCTCGCATTCAATGACCAATCCCCGAAAATAGTTCGCATAGCTCTGGTAAACTTAGAGAGTGCGTAGCTCTGAGAGAAATGGAAATTTCAGGAGGTGGGTGCTTTGGTCAGCGGCCGAATATTTGCTATTACATTTCATCAAACACACACAATACGACGGGGCTGCCGGGAAAGCGGCTGCAACTGCCGCAAAAGAGATTTAGCCCAGTGCGCGCTGGCAGCGGAAACAGTGGAAAAAGTAGAAAATTGCTACAGTCCATTTGCATATTGAATTACATTCATTGTTGATGTTGGCGTGCGTTAAATCCATGTACCATCCCCCGGTACACTCCATCCAACATGGAGAGAGTTGTCGTTGTTGCACAAGCAACTCTTTAGTTATTTATTTTTTACAATATTTCCTTGCGCGTTTTTTCGCCCATTTTTTACGCTTTTGAGTGACGCTGACAATGCAGGCAATTGGCAACCGCCACATGCCACGGCAAATGAGATAAAATATTCAGTTATGGCAACAAAGGGTAACCAAATACCCGGCGCGTTCTAGAACACTCTTTTCTGTGAAATCACCTTTCCCGGTTACTTTACCTGCGAGGCATCGCTGGCCAATTTGTCATGCAAATACGAGAACATTGGCAAATACGAAAGGCAGCCACTATTCTTGCCCGCCAGTGCTCGTTAAATGGAATTTAATGAGAGAAATAATGTAATGCCCGCATTCAACTGCTCGAGCAGGGAACGTAATAAGCGTTTTTGGCGATTCAAAACTCATCCAACAGCCAACAGCCAACAGCCAAGCTCTTGGAATCCACTTAAAATTAGATCATTTTTGGGGCCCAGAGACTCGCCTCGTGTGCTAATCAAGGCAATTTGCCAATGACGAAATTGTTTAAAACAATTTAGATTCAATTTGCAAGTTTTTCGAGCTCCGTCCAAGCACTTCCATCAATGACAACTTGGGCGGAGAAGTCAAGCAGCTGTCGGCCAAATTGCATCCATGGCCATGTCCGGGCCAGAAACCATTTGTCCAAAAAGGATTACAGGGATTTAATTTAAGAGTTTGCCACACTTGGCTGACTGCAACAGTGGATGCTCGAGGGATGTGGGCAATTAAAGCACATGCAGCAAATTAAATTTTTTAACTCAATGCGGAAAGCTATTCAGTGAGGGAATTGAGGCAAAGGCACTGCGAATTTTCCGAGCAAAGACTGCCAAAAACCCAACCTGACATTATTAATGGCTTAAGGAAACATGCGATTGCTTGTTTACCTCAAATCTAAGTTAAATATTGTTCAGATTTTTTAAATATGATTTTCAGTTCGAAAACAAACTCCGCCGCCGCTCTGTTGCATGACTGCTGTGTTCTGTAAAAAGTTTCGGGGATAGAGCACATTAATTAGAAGCTGCCACGCTCGGCAGACACGCGTCCAGGTGCCTAAAAAAGTTGCCAACGTGCAACAAGCTCTCTGAGGCGGCCTGGCGGGAGGGGGTTTTGCCGAAAGTTTTTTGGTTTGTGTTGCGTTCAAGTTTGACTTGCAGTTAAAGTTGATTTTTATATAGAGCTACCTCGGCACACGTCTCCACGGCACGAAATTACGGATGCTTGTTTTGAGCTGTACTCAAACTAATTCCGAATGGGTTCCGCCCCGTCCCTCCTGAGTGCTGTTGCCTGCCATTATTTTCGCTTGCGAGGTAATCCTAAACACAATTGCCTGCTGATTGCAGCACCTTATTTTGTGCTCAGTGTTATCATCAAATTGCCTCGCAGAGTTGCTTTTAATTAAGGCCATGCGTCAGGCACTTAGCTTGCGAGGAGTGGCAGAGGGAGGGATATAGTAGGTGCATTCTGGCAGCCGGCTTCATTAGCCTTCTCTAGGTGTTAACTCCCGAGCGTGGCAGTAGTTTACCCATTCGAGATGAACGGAAACATATGCAGGAACGTGGAGTATGGGGTACGTCCTCGTACGCCCCGCAGGTGGCCAGTTATAAATAACCTAATCTTCACGCACGTAATTCAAATGCGACGGACAGAGGCCCAGGATGGCGGTTGGACGGATGGACGGATGGACAGATGGGCGGGTCTCGGCTGCGTCTCATTTAGCGCACGTAACCAAATAATGACCCGAAATGATGCTCCGCGCTGATGGCCAACACGGCGTATACACAACGCTTTAAGGAGGGGCGGGGAATAAAGTAAACTGCGTGCGTATTGTAAATAAAATAAAATAAAATGTAACGTAACGAAGCGAAATGTTTTATCAACGTGCCCCAGCGCACTAAGCAGGCGGCTACACTGCAAAAATAAGCCCCATCGTGGTCAAGTAATCGGCTTACATTTCAAAAGCGATTTCAACCAAGTGGGATGCCGCTGATAGAATTTGTAGTTGGCAAGCGAGTTTTACAACTCGCAATTGGCTTAAAGGAGTGCCGGGGAGCACAGTTTTTGGCAGTGTGCTCGCGCCCCACGACCTCAACCACTGACAGATGGCCCGCTGACCAAAGTGGAGGCTGTGGCACACTCCCCCTGCCTCTGGCCACTTGCCACTTGCCACCCCCTTGGGACGTGGTCTACCCGCGAATCGCGCTTTGTCTCCCCCGCTGATTATCGCTTCTCGTTCATGTGATATTTGTTGCTGTAATTGTTTTGCTTTGTCGTAAATGGACGAGCAAACCGGAAGATAGATTGCACCGGATCCTGGCTACAGGCCATTACCACCGGCCCTCAGAGCGGGGCACAAATTTCTTGTCATTAAATTAAAAATAAACGACAATATTTTATGCGCCTATAAATATGCAGCAGCACACAAAGCACTTGAAGGCGGACAGGCAGCTGTTGTTATTTATTTATGCGATTCCTTGTTGTAGTTACACGCCTAATGTCTTCTTTATGCAGGCCATTTGCCCGCAGTCCGACTGCTGCACAGGTGTGCACCTTTTCAGAGGGCAGGGGAACTCCTAAGCCACGTCCGAAGGAGTTTCTTTATACGCCAGACACGACCGTAAATTGTGATTAGCAGGCAAGGCTTAATAATTTGACATTCTGCAGTTGCATCAGCCTGCAGTTGCACAAGTAGTTTTGCAGTCGAATGATTCATCGATTGGCCGGAAAATCTGTTTCAAAGGAAACCAGAAAATTTATGAGAAAAATTCAGTCACTATATCCCATAAATGTTTTTGCCAGCTCTGACAACTGTTGTCCAAACAGGCAGCCTTCCGGCGAGTGCACCTGCAATTCCCAAAGAGAGTGAAACGAACAGGCTGGCATATTTGTTTGAAAATACGTTTTAAACTCCAAGTCTCAGGGGCTCTTAGAATTCAGTCGNGCCTGCAGTTGCACAAGTTTTGCAGTCGAATGATTCATCGATTGGCCGGAAAATCTGTTTCAAAGGAAACCAGAAAATTTATGAGAAAAATGCCGTCTGCAACCCCACTATATCCCATAAATGTTTTTGCCAGCTCTGACAACTGTTGTACAAACAGGCAGCCTTCCGCCGAGTGCACCTGCAATTCCCAAAGAGAGTGAAACAAACAGGCTGGCATATTTGTTTGAAAATACGTTTTAAACTCCAAGTCTCAGGGGCTCTTAGAATTCAGTCGTAAAGCTACTCCGTTGCCGTCGGCGATTTCCACCCGGGAGTGATGGAAGGGCTTCTCCTCTGGTTCCAGCTCGCGCTGCGGCTGCTGCGACTCGTTCCAGGGCTGCGTCTGGGCCGTGCCCCAAATCAGGAAGATCACGTTGCCGGCGAACTGGATGCCAGCCGCGAGGCAGAAGACCACCTGCCACTGGCTGCGCTGGCTGGCGTCGGTGACCAGCAGGCCCACCACCAACGGCGTCACCAAGGCCACCAGGTTGGTGAAGCTGCTCATGAGGCCCGCCAGGATGCCGGCGTGGTTGGGCGAGAGGTCCATCGTGTTGAGCTCGCTGCCGATGGTGGCCGCACTGCTGACGCCCACCGACAGAGTGGGCAGCAGGATGGCCATCGTTTTGTGCTCCTCCCCGACAAAGGCCAGGGCCAGCATGATCGCGGCCGGCGCCCAGAGGGCTATGCTCGTGTAGATCTTGCGCAGCGCCGTCAGGCCCAGCCACTTCTTGTGCAGCAGCACGTCGGCGATGACCAGGTATACGTAGCACATGGCCCACATCAGCAGGAAGGGCAGGGCCGAGTAGATGGCGTTGCGGTTCATCTCCAGATGCAGGGCGCCGCTCAGGAAGGTGGGCAGCTCCGCCTGCATGGTGGTGAGGCCCCAGGAATCGGCGCCACGGGCACAAAGGAGGGCGTACACCGGGGCCGAGGTGAAGATGCCCCGCCAGGGTATCTCCATTTTGCGCGGCTCCTTGCGCTCTTCCCGCTGCAGGTCGCCGACAATGTAGGCCTTCTCCGCCTCCCCAATGCACCGCGCCTCGGTGGCCCGGTTGGCGCCCAGCAGCAGCCACAGCAGGCACCAGGAGAGACCCAGCGCCGCCGCAGAGTAGCTGATGCCCGGCCAGCCGAGGCTGGAGCTGGCCACCATTCCGGGCCCCAGCATGGCCAGCACGTTGCCGCAGTCGAAGCCCGTGTAGGCGAAGGCCCCCAGCCGGGTGCGTTCCTTGGTGGGGCACCAGTTGGCCAGGTGCTGGTGGATGCAGGGCCAGGTCATCTGGCAGAGTCCCTGTAGCAACCGGATGGCGCAGAAGGCCCGCCACCCGTAGGCATACACCCCGTGCGGCGTGAGGGCGCTGAGGAGCGAGGAGCCGAGGGTGCCCCACAGCAGGACAGCCTTCGATCCGAAGCGCTTGCAGAGGTAGCCGGCGGGAAACTGGGCGAGGGCGGCGCCCCAGAAGAAGCTAGAGAGGATGTAGGACTTCTCCACCTCCGACCAGTTGTAGACCTGCAAGGGGAGCAAGGGGGAGCCAGGTTAGCCGGGGCCGTGGGGCAGAGCTTCGCTTACCCACGGGCGTGTCGCCGTCGAGCGGTTTGCTTGTGGAGGAGCTGCCGTTGGTCATGGCCACCACTGCCACGCCCACGTTCAGCTGTAGGATCGTGTTGGCCGCCAGTCCGATGAACAGTAGCCCCGCCTGCAGGTGTCGCATCCCCAGGAAGGGTCCTGAAATGATACCAAAGGCGGATACCAAATGTGTGACAGATTTCGCTACTCTGCAGCGCTCGTTACCTTTGCCTGGCACTTCGATGGCCTCCATGACGGGATCTTGGGTAGTTTTGTTCCTCTGGCAGTCACTAACTCGCCTCCGGCAACTGTGAATGGGAATGCATTTCGATTATTTTGTGAGCTATACTGATTTCACCTAAGTTATTACCTAGATCGACCCTAATTGGCTTTCAATTACCAAATCAATTTAAGTGGTCGGTAAAGCATATTACAAGTATTTTGGATAAATACAATAAATTCAAGAGTGAAGAAATTAACTTGCTCTATTCCCAATATCGTTGCAAGCATTTTATTCTCGATTGCGGCTAGTTAACTTGGATTTATGCCTAAAAGCTTAAGCTATCCTATTACCCTAACCCAAGATTGATAGTAAAACATTTCATATTGCTTCGAATCGGCGGGGCTTATCAATGCATTAAGAGATGTATTACTCATTATTATTCTTGGCTTGGAACCTGTAAAATGCTAGCAAAAGTGGGTATGCAACTTTTGATTGGTTTTATTGCCGAGACTGATTAATTTTTTCAATAGCAAACTAGTTTCAAGTTCAGGCAAGTACTTTCAAACGAAGGGAGACGCAATCGTTGTAAATTCCGGATAATATAAACACAGCAATGGGCATCCAAGCAAGCTGAGGAGCTGTTCGCTTTCGAGCATTTGCTGAATCGACACCCACACTCAGCCCCGGCTCCAGGTCCGGCTACGGTTACAGCTCCGGTTTCGTTTTCGGTTTCGGCATTCTAACATCTCCAAAGGCAATAGCAATGGCAATGGCAATGGAAATGGAAATGGAAATGGCTATGGCTATGGGTATGGGTATGGAAATGCGAGGTTGATGCTGATTTTGATGGTGCTGCACTTTGTCTGGACAAACAAAAGCACACACTGGCATCCATCACATCGGACACACAGGCGGACAGGCGGACCGGAGGTAGGGAGACCCTCTCTCCTTGTTTGTTATTTTAGATATTTTTCGGGTTTGTTATTTTCTGGATTTTTTTGCTGGGCTTGGCAATCCGCCTGAGCTAGGGATGCGCTCCCAGTAACCAGTTAGTGTGCAAATTTCGTTGATAATACGCAAAGAAAAAACAAGCGTGGAAAAACAAAAGAGGAGCCCCGAACCTGAACTTAAATCTCGGCATTTACAATTGTATCAGCGCAGCTAACAAGATACTCCTCAGTGCCACCCAGATGCACCAAATATCTAGATACATATGTGTATCTGATGCGTATGTGCCGCCAACCGCCCACCGCCCACACACTTTTTTCGCTGCAATTGTTCTAATAGCTGCCAACGTGTGGACGACTGCCAATCGACGAAAGCTGGCCGAGTGGTTGGGGAGGTCGTTGTGGGTGCCAAGGAAGGTGGTGGCGCTGTCTGTGTCCCCCTATAAAGTTGTCGAAACAGAAGAGAAACTATGACAAAGTCACGGAAGTGTACCGACCACGAAGTGACCTCTTCTTTGCTGAAGATTCC
>JAJJHQ010012807.1:480136-580562 GCA_021223825.1 Drosophila ironensis
CCGCCCACACACTTTTTTCGCTGCAATTGTTCTAATAGCTGCCAACGTGTGGACGACTGCCAATCGACGAAAGCTGGCCGAGTGGTTGGGGAGGTCGTTGTGGGTGCTGCTGGGTGGTGCCAAGGAAGGTGGTGGCGCTGTCTGTGTCCCCCTATAAAGTTGTCGAAACAGAAGAGAAACTATGACAAAGTCACGGAAGTGTACCGACCACGAAGTGACCTCTTCTTTGCTGAAGATTCCTCAAGATATGGTTATCTACTAACAAAAGTTGTGTTAATGGCTTGCGGCAACATTGATAATGATAAATTTTGCTCAGCTGTTCGGGGGTTCTTATCAAACGGAAACATTCTTATCAAACTGTTCGTTTTAACCGTGATTTGCTATATAAATTCTTGAATTTTTCTGGCATTATAATAAACACAACTGGAGTTGAAAGTGGTGACTTTTTCGCATGATCCGCTGGGGAACTGTTTCCAAGAACTGAACCGGGCAGGAGGGATTTGCCATAATGATGGATCACTGTATGCGGGGTATATGCTGCGATTTAATTAGCTCGTAAAAAAGACAATGAATGGTATGTGAGATCTGGCTGCGACATACATACAAGTATTTTGGATATATGTAGACTAAGACGCCGCATGGCGAAAATGTGAAAATAATCTTGACCCGCTTACCACTTCAGATATATAGTGTCTGTCTCTCTGTCGGTCTAGCACACGCAGCCAAATTTATTATCAAAACCACTGCGTGGTGATAAAAAAAAAGTAATGGAATGTGTGTGAAAATAAATTCATTTTGTTACGACGAAGCCCCACCACATTTTTGGGCCATCCACAGCAAATCATTATAATTATGCCCGAACTATGAGGATCCCTGAATAATGCACGCTGGTCAAGGGTCAATGAACCGTTTGGCATCCAATTCCGGAGATCACATGTTGATTATTGTGCCACATAAACAACAATTGAATATTCCCTCCGATTTGGTATTTAGTGAGTGCCGGCACCGAACGAACAACAACAAAATCAATCCGCAGCGTCCCCCGGCCTTGTGTCCGTATTTTGAATCTGTTTCTGTTTGTGCGAGCGTGTATCATATTCTTTTGGGGCGCACCGTGCAAATATTTGCATTGTCGAATGTTTGGCTTGCATTTCGGTGCAAATTGTGCAAATCACCAGCACCAGCATCCCCGAGCGAGTCCTTAACCCCCTTTCGCCGTTCTCGAGGGGTCACTTGTGCTCGGTCGGTCGGGTGACCCGTGCATACTCAAAAATCCGCATCCCGCAGATACCGCGAATAGCTTAGCTTGGCGTTCCAAATCGATATTCGAATGAAAATCAAATTCAAAGTCACAACGCTCGCGGGAGGAATTCGTGTCATGCGACAGCCACAAACTTTGTTGCACGGCGGGGGCCATAAATACTATATTATATTTTTGGGTATGTAAATACCCACAGTTCTTACTTCTTCTATTACTTGCTTCGATCGCTCTGCCGGGCTGCGATCTCGAGTTCTCTATTAATATCCGACTTTGATTGGGCCTTTTGTTTTGATTGCCGATCGACACGTTCACCGCTCCTCGTTTTTCCGACTTTTCTCCGACTCGCCAGCGATCGTTCCGTTTTCGCTTGCTATTTTCGCGCGAATGCGGCGGAGCTGATCGTTTCGGATCGGATCGGATCGCTTCGGATCGCATGGCTTTGTAATTGCCGGGGGAATCGGAATCGGAATCGGAAAACTGAGTCTTCGCCAGAGGCGGCCTCGTGAGCGGGTGGTGGCGAGAGTCTGGAGAGAGTCTGGGTCTGGAGTTGACGTCACACTGGCGTCCCAGCTCCAAAAGATAAAAGACCAAAGCATTAAAATTGGGCAATAGTTTGTCATTTTTAGGGGGCTACCTCACACGCTGTTGATCGTTACCGTTTTATAGCTTGTCATATGTTAATCGAATGCTAAACTTCCTCCTCACCACTAATTGTTTTTGTTTCGGTTATCAACTGTTAATAATTCTTTGAAATTGTTTTGGAATAGAAACGATAAATTCTATGCGAATATTTCATCAGCTTTTTAGCTTATCACAGTTCACACACGGAAGTTTCGTCATACATGTTTCAATGTTTATTTTTCATTAGGAATTTGTTTTTAGTATTTTGTGGGCTTGGGCTTAAATTAAATTTATTAAACGATATTTTAGCATCAGTCATATAATCCTCTTATGCTTTTTTTTAGGATATGTATAAAAAAATGTATAAAAAAAATTAAACGTAATTAATATCACACATTGGTGCCGGAGAACTCTTTTACCGATTGTAGCCTGACGGAGACCAAGAGACTAACAGACTGCTTATTAATACCTGGAGTACATTAATCTTACCGATTCAGTTGAATTTCCCGCCCATTGAGATATTTCCAACCGTTCCGCAATTGGTGTGTAGTATGTTGCTCATACCGACGAATGGTAACACTGCGATCGGCAATAAGATCGCCTGTTGCTGTTGCTTCGTTCTAACAGAGCCATAACAGAGATTAGTCTGTTAACCGTCAGAGCGGGAAAACAGCAAACCGGCCCTTGGCATTTGTTATGGTTTTCATTCCGAATAGGTGGTTAGCGGATCAATTGCAAACCTTGATTGTGACCAAACTAAGCGGGGATTAAGTGTCACCGATCCTCTCCCGCCTATCGATAGATCGATAGCGCGCTGCGATTGCCCGATAGCAGATCGCTTTTGAATAAGTACGTTTCGCCTCGCTTCGCGATTGTTTATGTTTATACTCGTGCGCGGATGCGGATGGCGGCAACTGCTCTCCGGTCAGTCAGTCGATCGATCACTCGGTTCCCTTGATTGTTTAATTAACAAAACGCGGGCGTGCGTGCAGGCCAAGCCAAGACAACAGCACTCCGCGCGATTCACAGTTATTCGCTGACAGAGCGAGAAACGCAGTGCAAGCGGTTTAACCATCAACAAGAGAGAGGAGTAAATACGCAATTGCTGAGTGTGTGAAAAGTGCGCGATAGGCGAGGATTCCTTCTCAACCAAAAAAAAAAAGAGAAGTTGGTTTTTGAGTGCCGATTGCCGAGTGCCGAGCTCTAGTCTAGTTAAATTTGTGTTTCACGTCACCGGTTCCCGGCTCGCCCTAATACTCGGTTACATTCCTTTTGTACATCGTTTCGGTCTTGTCCCGTTAGTTTTTAGCTTTTTTTCCCCGTGTCTTTCCTCGTGCCTTTGTTTTACTTTTGTCGTCCTTGCGGTGCCGCGATCGTGCGTAGGTTCCCAAATTACCGAGAGAAGTGCGCATCCTCGGTTCGTCTTCTCTTCACCAAAGTTGTTCGTCGGTGAGAGTCCCTCGAGCGATTTTGGAGTCGTAATCCCCTTCTGCAACGCGATCCTAACCTCGCCCTCCCCCTTCCCCCTCCTCCACAGTGCCTATTGTTCGGCGTCTTTTCCCGCAAGTGTCCAAATTTAATCAGTGAACGAAGCAGTCAAGTGCGGATTGTGAGCCAAGGTTTTACCCGAAATTAGACGTAATTGTTGCAAAACTCTCTCATCGAAGTTGTGATCTACTCTCATCGAAGTTGCCAGCTGCCCGAATCCACTTTCGTAAGTCTCCCATCAATCTCTAAGTTCATGCCTTGCTCTTGCTTAACCCCTTAATACATACGTTTTTATATCCTCACCCCACCTATTAACTTGCCCCTCATTTTGCCTCTTTTTCACTCTTTCGAGGGGTATATATCTAGTCTTCATAGATTCCCGGGTAAAGGGTTACCTTATAAGCCTTTTTGGGTATCTAGAACTCTTGAAAAGCTGGTTGCCCTCATGCTGCATCTTTTCACTCTTTCGAGGGGTATATATCTAGTCTTCATAGATTCCCGGATAAAGGGTTACCTTCTAAGCCATTTCGGGTATCTAGAACTCTTGAAAAGCTGGTTGCCCTCATGCTGCCTCTTTTCACTCTTTCGAGGGGTATATATCTAGTCTTTACAGACTCCCGGGTAAAGGGTTACCGTCTAAGCCATTTCGGGTATCTAGAACTCTTGAAAAGCTGGTTGCCCTCATGCTGCCTCTCTTCACTCTTTCGAGGGGTATATATCTAGTCTTCATAGATTCCCGGATAAAGGGTTACCGTCTAAGCCATTTCGGGTATCTAGAACTCTTGAAAAGCTGGTTGCCCTCATGCTGCCTCTTTTTCACTCTTTCGAGGGGTATATATCTAGTCTTTACAGACTCCCGGGTAAAGGGTTACCTTCTAAGCCATTTCGGGTATCTAGAACTCTTGAAAAGCTGGTTGCCCTCATGCTGCCTCTTTTCACTCTTTCGAGGGGTATATATCTAGTCTTTACAGACTCCCGGGCAAAGGGTTACCTTCTAAGCCATTTCGGGTATCTAGAACTCTTGAAAAGCTGGTTGCCCTCATGCTGCCTCTTTTCACTCTTTCGAGGGGTATTTATCTAGTCTTTACAGACTCCCGGGTAAAGGGTTACCTTATAAGCCTTTTTGGGTATCTAGAACTCTTGAAAAGCTGGTTCCGCAGCCTGTTGAGCGGCTCCTCCCTTACGAACCTTCCTATTGTGCATTGCCACCACCAATCGCCCCGAACTCAGGGAACATCTTTCGCTCCGACTGGCCCTGAATTTGTTCAACTTTGATTGTCCACCGTTTGCATAATTTCGCTGACTCACTGGCCCGTCCGATGTAATTTTCATTATTTTCGGCGACTGCCCTCCGCCCTGGCCCTGACTCGGCTCTGTGCGGTCTGCTTTGCTTTGCTTCACTGTGGTTTTGCGGCTCCGACCGCACACATTCGTTTCACATTCATGCACTCGCATTCAGGTGCACACCTGACTTTGGTCCGTCCGGGCCCGGTCCGGTCCGGCCCTGCCCGGCCCGGAGGTTTTTCATTTTGTTGACATTTTTGAGCTGACATCCCGCCTGCGGCTTGGACCGGGTCACCGGGTGCGTGCTCATGGTCAAAGCAGGAGCCTGGGAATGCTATTTAGGTTTTTATTTCAGCTCCCTGTTTGGGCCAAAGTGAAAATGCGTTTGTCACTGCCCCTCATGTGATTGCACACCATTTTGTGATGCATTTTGGGATCTGCTATTACTTTTTGAAAATATATTCAAATCTTTGGTTCTTTGTCTTCTGAGTTAGGTATGAATTGTTTAAAATCTTAAAATTATGGTTTTAGAGTTTTATATCTGCCCTATATCAATCAAGGATACAAAGTATCAGCCATGATATTTTCAAATCTATTTGTTTTCTATTCAAAACATGAATCTTATATTCCTCTAAGAATTCTACTCTTGTAGAGAGTATTTCATCAAGCAAAACTTATATTGAATATGCTCAATTCAGGGGGTTATCCTGCTGATCAATTTATGAGGTTAAGATTATTTTAACGAGTAAATTCTGGGATCTCAAGTATTGTAGCACCTAAAAAAGGGTTATTAATTGTCCAATAGTTCCTATTAAATTCTTGTATTCTATTTAAAACATGAATCTTATGTTCTTTATTCTTGTAGAGAGTATGTCATCAAGCAAAACTTATATTGGATAAGCTCTGTTCATGGGGTTAACCTGCTGATCAATTTATGAGGTTAAGATTATTTTTACGAGTAAATTCTGGGATCTCAAGTACGGTAGCACCTAAAAAAGGGTTACCCTGCTTATCAATTGTCCAATAGTTCCTATTAAATTCTATTTATACATGGATTCTAGGACAAGTGGGGAGTATCTAGTTTCACGAGACTTAGTTTATGCCTCCCACATGCACGGATGCTCCCGTTGCACGCGAGTCTGGTTGGATTTATTGCGAGTGCTGGTCTTTAAAGTTTAAACAAACGCAAATGGATATGTGCATATGTGCATCCAGATCGGGTGTCGTACAACTAGCGCCGTTATTTTAGACGCAAACGACTCATTTGAGGAGAGGGCGACTGCAAGGGGCCGTGGGGCAGGGAGGTAGGCGGCGGGGACGTCGCGACGCCGAGTCGAGCGTAATTTGCAAACAAAAAGCCATTAAAATATCAAATTAGCGTCTGGCTTTAGCTCTGAGTGAGGGATTTGGTGGAAGTCTCCAATTGTTGCCCTGTCACGCCTCCTCCCCCGCCCAAATTGCGCTTGTTGTCGTCGTCGTGCAAAATCGAAAGTAAATGAAATGTGGCACCCGCATGTGGCGCATTCAGTCATCAATTTGTTGATTAACAGTTGTCACTCCTGCCCCCGCCACACTAAGCACATCACTCTGATAAAAGTCGCGTGCTACACTCGCAAAAACAGCGATTAAGTTGCCCGGCCTCGTACGTCTGAGGTAATAGTTGCGACAGTCAAGTTTTCCGGCTAGTTTTTCTTATCAACTCTTTCAGCTGGCAAAAGAGTCATTTGCCGTTTTATTTTTATCAGCTAACCGAATTTACATGCCGCATTAAACTCCATTTGTTTCACTGCCAAGGCTGGATGCGTGCCACAATAAAATCAAATTATAATACGACGACGACAGAACCGAAAGCGAAACACGTTTTACCTGTATTGCCTGCCTGCAATCCAAACTGAGTCACTGGGTTGAAAGAACTTCACGCGCTCGCTGGGGGGATGAAGTACAAACGGCGCGTTTCACAAAAACCCAACATACAAGATGCAAAAACGAAACAAACAACCAGCGAGCCGAGCAGGCAACAATCAAATCATTAAAAGCGAATTTATGACGGTCACACAAACTGAGGCTTGCAAACTGCGACGAGAATAAAGCCGGACTGCGACGGGGTTTGTGGAGGTTCACGCGATCAATGGATCGTTTCGCGCAACAGAGACATCTCCGCGCTCCAAATTTTCGATATTTTCGTGCCTCTAGCCGTCCCCCTTTGGCCCAAGCGAAAAGTTCTGGCCACGCTTGCGCGTTTGGGGATCGCTTTTCGGCTTTCCAGAACCGGAGTCGGAGCCAGCCGGCTCTTCGTGGGCTTTCTGCTGCGTACTACGTACGTACGTACCCTTCCCTACTCGTAGTTGTGCCCAAAGGCAAACGCGTTTCATAAATTATCAAGTTGAATGCCCAGTTTCGAAATTTCAACAGGCCTGACCTTGAGCACAAATTTTCGACGCTTCGGGCTCCGCTCTCGTGTGTTTTTTTCTTTTCAACAGTGCGATTGTATCTTCGAGCATATGGTATCGTACCCATTTGCAAAGAAGGTATGCTTGACTGACACATTGCGTGGTTTTGCTCGCATTTGGGAGCCGAGCTTCCCTCCGATTTGGCTTTGGTTTGCTCTGATGACCTAAGTTTCCCTGCCACTTGGTTTTCCTTCGTTCTGGGCCCTCAAGCGTTGAAAACCAAGTCTGCTTCACCTCGCTTATAATGTAATGGGTGGGGAGTTGGTAGTTGAGAGGCCGTAGTCTAGAAACAAGTGCGCCAAACTCTGCTCAATTAACGCAGCCATACAAATTAACTAACGCACATGCGTAACCCCGAAATGGGGGAAAAAAAAGTCAGATGAGGCGGAGATTGTCGGCTTCGAAAATGATTAATGACGCTCATTTTTCGTTCGGAGTCCGCTCTCTGAACTTGGCTCTCGGGCAAAGCGAGCCGGAAAAGTGCGTGGCTGTGCGTGATGGTCCGTCCGTCTGTCTGTCTGTGTTTGCCTGGTAACTGGAACCGGTTGGGCCCTCGAATTTGGCAATCTAAACATATAGAAAAAGATCCACCACGCCGCCAGGGGGGAAGGTCAAGTTGATTGGAATTGATGGACTTTGCGGAAAGCAGACAAAGCAGCCAAAGCACGAAAATCTCAGCGAGAACACAGCGTACAAGAGTGTGGGCAAACAAATAGAGATTTAATTGCGTAGAGCGTGGAATTTTCATTGATTTTCCAGACGTAGCTCGTAAAACATGAAAGGCTAATCAAGGCGCACGGTCGAAAAATATTGTTTTCGGGGCGGAAAATACCATCACAGCATCATCGTCATTACCGAGACGAGATGTCTGGTAGATGGGGGTCCAAAGTATGGCTATTTATTGATATATTCACCATGATCGATCGCCCGGATTTGTTTGGCTCAATTTTAGGCCTCGTGTTCAGTCGGGGTCGAAGTGTAAAATACGTCAATTTGTTAAGGTGTTGATGGGCCATGCAAATGAACACGGCCCCGAATGCGACGATGATGTGAGCTGTCATATTGCGGGCAAGCGGCAATGACATGTGGGGCATGCATCAGTGGCAGATTTGCCGCACAATAGACTGTTCAAATGGCCCACAAACCGACGGACACATAAATCGCAATATCATTCGGGGGGAAGTCTATGCGATTGACGTTTACACTCAAAAGAAATGGGCTGCTGGATTTGAGTTACTATCAAATGGCAAACTTCGTCGCTTGCTTGGGAGCATTCGTATCTCTCGGTGTAGCATTTTACTTTTTATCAGGCTGCACGTACTTGTCAAACATAAGCTTGACAACTTAAATACCACAAACGATGCCCGCCCGACTGTGAGGCGGCCTGCTAGTGTTTGCCGTTTGATTGATAAGAAAGTGGAGACGACAGCTGTTGGTGGTTCGGTAGCAATCGCCCAAGAAATGCTTCAACTTCTTTGGCCGCCGAAAAAGGGGTGGAAAACTGTTGCTTGCGGGGCTAATAAGGGTGGAGATGCAAAGTAACCCCTTCAGAAACATATGTGCTATATTTAAGCTATGATATTTATGGTGCCTAACATATTAACCCATATTTAACACCCAAATAAATGAATTTACAAACAAATCAGCTGTAGATAAACAAATAATCATTCAAGTAAATCGACACTAAACACACCAAATTCCCGTTCCATACATGAATGTTTGTATTTCCAAAATTACAAAAATATTGTATTTTACGCGCTTTCTGTGGCTGTTTTCCATTTTTTTGGTAAATTATATTTTATTTATTTATTGTGTCATCCCCACTACGCGAATGTATATATAGTGCTGTCTGTCCCTAAAAGCTGTTTTATTGCCCATTCTTTTTTTTTTCGTATCCACATTCTGTATTTCCCTCCTGCACACATTATCTCAACCCCTCCAACCTCCTGTTGTTGTTTTGCCCTGTCTGGCCGTGGGTGTGCTCTGTTCCGAAATGTTTTCAAAACATTTGAACAATAATTTTAAATGCCGTTTTCACAATAAAAATATTCTATAAATACCTGATCGCAGGCGCAACCTATGCGAGCGACAGTGAGCTGTGAAAACTGCATTTGGCACATCCTTTTTAACACCCAACTTCAACTTCTCGTTTTCTGTAAACCCTGTGCTGTGCTGTATCTCTGTATCTTTCCATCTTTCAATCTGTATCTGTGCTCCACTTTCTTCTTGCAAGCTTTACCCAGATCACGCCTGCCATATCAATATATATGTACATATATACGTTTGTGCACACGTAACAGTGTGTATAAATAAAAACACCACCTCCAGAAACCCTCCAGATATACAGCATATATTGATATAAACAAAACTGTTGTCTCATATCGGAATTGTTTTGTTCTCTTTCGATTCTTGCAGGCGCCCGTCCGCTCCCCTGCTACTAGTACAGCTCCTGCTACTAGCTACTAGCCAACTAGCCAACTAGCTCCATCAAACCAACCAAAAACCACCAAAAAACCACAACCACCACCACCACCCCTGAATGCAAACCGTGTGTCGTGTGCAGTGCAGAGTGTCTCTCGTTTTAGCCAACTAGCCTTACTAGCCTAACATAGCCGTCTTAGCGCCTAGAATTTTGAATTCCGAATTCCGATATATATATCTACGTTTATTTGAATGAATTTCGAATCCGTATTGAAACAACAACACAGGCTGTGTGTGGTGCGGCGTCTAGTGTTGTGTGTGTGCGCCTCTTGAAAAAATAATCAAAGAGATGTATAATCTTTTTGTTGACATCCGATGTGAGCGGCCTTAATCCCGAGCCTTAGTTGAGTGTCAAATGCAAATTTATTAGAGTGCTCCTCTGACACTGGCCAATGAAATTAATTTCTTTGAATATCCATTAAATCGCCGGCCAATTACTAGCTTCGTTCCCAGTGAATTTGTGCTCCCATAAATTATCAAAATCCAAATCGAGGCAGCCGTAGAAGCCGCAAGCACAAGCCCCGGCATATAAATAACCTTATATCGGATGTAGTATATATTTGTATTTTTAGTTGTTATAATTTGTGAGTTTTGTTCGTGTGATATTCGGTTCGATTTCGGCTGCCCCTTTGCCCGCCCTGCACCCTGTGGCCCAGTTAGCCACGATAATCGTTCCCAACAGTGTCGTCTCCCCTGCGCGATATCGAAAGTTGCACCCGTAATCTCGTTGTCACAAACTGAGAAGGCGCCAGCGCTGAAAGCGGCTCCACATGCGTGGCTTCCTCTAAAGTGGGTGAGTAGAACCGGCGGGCCAATCTAAACACATTAATCTACGCCCCATACAGCATATATTACTCTGATGATTTTATTCCGCTTTTAGTTTAAGGGGAAGCCGACTGTCTCATAAATTCATTCAAGCAATTTTCCTTTTTACTTGGCTCTTGTGACAGGTTATTAAAAATGTATATTTCTCTCCTGCAGGCAGGCTCTTCTGCCCTAGATTTAAGGCTGAAAATGCAATCCTATGATTGTTGATTTTGAAAACATTATCTGCTAATAATCTGCACCTTTTGATTTTGTGGTTTTTGACCTGGCTTCAGGCCATGCGTTTTTTATTTAATCCATCTGTTGCATATCGCCACAGGCGGTGACAGAGGGCGAATAGCTCCCTCGCATGCCAAATAAAGTTGGCTTTATTCCTCTCCTCGCCGGGACCCGGGAATGAATGCCAAGTAACTACTGCTTGCCAGGAGACACGTACGCTGTCTGCAAAGGGGCACCAGCTGTCGCACTTGAAGTTTTTCCTACAATTGCATTTTGGTGGTTGCGTGAGAACCTTGCCAAAATGAGTTTGAAATTAACTTTGAATCCGCTTCAATGGAACCTCAAAGAATCGTCACATATTTGCCTACGAATTGTATCGTTTCATAATATGCACTTTCCGCGAAAAGCATAAATCTCTTTGGGGCTCTGTCAACATTGCGTTGAATTTTTAGCTGCGACGACTACTTTTCCAGTTAAACATACGCTATACTATATACACATTTTTTTTTTGGCAAAGCACAGCAGTCTGGTGAGCAAAAATAAACACTGAATTTCGGGAGAAGTAGCGGCTAGCGCAAATAAATTTCGAGCTTTGGATAAATAATTTTTGCAGCGGCATCAACATGAAACACAGCCACCAAATGAGGGATCATCGGGCTTAGCACCATTATGAATTTGTTGTGTGTGCTGTTCGGCTCCCACGCGCTTCCCATTTCAGTTGTTTGGCTGGGAAGCAAACTACTTGAAACTAACTCCCCGAGCCGCCCTCGAGTGCTGGAGCAAAACTATGAAACTACTCGGTACAAATGTAGATGCGACACAAAGGCGGATGGCACCACTGGGATATCTTTCGGAGCGGGTGCCAGGCTGCTGAGTGGGGCCAAAAGTGGGCAAAAGACCCATTTACATGGCCTCAGCAGTTTTAAGTGCATTTGGACATTAGTCGAGCGAGGAACACAGAAAGAAATCTAAGAAATCTCAGAGTTGCCGCCGGGGCCGTCTTTGTCCGGTCTTCTGTGCTTCCCGCTTGCTGGTTTTGGTTCTGGCCCTGGTTCCTCTGTCTTTTCACAGTCGGGAGGCAATTTGCCTTAGAATTTATTTCAATTGCTCTTAAACGAAATAAACTGTTCCGATTGCGATTGCGATTGCGCTGGCGATGTGGCGTTCTGCTCGCAGTGGGGGAGCAGCAGCAGCAGCAGCAGCAGCAGCGACGACATCATCACCTAGAGCAAGTCATTAGAAGTGATGCCCGATGCCCACGCACCGCAAAGCGAAAGCAATGAGCCAAATGCTTTTCCATACAGGCGTGAATAAGTGATGTCACATGCTCGTATAAGTGGTAGCAATTATTTTTACCAAGAGGAAATTTAGGGGATTCATTTCATCTTGAGAACGCAATGCCTAGCCATGGGGACTTTTCTCTGTGAGCTATTATTGTAAACGCTGCTGTTCAATCCGTCCGTATGCCCTTGCAGCTGTGCTGGCTGGCTGGCCAACTAACAGCAATAAAATCAAAACTTTAATTCGGCAAATTAGCAGAACAGCAGGCGCCTCGAAAACCGTCAACACCTGTTGCCGTTGGCATTGCCGTAGCTTTGTCTGGAGCTGCCAACCTTCCTGCCTGCCTGCCTGCCTCCCAGACTGCCCGGGATGCCCGGGAAGATATCATTAAATTTCACTTAAGCTGTTCAAGGAGCCCCCGACAGACAACTCCAGACGACAACGCCAATTCGTGTAGTTGGGCTGCTTTCTGGTCTCGTACTTGTTACCAGTTGCCCCGTTGCCCCGTTGCCAGTTACCAGGCAGCGCCAAAAAAGCGGTTTAGTTTTTGGCCTTTGTTTTTCACCCGTTGCATTTTCCGGCGCGTGCGGCTTGTGCATACCCCGCGTGCTGCATTTTCCGGCAGCCCCGAGAGACCGACAGACCCGGCAGACCGTCTGCCTGCTGCTGCTGCTGAGTGCGTGCGAGTGGTTGCACTTTGCGCTTTCGCCCCACATTTGTCTTTGCTCGGGATTTTCACCCAGGATTGCCGCCGTCTGCTTTTCCTCTATCTCAGCATCAGCTTTTCCTCCTTTTTTTTGGTACTTCTTTTTGTTGGTTTTGCTGTTTGTTGAGCATTTCCTGCCACCGTTTTTCTTGTTGTTATTGTTTGGCGTGGAATTTGGCTCTTTTATGCATTGCATTCAATCTTTATGCAGCAGCAGCAGCAGCAGCAGCAGAAGCAGCCTTGTGGCCTGCCTGTGTTGCAAGACGATGTGGCTGCTGGCCGTCCTTCTGCCGGTTTATCTGTCGAGGTTGCTCCTTTGCAGCCCTTTCCTTGCGGCCATCGGATGTGCTGGCCCTGGCTACTGCTGCTCTCCTCCACTCAGTGGCAAGTGGCATTTTTAAATGAAGTTTAAGGCAGCCCCGTTTGCATAATGCACACTGACTGTATTTCGGTCAGGGGGTATGTGGAAAATGTGTTGCCGGAAAATGCAAGAATGTCTGGCAAAGACGTTGCTGGGTCCACAAATCATGGCAAATATGTGCGTGCCTGCCTGCTTTACAATCCTGTTTACTTTTTCGTCATTTAATGCTCAGAGAACAGAGTGCCTTTAATCAAGGATTTTATATGGCCATTTCTTTGAGCCTGGCACTTGTTTGATTTTCTTCATTTCTAGTTTAATAGACTCGTATTTGCAGTGGCATTTTTCAAGCTTGGCCCGGCCGTGCGACATTTGGTATTTGCCATTTTTATTTCATTTGCACTTTGGCAAATTGATTTTTGCCTCGCATTTGCAGCTGAAATATTTGATTTGCTTTCTGTGGCGGTGCTGCTGCTGGTGCCGGTGCCGCTGCACACACTGTTTGTGTTTTCAATTAAATTTCTGCAGTTTCTGCCGCAAATAAATAGAATTTCTCGGCCGGCATTCCCTGGCCTAGCAGCTCCTTAGTCTGGCTAGATCATTTCTTGGTCTGCTGACAAGATTTCAATTTGACTTATGGCCGCTTGTCGTTTTACACGATGGAAGCCACTCGTCATCCGACGCACTCGAGATGTTCGATGTTCTTCTCGAATTCGTATCTTCAGATGCCGCTGTCGTCGCACGCGTATCTGAGGGATTGCCGAGCATGCAGCAGTGCTACAGCTAACACATGTTTGGCAAATAATTGAGATTTCTGGCATTGTGTGCGCCTAGTATTTGGCATTTTTCTCATCTCGGTGTCATCCAAAATCGGGCATGCTGCCAGCCGGGGGCCACTTTCTTAGATTTCCCCCTCCTCTCCTCGCTTGGCCCTTTGGTTGGCGCTTGTTTGAGTTTTGGAGATGTTAGGTGGTCCTCAAGTACCTCACTTGGGCCATTGTGTATGCAAAACTTCTGTCAGACTACTAATTAACACGAGTTCAACGACGCTGCCCCGTCAATGGACATCTACAGTAGACTTCTGCATGAATGTTCTCATTTGTAGCATGACAGATCTGTACAGTAGTGTAGTGTGCTTAAGAATACTGCACTCATTCTTTAATGTGCCTTATACTCTATAGGCCGGAAGAAAATTGCACAAAAAATATATTGTGATGAAAAAAAAGGGTTCGCAACCTAGAATGAGTGATTAATTTGTCCTTTTGGATGCACTCATGCAGAAGTCTAATCTACAGCAGCGAAGCGCACAGATTTTCATCTTAGGAGCCGTCATATCGATTCCCTTGTTTCGAGACATTCAAATGTTTTTGTTTTTGGGATCAATGGGAGCCGAAAGAGCCAAGGGCTGCCCAGTGAAGAAAACTGATTAACAGCCATTGAATGGCTCATTATTCATGTTAGTTTCGCCGCAGCTTTTCATTCGGAAATAAACGGCGATGACAACATCAGCGCACGCAACTTCCCTATTGTTTTGCCCCCAACTATTGCCTTCGATTCAAATCAATATTTCATTGTGGTAATATTTTATGCTTGGCATATTAGGCGCGCCTAAATGATCATAAAAATCAATAAAACTTCGCACAGATTTAACTGTGCCATTTGGTAATCGGGAATCGGGAATCGGAGGGTTGGCGGCAATTTAGATAAGAACGAGCGGGCTAAATAGTATAGTATTTATTTCTCCGAGGGCCGAGCGTGCGTGGTCTTTTGATGACTCGTGTTTGCTTTTTGTTTAACAACAACAAGCGAGCGGGGTAAACAGCAACAAATTAGATAAGCGATTTATTGGGCGCAGATAGCAACAGGCGGCAATATGCATAATACACGTGAACAATTACATCAACAGCCACAACAACGTAGGTGGAAGTTTTCACATGCAGTTCCAAGCTAATTTAATTTCGTATTTATCTGTTTTGTAGTTTTGTAGTGCTAAAATCTTTAGTTTTTCGTTCCTTATAATTTTTATTGACCATTCTGTAGAGCCCAAACTAACGCACGTATGTTTAATAAACTTTTAAATTGTAGTGTTTATAAAGCGTTTTATTTAAGCACCGAAACCCAATTGGCATACTAATTTAATTGGCCTTTCTGTTAATCTTATTTTGGAACTTGATTTCAATTTCTATTCGCTGGGGTTTGCTCTGTTTACAAAAGATTCCTCGAGCGCTTGTGCAAATAAATAAACACGTCTCGAATAACCTAACCAGCCGCAGCGAGTGCGGCTAAAAAGCATGAAAACAATCGAATATAAACAATAATACAAATGGGGGTCAGCGGTTGAGCTGCTGCTGCTGTCAGCGGAAGTTAAAGCTTGCATGCCCCTCCGCTTTTTTGCCGTTTGGTTATTATTCTAACCCGTAAATTATAGAGGATAATTTGGCAACGATATCCTTAAGTTGCGGCTGAATTTCAATGTTTGTTCTTTTTCGTTTTAGGTAAGTTTATTGTTTGTGGTTGTCAGGGGCAAAACAATTGGTTAGCATGAGTGAAGCTGTAAGTGAACACAACTCTACTATACGTTTTATCTGTAAAAACTAATATCCTAAGTATGTATTGTATATCTAAGAGCAATCCAGCTGCGACTGCAGCTCGAGTGTCAACACAGTGGCAAATATGAAAAGAATTTGAAACATTTGTTCGGTTTCAAAAAAGCACATACAAATGTTATTGCCTGTCTGGCAGTCAGGCTGTCCGTTCGACCGTCCGTCCGTCCGTCTGGTCAGAAACGTTTCCCTTGAATATTTTCCTGACATGATGGCCACAGCAACAGCAGCAGCGGCAGCGGCAGCGGCAGCGGCAATGGCAGCTTCAGCGGCATTGCGATGCCAGATATATTTTTATATCTTATTTCATTTTATTTCGATTTGATTTGCCGTCCGTAGAATTGTGCATTTTGTTGGTGCGTTGCTTTGTTGCCACTGCAATTGAATTGCAAATATTTGCGCTACAATTTCTCAGCGTACCATAGATAAATAAATGAATTTTCGATTGTATTTTATTAACAGTAAATAAAGTTTCAATTTTCGCATATTGCGTATACGCTCTGTGAGCTCTGGCAGTTCATTAGATGAAGTGGAAGCGGCTTAAACAACGCATTCCCTCAACCATACTATGCTGCACTATGTAGTGTTCATTCACGCAAAGAATCTTTGGGTGCTTCCATCGAGAAAACTGGGAAAACTGCAGCGCAGCATAGCATAGCATCGCATCGCCCCGTCACAAAACAGAATCACATTCATCCTCCTCCTGCCGTCTAAAAATAATGTTTACGATTTTATTTCTTTTTCATGTTCTGGCGATGTCTTAGATGTTGCTCTTAGGACAACATTGCCCTATAATTGGGTGTGTCTCTAGTTTGTTGTGCGGGGGGCGCCCGGACCTCTTGGCGGTCATAAGTCAATAGCGGGAGACGTTTTAATGGCACACTCGCCGTGTAAATCTCTGTGCTAATGAAAACTTATGAATTCTGCTGTCCGCATTTAAATTAAATGTATATACAAGTCATGTTTGTCTCACGATGCTCGCCATATGCCCGGGATCAGAACGTTGTCCATCACATGCCGCTGCATTTGCACGGTTTATGGCTTGTGGGCGCTCTCCCCCCGGTATTTTGGCCCATTTGATGTGCAGCTTTTATGGCTGCTTGTCAAGTGTGCCAGGCTGGTAATGTTTTATTAATTGAATTGTGAGAGGGGCTGCCGGGAATTTTCATAGATCTATCTAAATGGGAGGGAGAAAGTCAGCAATTGTGAATCGCTGCCCCAGCCTCGGATATCGTGACATCAATCTACGGGCACGCGTCGCAAACAGACCGCAGCCTCTTATTTCTCTCACCCAATCACGCCACATGTTCGCAATCGGAAAGAATGCACTTCCATTGAGGAGTTGCAAATAGTTGTGGCTTTCTAGAAAAAATTAACAGGCACTGCTAAATTAATTACGCAAATTAACTTTGTGTCTCACAAGCCACACAGCACAGGAGAGAAATGTTTCCAATTAAATTGACATTTGAAAACATTGTGGCTTGTCTAGTGTTGGGGTTTGGTTGAATATCATGTGCTCGTTTTAGCATAATAAATGTCAACCATAAATTAATGTCTTGGCCCAAAACGATCAGGCGATCAAAGCACTTTCCTCCTACACCTTATGAAAACAGTTGGTAACGCGGAGAAGAACACGAGCACCGTGTCTGAATTTTAATTTCGGGATTAATTCACGATATGTTTCGCCAAATTACCGGAAACGGCAGCAAATGGAATTTGTTGGTGTTGGCTTCGCTGCGTATAAACAATGCAACAGCTTGTGTATTTTTAGTGGCACAATTATGGCGCAGATTTATGGCACCCCACACAACCATGGGTAAATGTATTAAAGGCCATAAAAATGTGTGCTAATCTGGTCCAAGATTAATGTGACCAACAGAAAATGACCCAAAGTCTTCGAGTTTCTTTGATCAAAAGATCAATTCAAGAGGCGCCGTCTTAAAGTTTGGCAATGTCCTATAGTTTGGGATTCTACTGTAGATCGAATAAAATATTATGTTTAAGATTTTAGCTATGGCTTATTTGTCCTCTTGAGATCTCACACTTGTTGCTCGTAAAAAATGCTTTTTTAAATACACTCGGGAAATTTTCCAATTCCGCGAAAATGTGTCGTATTGTGTTCGCCGGGGACTACTTGGAGTGGGCTGCGTTTGGGTCGCGGTTCGTTTGGTTGGCGCGTGGCCAAGTTATGCACTTCTCGACGCCTGACCAAAAATAAATCGTGGCATAAAAATAAAAACCCAACAAAAGTATGTGTCGTGGACCGGGCGGGGGGCAGACATAACGCAGATATAGATGTTCGATGAACTTAGAGACAGCGTCCACCCAACCGGGCTACGCAGGCAAATTAATTTACGGTGACTTCTGATGATGTATTAAATGGTTTAGAACGTGTTCGATGCTCACCTGTGCGTGCCGCGTTTGTTGTCAATTTAGAGGCAAATTAATCGCAAACCAGATAGACCGTGCACCGTGCACCAGAGCGAATTAGGATTCATTAACATAGCGGTTGGGAAACCTTCAAATCGGAATATAAATGATTTCCTGGCCGATTTTGTGTGGAAACAATTGGCAGCTTGGAGATTTGGCACAAGCCAGGGTCTCGGCCACGTCTTGTCCGCCGACTTAGTGCAATTCGGCCTGATGATGGGGTCTTGGCGGCCTTTTAGCTAATGAACTTTGGCAAGCGAACGCAGCAGTGGCAGCAGAGGCAGCTGAGGCAGCAGCGGCAGTGGTAGCGCAGCATAATGAGCTATTATGATGGCTGAGCTGCACAAGCTCAGCCGTGTGGGAGCTCCTTGGGGCCATGGAATATGGAATTAAGCAATGTCCATTTAGCATTTGAAAGGCTCACGTTTGACCCACTTGGCCGTGTAGTGGTTGCTGTGTGCGCTATGTGTGCGTATGGCCAGGCTTTCAACAATATCCTGCCACCTTGCTCTCACACACGTGCGCCAATTTGTATGCAAGCCTCGACTCCTTTAGCTCCTTTGGATCCTTTAGCTGCCGCTGTGGCTCGTTTGGCTTGCAGCACGTTGCTAAACGATTGCTCTCGAGTGCAATGAGGTCGCCGTGGCTGTCGGAGCAGCTGCTAACCTGTTTAAAGAGCGTCTAAACTCACGGAGGAAGCTGCAGAACTGCGGAGTTCCCTGAGCTGTTGCATTCGCTAATTTCAGCTCTGCCAGCGGTTTTAAAAATAATGTATTCTTAATTGACTCGCTTTTAGATGTGGGGAAGTTCGTAAGCCTCCCAAGGAAAGTTACATTTTCAAGCTAATAGCCATATTTTGCAGTCTATTTAAAATGCGATTTCCGCCTGCCCCTGCAAATGGTGCTAATCAAATTTTAATGATTTGTTGCCCCGACTTGTGGCAACGGTTATCCGCGACGAAAGAAAAACTGAGTGGGGCCAAAAGAGCCCTGGAAGAAGTTTTTTTTTTTACTGCGCGAAGATTTCGCCGAACGCCGAATCACGTGTAAATATTTTCGCACAACTGCAGCAGGGCGTAATGTATTTAGCCGCACGTGCCGCGCTGCCACAACTTGAGTTAGTTTTCCTTGGCACAAGCGGCAAGTTCCCAGTTCCAAGCACCAAGCTCCAAGCCCCAAGTTCGAAGAGCTGTTGCGGGAGCTGCTCCTGGCAATCGCAATTTCAAGTTATAATTTATTTAAGCATCCATTAAGGTGCACATATTGATGATCCCGGGATGTTCCTGCTGTGTTCTCAGCAGAGCTGAGTGCAATTGCTACCTCGACAACGCCCGGGCAATTACTTTTGAGTTATTTGGCTTAATAGAAATTCAGCGAGCGTGCCGTGTTTGTCTTGTTCCAGCCATTAGCCCCACCTTTGCCCCCCCTGCCCGCCCTTGCTACAGGATTCTATTCGCCGCCCTCCAGCTGCCGCTTTCCACTTGAGAGGCAATCCCAGGACTCGCTTTGATTTTCATAAGTAAATGTTGGCCCTGCTTTTTCGCCTAGCCAACCTAACGAACTTGTCTCCAGAGCAAACTCTCGGGGGCAGGGGCAGGGGCTGAGCTAGGGGTCCAGGAGCAGGCAAAGGTAGAAGGACAGTCTGGGGACAGCGCTGAGCGCTTTGAGAATCGATTATGAATTATTTGAGCCGGGCGAAATGACTTATGAGACACAAAAGAGACCAAAGGACGCACAATGGCCACCACACACGGACGGGCTGTCATTGTTCCCTGTTCGAGGGTGGAGAGCGGGCGGCGGCGGCGGCGTGATAAATTCCCCGCTTTGTCCTTCGGCCTGGCCAAAGGGATGCCCGCCTTTTGTTGGCCTTTTGACACTAATAAATTGTGGCAAAAAAAGACCACACAACACACAGGCCACAAAAAATTGATATTAATTTTCGCACATTCTTGCCGGTGATTTATGCTGCGCACTTTTGATGAATTTTCAATTTTCAATTTCAATCGCAACTCATGAATGCCATAATTTATGCAATGTATCAGCTCAGTTAGTTATGTTACAATGAAATTAATTTTGCCTCCCCCCCTCTGTTTTTATGCTTTCAGGTAAGTTTGCACTACGACGAAAAAGAAAACGTAAGTCGGAATCATTTTTGGCCATTAATTTATTTATTAATTACCTCGAGGGACCCGTGAGAGAGAGAGCAGAAAGCGAGCAGCTTCCTGTCCCATTTCCGTGAAACCTTTTAAATAATTAATAATGCGCAACGTAATCGATTTTCATATAAATTGAGATTTATTTCGCCCGTCGACGAAAAACAGCAACAGAGCTAATTTATTTTCCCCCGTTGCGCATTTTTATAGTGCAATTATCGCGCCCCCGGTTCGCCACTCACATTCTCCCAGGATCCCATTCGCATCCGCATCCTGGATAAAAATCCTATAAATTAGGAGGTAAACAAGCAGAGTCAAACCCTCGACCCTCGGACCCCAACTACTTCTATTTGCTCAGTTGATTAATCGACAAACGCATTATGTTTTCCTAATGTCTTTTCCTTTGCCCAACTCAAATGGCAGTGAGTGTGCGGGGTGCGGTGTGTGCGGAGTGTGCGGAGTGCGTGTGTGGGCCGGGCCCGGGCCCTTGTTTCTTTGGTTGCGGGTAACCGATGCCCAATTAAGTCGTTGCTCAAAGTGTCATCAATAGGCTCCGCAATTGGAAATTAATTGCCATCAAATTTGCCCTCAACTTGTCTAGGTATCATTTGCCCCAAACGAGATAAACCGCCTTTGTTTTATTCTCGTTGCTTGGGGTCTATTAGGTTTCACCTACTTCCCCGGGCTCGTATCGGGATCGTCTCTTGGGAAATGGCCTAATTGTTGCATCTCCTAATTGTTGCATCTTGTTTTGGCAACTTCAAAGTTGCCTTGATGCTGATTAAGCTGACGTGTATGCATCGCAGTCCTCCTTCGGCACGCTGATGTCATAAATCTTTTTTTGTCCGACTTCTGGGCAGGGGAAAAGTGGAAAAGCGGTGGTGCGCTCAATCAACGCGTCATGGCGTGACAGCGATCACAGGTTGGGTTTAGATTTGCGGGGGTAGTTACTACAATTCGAAAGCTTTCTTCCAAGGAAAAACAATAAATGATGTGGGTATCTGAGACAGTTGAAACTCTGTTTAATTTTTCAATATAATTTTAATGTTATTTCGTTGCAAGTCTAGAAGCACCCTTCGCTAGAGCCTCTATTTTTTGTTTGTTTAATTTTGCCGCTTCCAATTGCAGTCACCGGTCCGCTCGTTTTCCGTCCCTCGCACTTGGCTATTTTTCTCCGCCTTTTTACTCAATTATGAAAGGAAATTATTAAGTGCGAGCCGCGCTAAATTAGCGCGCAATTGAGTGTGGCCAGAAGTGGAGGTGTTGGGTGTGCGCGACTGCCAACAGAAGGCAAGAAACGTGTGTGCAGTGCCTGGGCCTTCTTGCCTGCCAGCCTGTGGCCTGTTGCCTGTTGCCTCATAATTTTTGCCACATTTCTAGCCAGACTGCCACACGTACAGGGGCAGCCGAAGCAGGCTAGGCTACCCGTGGATGTGGGGTGATGGGGTGGATGGCATGTTATAAATGGCGCATATTTTGTGCATTTCATTTGCGTGATTTGCCAGCCAAAATGTAGCATTCCCTTGCCTAGCTAGCTGGCTGGCTGGCTAGTGTGCTTGCTTGTGGTCCGCCTCCATGCAAGAGAAATGTCTCTGCATTGTCCCACCGAAGGGAAGATATACATCCACCGACTGACGGATGGCGATGATAATTCCGGCGGGAAGGTCTGGGCGGGAGCGGAGACGAAGGCAGAGGCGGAAGAACTGACAGACGGCCCAGGCACTTTGCATTCAACAGGTGGCATGTGGCATGGCCACAGCTACTTAGTTGGGAATACTGGGCATGTTTGCCGGGACTTTGTTGCATTTCTCATTCCGCATTCAGTATTCGGCTTGCTGGCTGGTTGGACGTCTGCCAAGGAGGAGCAGAACGTCATCGGGCCGGGGTTATCAGAGCGCGCCAAGATGGATGTTTAATTGACCGCAAATAGAAACGATAAATTATGCCAACGAAATATCACATGCACCCCCGCATTTAGCCGCAGTTGCTAATAGCAAAATTGCCCTAATGAGGCTCAGGAGAGAAATCGTAGCAGTCGCCTTTTGCCATTGCCCACGAAAAAATATGTATAATGTTAGGTATACATTTATCGGAAACAATACACCCTTTTAGTTTGCGAGAACGAAAAATAAAGGCGGGCGTCGTCAGCCGAATATTTATGCATGGCTATGGAAATAAAGTTCGCCAGAGATCAACATTTGATCATCGCAGATTCCCTGGAAGTGGCTCACTCGTTCCGCTCGAAACAAAACCGATTTGGGTGTCGGGTTGTCGCTGTGGCTCTAGTTCTGTTTCTAACACATTTACGAAAAAAAACAGCGAGTCTGCACTTTCAATTTTCCCCAGAACAGAGTTTGATATTCTTGAGGCTGAAGTTTCGCAGAACTCAAGCATCAACATCCGAAGAATATGAGTAACAATATTGATTTAAGCGAGAAGAGTTTTATTGGCAGTTTAATAGAATCCAAGGGGATCCACTGATATTTCCGCTATAAATCGAAATAATCCGATTCGCTTTAATTTCCAAGAACTCGATGTCACATTAGCTGTTTACTTTGGGACATGTCTCGTTAAATTTATGATTTAATATGATGATTTCCAAATCAACGACAGTTCCATTAGATTTCTGTGTCACTGCAAGTTGCGGTTGGCCGCACATTTGCGGCTTTCAAGTTGGTTTTCGCAGCTTCGAGCCGATTTCCCTGCGCGTGTGTGGCAATTTCTGGTGGCCGACAACCCAAAAAGGCAGTCAGTGGTGAAGCTGGCACTCCACAGTCAAGAGCAGCCGGGTAATCAACTAAGTGACACGGATACGGCAACAGATACGCGCTAAGTGCCTTCAATTGCTGTCGATCACCAGTGGCGGCCGGCCCTCGTCTGCGATCCCAATTCGCCAGTGCAGTGTTTGCACTTGCTGTCTGTCCATGCCCCCACTCGCTGTCTCGCCGGGCTCTATTTCCGCTGCAATTCAATTATGACAAATTTAGTCGCTGGGTAGTAGTCGTAGGTTCGTGTGCAGTGCGTTGTGTGCTCCCTGTTAATTACGCTCCTTGTCACATGCAGGCGGGCAGCCCGCTGACAGGACAAATTTAAAGCCTTCATCTCTGGGCGCAACTTTTCCCTCTACGTCTCCGCCTGCGCCACGCCTCTGCCCCGCCTCCGCTCCTTTGGCGCCAAAATCCCATCGGAACTGAATTTTTCGCGTGGTGTGTGTATGAGTTGTTCACATTGTTTGGCATTTTATGAGCGTGAAATTAATTTAATTAAAACTACACGTCGTCCTGCTGCACACTGTCTAGTTTCGGGGAGGCGGAGAAAAGCTGTCGGAGGCATGTCAAACTTGCGCGTATAACCGATTTTGTGCTGCAGAAAGGTTGCCTGACTATCCGTCCTGATTTTCCGCTTATTCTGTGGAATAGGGCGTGCGTAGGTTCGCAGGTTCGCCAGCATCATATCCATTAACCTGGCAAATTGTTTGGAGAGTATTACTAAGAATAGATTAAAAATGTGTGGATTTTCAAAAGAAAATCCATTGCAAGCATTCAATTTATTTTGCAAACCATAAATCCGTCTCGAAGTGACTGCAAGTGCAATGTTTCTGGTTTGGCATGCCAAAGTTATTCTCATATTTCACATGCAGTCGGATGGGCGGAAAGCTCTTTCAGCTGCAAATGAAGCGGATTAAATTTCCGACATTGGAGCGTGAAAAAAGCGCAAAGGATATAAAAACAGAGCCAGCCAACTAATTGGTGCTATCTATGCGTTGCTGTGTGTGCATGCATTTATGCAGGCATGTCAAAGGTGCAACGACTAAAACGCTTACCATTCAACACGTCAGCAGCGGCTTAACTTGTTGCACCAAAAAGGCGAAAGTCCGGGGCTCAGAGCTAAAAGCGTAGCTGTCCGGCCCGTCGCTTACTCCTGCAGTTGACCCTTTGACTTGTGGCTTATGGCCTCTGCTGCTGCCGCCGCTGCTGCTGCTTCTGCTGCTGCTGCTGCTGCTGCAACATCGAAAAAGGTCCTGGCCCCAAAAGGCTGAGTCATTAATTATGTAGAACGTGAGAATGCAGCACGTTAAACACGTTTTCTGTCAATTTAATTTGTAATTAGTCACGGCGCTCATTTAAAAGCACCTCCTCGGGGGATATGGCGGCCAACTCGGACACCTTGTGCCTTGGCTTTAATTGAAATTGGCAGCTGCTGAGCCCGAACAGGACCCGCAGCCCAAAACCAGCCACTTGCACGTGATTTCGTTGCTAATTATTGTTCGAGGCTCCGGGGAGCACGACCGAAGTGTCATCATCCATCTCCTCCAGAAACGGTCCTCGGAGGAATCTACGTGCCGCAAAATTCACTTAGAGCGTCCTGCCCCGTCCCGTCGTTCGCTTTGCATCGAGGGGTCTCCTATTAATAGTCGCATGCTAATCGGACATTAAACACGACGCCGCCTCTTCACTTTGCATTCGATGGCTTGGTTGGGAGTGGCATTTGTGCTAAGGCAGGTGAAATGCTTACGCCTTTGCAGATGCTCAAAGACAGGATCGTAATTGAAAAGTCCGCTGCTAAAACCGCAGGCACTTGCCAGCCGATAGGTTGCAGTTTGGCCATTGTTTTTGCTGCTATTTGAATAGAGGTAGTACAACTAATTTGATGAAGTTGGCAAGGTAAGAGCCTTGAAATTCCAACTAGATTCGTTTCTTTAAACTTCATCTGACTCTAGTTTGCTCAGCTACAACCATTTGTTGCGAAAACCCATTAAAGAACCCAACAAGTGGTCAAGTTCCGTTTTCCCCCTCCCGGCGAAAAGTTTCACATGGCTTGGCTACGATTCGCTGGAAAAATAAAACCAAAATTGCCTCAACGACGAGTGTCAACAATACACGAGTACTCGTATTGTTGTTTAGTAGTTGGCTAGGTAGCCGCCGAGCAGGCGGTTACATAATTTCATTCACTGCTAATCGTCGTGTGGCAGGGGCAGCAACAGACGGTGAGTAGTCAGTCAGCTGGGTCGGGGCGGGGGGGTCTGCAGCAAGTGGTAAGCATGTCTCACGTTTGCCGGCCGGCCGGCAGCAGGCAGCAGGCAGCCGGCACTTGGAAGTTGGCAGAGTTGTCCGACGGGTTTTTCCACTTGCACGAGGTATGAGCTCATCACCTGTAAGCGCGAATGCGATCAGCTGTGGCACAATAACCGCACTCTAAGCTAGTCCAAGTCCAAGTCCAAGTCTCCACTTGCGAAATCTCCACCTTCAACTTGGCGGAGCGGTGGCATGGGCGGCGGGAAAGGGTAGTAGTAGGGCAGTGGCTGCCAGGCCCGCTTTGAAGTCATTAATTTGACGATGCTAAATGAGAATTTATGTGTCTACTGCAGCGACGCAGCAACGCAGGCCGGGCAATTTCTCATGCACAAACATTTTTCAACGCTTGACAGACAGCAGGAGGACAGAAAAGAGTCACTCGGAGACCCGAAAACTCGTTCTTGTTGTTCAGATGTCATTAACACTCGTTGCCCGGCCTGACCAAAAAACCGACCAAAATAAACCACCAACAGAACAAAACAGAAAAAATATTAAGTAAGACGGCCGAATACGGAGAGATATATTCAGAGACCCTCATTACTCCGTCTCCGGCTCGGCAAAATTTATTAATAACCGAGTTTGTAGCTGTCTACGTATAAGGATCCAAAGAGCCCCAAATGGTCTGGTTCACAGGCAGTGCGTTCTAGTTGTCTCCAATTTGTTGCTCAAGTGAATCATATTTTCATCACATTTTTCAACGACTACTATCGTGTACTATATATCTGCCAACTTGCACGCCAAGACTACAAATATATGGCATATTAAGGTAAAAAACTAACAGGGTGTTAGTTTGTGACACCCTGTAGGTAATTGACATCCGATTTACACAAGCCTTGAACAAAGTTTTCATTGGTTTCTAGTTATTTCTAGAACAATTCTCTGTTGGATAAAGCCGAAAAAGGCAAAACGCTCTTGAGCATCCAACATTCGATCGCTGAAGTTATTTATTTTGTTTACAAATTCAGTGCCCGGCGACACTACATATATTTTCGCAGTACCAGACTGTTGTTTCTCAACTTCGCAGGCATAATGAAACTCAAATCCAAACAGAATCGACGACAAAAGTCTTCTGTTCGGTTCGGGGACTTTGTTGTTACTTTGTTTTTGTTTGGGCTGCCCGGTTTTTAAAGCAAGTACACGTCGGGTACGGGTACGGGTACTTCGATTGTACGCATTAACATTTTGTGTATGTTTTGGATGACGCCTCGGTTGTGAGTTGCGCCGAACCAAACTACTTTGTATGGATCTTCCGTGCTTTTATTGTGGGAGTGGGCAAACTAATTTCGTTAAAATGTTTCGTTTTGGTGTTTTGAAACGTGGTGTCCATTTATTTGAGCCAAGTTTGGTTTTTGTTTTCCGTGTTTTCCGGCGGTGTTTGCCCACCCGCTGCATACTCTCTTTCCCGCTCCTAATAAATTGCGAAAAATTAAAGCAAAAATACACGAACATCGAGGTATCGCAAGCTGGCAAGAACAGCGCGAGGCATCCGAATATCATCAGGTGTTTTCATTTAATTTGCGAAAAATGTTTGCCTGCTGGCGGAGGCTGCTTGTTCTGGCCAAGGAGAATGGAGCTCTGCGCTGTGTACACACGTGCCACTGAGGGCCGGAGCGATAAAAATGATTGAAGCAGATTTGAGGAGACAAAAAGCAAGCACACTACTGTGTGTTCAGGAAGATTTAATTTCTGTTTTCCCCCAGCACAGCGTCTGTTATCACGAGACTTTCGTCTTAAAAAGAATTAGAAAACCTTATTGCCGGCAATTGCAATTGCAGGTTTCATTTCAAGCAGTTTCGGGTGCTAGTTTGGACCTTTTTTGCCAGCTCTGGCTTTGTGGGGCATCGGGAATTGAGTTACCTGCATGGCAACTGTGATTGCAGGCCCCACACCGAACAACGACACCATTGTGCGTTGACATTTTTAATTACACACCCGACGACGCCGCCTTTGTCGCCCGCCCGACGCATGCTAAATGCTAAATGATGAATGATGCAGATGGAGATGCAGTCAGTCGGTTGGCCATGGGGCCTTCTGGCGGCTTCCGCTTGAATGCAGCACGAGGATTGCCACTTGCAACAAGCAGCACTGTGACAAAGTTTGGTAGCAATTTCGGCTAGATTTTTAAATTTTATACTTCTCATTTGGGTAGTGCTAGCAAACTTGAAACATAGTAAACAATTTGGCGTTTAAGTTTAGGATTACCATGAATCTGATGCTTCTAGATCTCTTTTTTTTTGTCGAGTGCAGGCAGCTTCAACTGGAGGAGGCTTTGCCAAACCCAAAGCCCTAAGCCCAGACGAAGTAGCAGCATTACAAGCATTTCACACACTGTCTGCCGGAAGACTGGGGGCTTGGGTGCGAGAGCTGGATCAGATCAGAATGCAAAAAGGCGAAATCCGTTGACGATGTCCTGATGTAAAGCAAACAAAGGACGAAAGAACGAACTGAGGAAGGCTCCGCCGACGCCGAGGCTGAGGCTGAGGCAGATGAGCTGCTGGAGGCGGCGATGGGGGCGCTTGCCAGGCTCTTCCTCGCTGCGGCTTTGTGCTCGTTGCCTTCAACTCTAATGCAATTTGATGCGGCGCAAACCGCACACATGCACTTCCCACACGCTCGCCTGTTTGTGAGCGAACAAAGCCGCCGAGAAAGGCGTCAACAGCGGCAACAAAAACTGCAACAACAGCCCTAGCAAATCCTCGACAGAAAAGGATTTTCAGCGCATTTGCTTGTGCGTTGCATAGTTTTAGGCCATGCACGGAGTCCACTAAGCCCCGCAGCTCAGAGCCATTTCCCGTTTGCGATTCCCATTCCCTGATAGCCCGTACTTTTGTTTCGGATCTCAAAATGCATGCCTAATAGAGTTTGACTATTATTTTGCAAGGTGCCAAGGCTGTACCTGTGGATGGGCTTTTAAAATGTTTGGCCTGAAAATGGCCAAGGTGTTGGAACTGTCCCGATTGTGCCGGTTTCGTCATTATCACGGTCGTTTCCTGTTCAATAGCCGCCCCTTTGGCCGTGCCCGGAATTTATGCAAATTCCCGCATTTTGCTTTTCAATTTCGCTCGCCTCACAATTCCATTTCCCCAGCCCCAGCCCCGGCACGGCCATGGCCCCACTCAAGCTCCTTATCCTGTTGCTGGTCCCTTTCCCTCTTTTCCTGGGATCCGATCTGGTTCTGGTGTTGCAACAAGTCCGACTGCAACTTCTTGGCGTGTTTTCCTATCGCATTAAGCCAACACCACCACCACAATCACCACCACCATCAGGAGCATTGAGTGAGTGAAATATGGGCGTCATTCTTAGCATAAAGTGCTGGCTCAATACGAACACTGAACAGTGAAATCCTTGGCCACCGGCTATGCAGCCCCTATCCCCTGCGTGTCTCCCGGCTCCGTCTTTATTTACTTTCACTTGTCATGCTAAATCTGCACAATTTCTTGGTTAGATTTCGTTATTGTTGCCAGGGCATCCGGCGTAGTTGCGACTGCTGCGGCTGTGGCCGTTACCGAGGCTGTGGCTGTGATTGTGGCAGATTGGCGGGGAGTGCTGTGCGCTGGGTGCTTAGTGTCACCAATATAAACGGTTTGAGCTCTTTAATGCGATTTGCCTGCCCGGCTTCGGCTTCTGACTGATGCAGTCCTTGTATTCGAGTGCATAGGGAAGTCCTGTAAAGAACGGCGGCGAATACAACACGATTGTCGGTATTAGCGATACGTATAAACTTAATCGGATGCTTCTTAGATCACGCCAAACAATATCCTATATACAATAGTTTCTCCAGCCAAATGGCCATTGCTGACTGACTGACTGGCTTGTGTGGTTTCCCGGTTGTCGGCCTTAAGATTTACATTCATTATGCAAATTGATTGGAAGTAATTGTACTCATGACCAGGTTCAATGCTCTGGGCCAAGTGGAGTTGAGTTGAGTCAGAGTGCCATGCAGCGCGGCCACCTGTTCATTATAAAGCAGCCAGCTTTGTGTTTGTGCAATGCGCGATATCAGTGCCAGGGGCGCGGCGGTTTCCACCCATTTTATTCGCCAGCTGCTTACACTGCCAGAACATTCCTCATGGAAATCTCTCAGAACTACCAATACACCGCGCTCAGGTAATTTCAAATTGATTGGATATATTTGGATTTCTCTGAAACTTTTCATAAAGTTCCCTCAGTGGATGCCCGTGCAAAAATGTTCGCTTGATTTGCTGCACGATTGGCACAGCTGTTGTCGCGAATGGCTGCTGCAGTTTCAGTTATTGCAGCAGCTTCTGCCTCTGTTGCTGTTGTTGTTGCCGCGAATACGTCGCGCATGCTCAGTGATGTGGAAAACGCGACGTCGGCGACAGCGACAAATGCCATGAACTTGTTGCAGAGGCTGCACTTGTGACAGGTTGCCATTGCACTTGCCGTTCGGCCTTCAACTCCGTTCAACTGAACCTAACCGAATGATGCATGGGTGCCGTTGCTGCGGCGCAACTGCTCATTAATCATTGTTTTTTGGGGGGCGGTGGTTGGTTGGTTGGTTGTTGTTTGGATGGGTGGGTGGGTGTGTGCCCTCGGGCCTAATTGTGCATGCGGCATCCGAGGCAAGCGGCGCTACATCGTTTCGCTCTCGTTGCTGCCGTATTACATTTATTATCCTGTTCAGAGTGCCATGCTTGTCCACCGCAAAACTGGACAAATTAACGCGTGGGTGGCCGGGCGGGTGTAAGGCTGGAAACGCTTCATGAACCGTGACCGGAGCCGGAGCAGGAGCCGTAGCTGGAGCCGGGTCATGCATCAATGTCGTCGTGATGGCTGGCAGGGTGACTAGGTCGGAAAGTGGAAAGTGCAGCGCGAAACTTTGGATAGTTAGGGTTCCTCAAAGGCCAGAAATTGGGTTGAAAAGTTAAGGTTCAAATAATCCTATGATCTAGATTCAAGTAATAGTATAATATCAATGGATTAAGTGCATTTTATGCTTTGAGAAGAAGGGTATCCTTGCGGCTGCAGAGTTCCTATTCGTTTGAAAGTTGGACATTTATTGCTGCAGCTCCACCACATGGCTGCCACATGTGGCACGGGCTGCTGATGTGCGGGTAGTGGCATTCTGCCGTTTTTCGATTCCCGTTGCCAAGTCGCGTGTCGTCGGGTCGCATAAAAAGTCGGCAACATTGTTGGAAAGTCAGCTCAGTCAGGCAACGTCAATTTCCGTTTGTTGTCGTCATTAAAATACAAGCCAGCCAGGACACGCTCCGCTGCACTTTGGCAATACTTTTGATAATGATGACGAGTGCAACAGCAACAGCAACAGCAGCAGCAAGCTGCAACACAAAGCTGTCTGTCGAGCGGGTAAACGCAAAAGCTAAAATTCTATTAATTAGTTGGCCAAGGAGGCTGGCCGTGTAAACGACACCTTTGTAGCACTTAAAGCAATTTGCTGTGAAATGCGTAAACAAACTGACAGCCCGCTGACAGGCGGTGAAAGCGAATGCGGCGACTGCGGGACAGCGGCGGGGGCAGCGGTGACAAAGTGTGCCGCAAATAGTTTATGATGGCTCCAAGAGGTGCTGACGGTGCTGATGGTTGGTTGGTAATCGATGCCATTGACAAGTCACTGATTGTTCCCCCTCTCAGGGGGTGCGGGCGAAGCCACGTGCCGACGGAGGACCTCCCAAGTTGTTAGCAAGAAATAGGGAAAGGGTGCTGTGCTGTCTGTGTAATGCGATAGGAAATTTGTTTGCCCGAATGTTTTAACAAATGCTGGCGGAAGCTTGCGTCGGACAGGGCCCCGAAAAATGGGGCCGGAAATTGAAATATTGCCGGGGCTGTGTGAGCATGCAACTATTTTTATGACGCTCACTGTCTGCCCCGCTGCGTCCCTCCAAAACACAATGTCCGTTTCCTCGATTTCGGTGGCCGCTGCTCTGGCGGCTGCTCCTCCAACGTTTCAATGCAAAAGTTCTGACAACATTTGCCACTTTGTCATGCCATTTTAATTTCCAACGATTTTCCAGGCACTCACAAAAAAGCGCGGGCGGGAAATGTGAACAAAAACGTCCAACTTGTTCTTTGATTTTGCGCCACTTAGTTTGGGACCCATAGCCCAATTGGTGTACCCATGCAAAATCGTTGGTTCTCACTTATTTTTCCCTGTGCACTCATGTCTTATTCCCACTATTTGGCTCTCAGATTTTACTTTGTATTTGTTGTCGCCGGTCTCGCTGTTTGCTGCTCTTTATTCGCCTGCTCCCTGTATTCTCGCTGCTGCTCGGTATTATGACAAAGTCGAAAAGTTTTTATTGGTGGAAGGGGGGGCGTGAGTGCAGGGGGGCGTGGTTGCCACACAGCACACTGTCCGGGCGCGGAGGGGGCAAAAGTGGGAGGCTAGGTTATGATTTATTTGGCGCCCGAACCGAAAGCGAAACGAAATGCAGCGCAACGAAATGAAGCCATCAAAAACGTTGACATCGTTACGCAAAAGCGGAAATGACAATGATGATGGGCGCCAAATGAAACGATGGCCACGCCCCCAGCCCCCCAGCCGCCGCCTCCTTCGTCCGCCTCTCCAATGAAATGCAATGCGGTCGTGATTTGTATGTGCTGTGCTTGTGCTTGTGCTCCCCCGAAAGGATGTGCCGGCAGGCGATTCCTGTGCTGGGTCTGGGTGGGGGCCATTAAAACGCGTGAAATTGAAAAGGCGAAAAATTGCAATGCCAACGGTAAACTGGGGGGGAGTCCGTGGAAATGGAAAAATGGGAGCGCGCAGTAGCGTTGATGCATTGATTTAGTTATCAACAAGTTCAATCTTCTTGATCGCGCAAAGGGTGAAGCTAGTGCGATTGTAAAATAAACAGCACTCGGGGAAAGTTGGATGAAGCGTAAAGTTTTTACGTAGGTTCATTAAATTAGTACAGCCGTAAGCACAGATTTTCAACTTGAGAGAAAAAAAAAGATTCTCCGTCCGATTTTTTGGTTATACATATTTTGTTTGTTGTGTAATTTCACACATTCCCTTTTCACCGTCAACTTCGGATGACGTGCACATTTCGATTCCTTTTCGTTCGAGGCATTCACAGCTTTTTGTTTGTGGAAACATTGGGAGCTGAAAGAGCTATTGGCTGCCCACCGCTGAATTAATAGCTTGAAAGGCTGTGTACAGGAAACTCAAACCACTCTTATTGCTCATTTCATGTCCAGTAATTTGCCAATCCAATCTAATCCAATCCAACTAATATATCTCTCTCTACTTCTCCGTTTACTCCTACAGGTAGCGACCATGATGTCCTGCCCCCTTCCCATGCAATTACCGATACCGATTTCTTCAATACACAAAACAGAATTTACACCGGTTCACATTGGAGTCAAGGTAAGCAATCCACATCTTTCCTACAGCTACAACCCTTCCTTCCCACTCCCATACCCATGCCCATGCCCAGGCCGACACCCGGCACATTTGTTTACTTGCTATTATGAAATAGTAAATTAAGCGCATAAATGCGAAAATCATGCAAATGCGCCGCTCGATCCCGGTGGCAGTAAGTCAACAAGTGGGGCAAAATGCTAAATGTAAATGTTTCCGCCAACAAACCAAACTGGAGCACACACACGTCTGGGCGGGGTTGCGGGGGGCGTCTATTGTTGACATTATTGCAAAGCATATACACAGATATTTGCGTGAAATAATGTGTGCCACTAAATCAAACTGTTCCGGGGCTGCTGCCCCAAGATGCCGCCCAGCAGCCCACATTTGGCAGCGGCTTTAATACGAAGTGATCACATTTTAATGATATCAAAATGCAGTGCGCATTGTGTGCGCGCTCGCTCTCCGGTAGAAGAGTAATGATGTCAAGCGTCAGCCGCAACCGATTTTTGGGGGCACAAAAAAAAAGGGACGAAAGGAGTTTCAAACATTTCCACGGATTGTGGCACGTTTGATAAATGCTGGAGCATATTTTTCTTGATTTTGTTCGTGCGGTGTGTCCCTTTGTCCTGACCCCTGTTCGCGGTGCCTTCCGGTATTTTTGTCTCGCTTAAATGCCACACATAAATCTATTTTTGAATGAAAGCCACTCGCACTCGGGCTCACAGGATGCGTGGCGTATGCGCAATATTTCTCGCTCGCCGCAGTAGGAGGGATACTTTCGTTTGCTATCTGTGCTTATTGTTTGCATAATGGACGCTCGTTAGCGGGGGTGCAGCAGAGGGTTGCAGTCAGATTCTCAAAATAAAAAACCAAAAAAAAATTAAAGGACACACCAAGGCTTAAGCAATATAAATGTGCTTTTAATTTGGCCTCCTTTTGCCTCTTTGTTTGTCAGCTGTGCTTTTTAATAAATGATAGCCTGCAGAGAATGAGAACTCCTTGTGCAGCAACATCCAGCGCAGCCCTTTCATGGAAAATTAAATTGTGTTGCCCACAAACAGAAACCGGAAAATAAGCAAAAATGTTTGCCACTTCGAGGGACAAATTTGCTTTATGCAGATTTCCTTTGTGCGGTTCGAGCCCGGAATGTGCAAGCAAATTGAGCAAACAATTTTTGCGCAAAAACAAACGAAAATGGCAATAATTGCAGCGGGTATGCTGCCGTGGATGCCCTTTCATCTGGCGTGCCCTCTCATTAATTCCGAATTCCGAGTATCAAACTGCATGGTTATTTAAAAACAATCGCTGAATGTCCCTTTGTTTGCACTCTCTCATTATCCGCCAGCTCAAAGGTTAATGAGTAGCCAATAAATCGCGGTTTATGGAAACACCAAAAGGGAGAAATGCCACTGCAGCTTAACCTTTCACAATTATGAGCCCATACCCAAACGCAAACCCAAACCGAGGCCGAAACCCGACTCAGTTCGCTTAATATCCTGATCTGCCGACGCGACTAATTAAGGCAAATCGCAGCACGCAAAGTAGTCCGGTCCGCCGATAGCCAGTTCATAAAACAGGCAACAAAAAACGGAGCCACCGGTGGCCGCCGCCGAGTGGTGGTAATGGGTGAAAAAGTAGATTTAATAAAAAAGAAGAATCGCTCCGGTGAAATTAAACGAGCTGCCAGGCAGTCCCGCTGACTGCCGCTGTTAAACCCAATTTCCTGCCCCGAGGTGTCCTGTGGAACTTACACTTGACCGCGCGGCATAAATCATTGGGGAGGAATGGTTGGGGTTGGGGGTTGGGTGGATCGGTTAGACTGCCCGGGGGCATCTTCCTTCGTAGGCCATAAAAAGAGGCGAGCGGTTAAAACCGGTGTATCGTGCAAAGGTGAGGCTGGCTGGCAAAATAATATTTAATAACAAAGAAATACAGGAGACAATGAAAAAATCTGGACTTTATGGGCCAGAACAGGAGGGGTGGTGTGGGTTGGGTGCTGTTAACGCTGCAGCTGGCGTTTGGTAAGAATTTAATTTAGTTTACAACGCTCGACTTGTTTATAAATGCGGGACAGGGCTTTTTTATTTACCTGCCAGTAAAATTGTGTGCGCCCGCATATTTGTGCCGATACGCATCACCTGGAAAAAACTCGGGAAGATTCAAAATATTTGTGAAATTGTTTTTTCCGAATTTTCCCCTCGCTGAGGTATTAGTTTGCAACAGCTAATTAGAAGATTATTATCTACAAAGAACTAAAAACTAATTGGTATTGAAGCACAAGGCTGCCTGTGGAATTTGCTGGTTTAATCCGAATTACTTTCTGAAATTAAGTTGTCATTTGTCGCTAATCAGTATTTCTCAAAAGATTTGCACAAGCAAATCTTGCCAGACGACGTGACTTGGTTCAAAGGCCTTCCAGCTTATGGACCTCCGCCATCCGTCCTCCGCCATCCGCTTGTCCTGCACCCACTCAGGTGTGCTCAGCTATTCCCTTTGCCTTCCGGAAGGGTGATGATGAGGCCACCCACCGACAGCCCACTTCCACCCCCTGACCCCACTATCCCGACCATTGCACCGCGAAAGTAAAGGACAACCGGCGACCGGGTCAGGAAATGCTTCCGCAGTAGCTGTTCATCTTGGCGTGTCTTTATACTGAAAGAAATGCAAAGCAGCATAGAAAATTGTAATGTTTAACTTATTCATTTGGGGCTGAAAGTATCTACCAATTGCTCCCTTGACATTAAAGATTACTGGTAATATTTGATATTTTTGTAATACCCATTTGAAAAGCGATTTTCGACGGTGCAATGGCCGCTTCCTCTTTTCCTCGTCTTCGAGCTTATTTTAATGTTCCCGGCTTCATCTTCCCCGCTGGTTGGTTGGTTGGAATACACTCGCATTTGTTTTTCTTATGCTTCTTATTAATAATTTAAGCGGTGCTTTACCCAACGTCGAGGACAACGCATTGTTGCTTGCCAAGTAATGTTTGTCTGTCTGAGAACCCCGCTGGCCGACTTAAAGTTCCCTGACAAAGGATTGGGCCATTGCGCCTCACTTACGTTTCGGGTGCTTGGTTTCCATCACCGCACCTTCCGTCCAACCTCCCCGCCGTGCACCTTCTTAACGCATCCAGCCAGCCATCAGCTGGCCGGGCCCAGGATGTTTTATTTTTTATTTCCACTCAAATTGTTTTATTTGCAACAAAAAAGAAAAACCCCCAGACGCTTGGCTTTATTACGGTGATTTTTCTTGAACGCATTTCGTGTGCTGTCTGCTGGCGCTCTCCTTTTCGCTTTTCCTCCCCGCCGCCGCTGCTGCTGCATACCTTTTGTAATTTTTATGATTTTATTTGGCTGCCTTGTCTCAACTTTTGATATGCGTTTTCTTTCGCTTTTCTTCCCCGTGCCTGCCTTTCTTTATTGTTGTAATTCATATGGGGAGAGAGTGGGGGCCATTCGCAGTAGTTGGCTTGCGCAGCCCGTTCCACTCAATATTTGCCTTTGTGCGATGCGTAATAAGCAGGAACAACAAAGGGGGAGAAACCTTTTCAAGAAATTAAAAGGGAAGCTCGGGAAAAGCGGGCCACGGGCTGGGTAAATCCCAAATTCACGACCGAATATCCGTGGCGCTTTGCACACTAACTAGCTGCGCAAGAATCGCAAGGATTCGCCAAGCTTATACTCTGTATTTAGAGTATCGTTCTGCTACAAATAATTCAAGATTCAGAGTTGCATTTCGATTGGATTGTGGACAACTTACAAAACTTTTTATACCATGTACCTTAAGGTATAAATGGTATACTTAGGTTGTGCAATGTATGTAACAGGGAGAAGGAAGCGTTTCCGACCCTATAAAGCATATATTCGGGATCAGCATCAACAGCCGAGTCATGTCCGTCTGTCTGTCTGTCCGTCTGTCCGTCCGTCCGTCTGTATGTATGAACACGTCGTTCTCGGAGATGGTAAGAGCTAGAGGTCAAATTTTTTTGGCTTTAAGTTCGTTATATATGAGCTAGAGACCTATTTCTTTTTGCATCTCGACTACTGCGTTTCTACTTGTTATAAACAAATTGAAGATTAACGTTAAGAGGTATCTGCTTGGCCAGGAAACACCAGCTTTTCCTTATTGCTGGTGTGATGTTTCGATTGCTCGTGTTTTGTTCGTTTTCGCTTTCTTTTCGGCTCCGTAACAGGCGTTAAAAATTATAGTTATTTAGTGGGATTGTGAACACACGGGTGTACACTGTACAGCATTATGGCATGAATAGTCTGAAAGGGTCTGGGGTAATTTGCCGGATTCTTAAGGACCTTGGCACATTAGGCATGCACGCATGGCCATCTTTTAAAATCAGAATTGCTTTGGCCCATTAGAGGGGGCCATGCTGCCGGCCCCATAACAACAAAGGCTAACGGCTAATTATTCCCCCGTTTACGGCCGCTGGCAGCACAAAACAACCGTTAAAGAAAAATATTATTGTGTATGGCCCCAGCCCAAAACTCTGGCTCCTGTGCGTGTCCAAACTATTCGGGCACGCAACTCTGCTGAAGAAAAGCGAGACGAACAATAGTAATGCCGGAGCTGAAAGGACCAAAAGGACCAGAAGGGGTCAGGGCGGTGGGACAGTTAACAAGCTGCTTGTTGCTTGTGGCATAAGTCAATTTGGATGTTGGAACAAGGCTGGGTAAAAACTATACCCAAACAACACGAGTCGGAACAAGCACCAAATAGACAAGGCATGCTTGTACACTCTCCAAAAACAAGCTACTCTGACCCGAGTTGCATGATTGCGAGACCGCTGGCAAAGCTCCGAATTGGCGTTGTCTTTTTCCTAGTGCATATTTATGTGGTGTGTAAATCGAAAAGGACATTAATTTCAATTAGGTTCTGAGAAACGCCCCACCGCTTCCTCAAGGAGTCGGGCGGGCTGGGGGAGGGCTACTTGTCCTCTCATTCGTGCTGCCCTGCGGCGATGTTCTTCTTCTGCGATCCAATGTTCCAAGCGTGCTGTCAAGCGTGCGTTCTACTCACTGTTCTTGCGTGGCGTGGGCGGGCTTTATTTATTATAGTTGCATACAAAGGACAACTACGAGGACACACAATGGGGGCCGCGGGAAATGGGGGTGCTATGAAGAGAAATTACATGAAACGATGCAATTCCCAGGTGTCTCGTTCAAATTTCAAGACGGCACATGCTGCTGAGGAAAATCTAAGCGGCGACCGCAATTCAATTGCCGGTTCGATCGTTAAATAAATTTACGCTGCAGAGATGTTGAACTTTAAGTTTAAATAGACTTTAAAAGCACAAAATAATCCCCCACTCCGTGCTGGCTGTGTGATATTTCTGTGAACATTGTGTTCAATGGCCGATGGAAAGCCGTACGGCAAACAAGCCAATTACTGGGGGGACACCTTTATAGTCAAAGCAGGACTTACCGGGCCCAGCTGCACCGCACCGGAGGTGGAAAGCGGCTCTAACCCTTAACAGCCCCCCGAGGAACTGCTTCCAAGGACACACATTCTTAGCAGCATTTTCCTGTTGACTTTGGCTCAGCAGTTCAATATTTATTTTCGCGATTTTCACGCCGTGTGCTGCAGAAAGATTGCTTCCTGTGCAGAATCCTGGCAGACCGGAGCGGAAGGAGCGACCCAGAGTTGCGTTTCGTCCTGTGGTTGCTTGGTTGTCCTCCGATGTCGCATGTGGACACAACAAACACAAACGGACACATGCATTAGATGAGCTTAAATGTCGTCGTCGTCGTCGTCGATACTGCCAGGCAGTGTCCTCGGTCTCTTGCTGCTGCTGCTGCTGCTGCCGCTTCGACTCCTTTGTTGTCCTTGTCTGCAGGTGTGTTCGCCAAAAAAGCGAAGGAAACTTGTTGACCAAAAACTGAAAAGACAAACACTGGGACTGGGACTGAGACTGAGACCGAAACACAAACAGACGGAACGGGGTAAGGCAGAGCGGTGCAAAACTTTCGCCAGCAAAAGTGTTGGCCCAGAACAAACACATTGTCTGTCCTTCGGTCTGTCTGTCTTAATGTCCGACTGGCCAAATAGGCATTATGAAATTTGCAAAAACTTTTCAATTGAAAGCGAAACCCCAGACAGCCGGCGGGAGGAGGGAAAGTTTTGCAGGGTGGCCGGAAAAAACACCTTCAGACCGAAGGCAGCGCTGCGATTTATTTGCATGTGTGCCTATAAATTTGAAATAAAAACTGCAAACGACCGCAGGCACTGGCGCGGATGGCATCCCTAATACAGTCATCAGGCGAAAAGGGTGCCGGCATGGATCTGCTCGCTTCACCCTTCACCCTTTCGCGCCGCATCCCTTTCTGGCTCGCAGGCTCGCTGGCTTTTGTTGTAACTCATTTGACATTATTATGTGAACTTTTTATGGCCTCCAAGGCTCAACACGCGCTCGAGAGCCTCGAGTGTGTGGAGAGTCCTAGGCACACCCACACAATAAATTTCCACGACTNCCCCAGACAGCCGGCGGGAGGAGGGAAAGTTTTGCGGGGTGGCCGGAAAAAACACCTTCAGACCGAAGGCAGCGCTGCGATTTATTTGCATGTGTGCCTATAAATTTGAAATAAAAACTGCAAACGACCGCAGGCACTGGCGCGGATGGCATCCCTAATACAGTCATCAGGCGAAAAGGGTGCCGGCATGGATCTGCCCGCTTCACCCTTCACCCTTTCGCGCCGCATCCCTTTCTGGCTCGCAGGCTTTTGTTGTAACTCATTTGACATTATTATGTGAACTTTTTATGGCCTCCAAGGCTCAACACGCGCTCGAGAGCCTCGAGTGTGTGGAAAGTCCTAGGCACACCCACACAATAAATTTCCACGACTTGTGGAGCTCTGGGGGAGGCGGAGGACCCTTGTCTGTGTATCGTATCCTGCCATATGGACCGACCGCCTTCTCGGCTGGCTCTTGGTCCTGTCAAGGCTTCGGGTAATTATTATTCTGGTTTATGATTTGGTTTTGGCGGCGTCTTTACAATTCTCTTTATTACACATCGAAGGTGTCCCGGGTCGGCATAAAATTTTTACTTCCAAACGTGAGCAGAACTGAGCACACATCATCCCCGCCGTAAATATATAGCCTACATATGTACGTATGCATATTAAAGAGTAAGTCTGGAAAGTAGGCCAAAGTATCATAATTTTTATGGCGCGTCGAATAGTTAATGCGTTTCTCATGTCTGTCTGCTGGGTTTTGTGACGGCTGTTTTGGCCTATTACTCCTGATTGGCGTACTTAACCCAGTCGAAGTCCTCGCCGGCCAAAGGCTAATCCCGGGGAAATAAGGCTTCAACTTCAGTCGCAAGAGCCACATCAAAGTGTGGCCCGCAATAAAATGAATAGGTGGGCTAATAACGAAGCCACCGTGGAGAGTTATGGAAATCAAAAGGATCTAGTCATTGNTGGAGAGTTATGGAAATCAACCGGATCTAGTCATTGAGATCTCCCATGATATCGGAAAGTGCAAATGTTTTTTTACCTTCCAATCACATATTGATTGAGATTGAGATTGTGATGTGATGGGAAAGACTCTTTATGCCAGTGTCCCACTGTACCTTGCTCCCATCTGAATCCGAGGCGTATATAATACGCCCTGCGAAAGGCTTTGTCGCTGCCGTAATGCCAAACATAAAATTCAAAATCATAAAAAGAACACAGGCACAGCAGCAGCAGCAGCAACAGCGGCAGCAACAATAACAGCCAGGATTCGCATTCGCATTCGCATCGCAATCGCATAGAAAGCATATACAAATATTGACATGGGAAATGCGATTGGCTGTGCTGTTTGAGATTTTCCCGTGTCGTGTCAGTAGGGTTTCCAAATGCCGTAAATGGAGCACTTAAGGTGCTGCGCCAAAGGATCGGCCAAGGCCTGCCTGTCTTACCTTTACGACGCCAATATAAATTTGTATTTACATCACAATAATAAAAGCGGACACAAGAGCTCGTGGGTATTCAATAGCGCGTACCACTTGCAGCAGCCGCGCCACCGATTTCTGATTTATGGCTCTAAAAGTGCACTCAAAGTAGCAACAGCAAAAGCACAGGCACAGGCCCAGCCACCGCCACAGTCTCAGCAGAAGCAACAGCGGCAGGCTTCCCTGGCAGGCAATATGGCGACGTTTTTTAATTCCGCAGATAACAAAGCACTTGTGGCCCAAAGCCCTCGCTTTTCTCTCTATCGGGAGCAAATAGCGAATGGGCCAATAAGCCGCCTGGCGTGCAATTGAGAAGCACACGAGGGGCACGAGGGGATGGTGGACCCGCAGGCAGATAAAAATCTGAACTTAAGCGCCGAGGTTGTCGATGCCACCGAGTGCAGTGGAGGCGGTGCAGCCAAAGCTGCAACAGGCGCTGCGATAACAATTTCTAATAAAACCGCATGACAGCCATTGCCGTGGCCCACACACATGACCGAGATTGCACAGGGAAAAATGCACAAGCTACCCGCAGGATGCTACAAGATTTGTCTCGATTATTTTGTTAGAAATGTTACTAAATTACAATTGACTATTAGAAAGCCCTTGCTGCACCATTGAGCAGGTTCCCGCATATTGCAGTGTAAGGTAATGGCGGGTAATCTATGTGTAGATTATTGCAGCCGCCGAGTTTGGTCTGGCCATAAAGTCGTATTATGCATGGATGCGATGCAAACCGGGCTAAGGCTGTCAGCGTTCGTGGAAATCGGTAATATTTATGGCCGGCGCTTGCCCCAGCACACATGGCGTATACTTGATGGGGCGATGCGATTATGTAATTGCTTAATTACTCAAAACGCTTGTAAAAGTTTCCGCCAGAATAATGGGCATGAAGCCGCCACTCGGAGAACTTTTGTAGCCGCAGAAAATTAACGATTATATTCAAAGGAAAATAAGTTTGGTCCGCCAAACTTTTCTGTCTATGAACTGCGTGTTGGGACTCTGACTCGGCTTCAGCTTTTGGTTTTATGAAAATCACGGCCAGAAATCGGCGTAAAAAAGCCTCGAGGGCTCAAGTGGGCGCGAAAAAAGAGTACTCCTCCAAGTTTTTAAGAAAAATGAAATTCAAAAAGGGGTGAACGCGAACCCTTCCCACATTTTGTCTTCCAGATTTCTCTGGCATCATACTTATGGGGCCATTGTGTATGAACTTTCGAGTGACTGGCAGTGAGAGTGAATTCTTACATTATTTTTTTCGCTTGGCCCCCCGCACCAGTCCTTGCCTATTTTTCCTTCACTTCGATGGCAACGCAATTTGTATTAAGTGGCCACCGCGCCGCCTACCCTTTTGCATTGAAAACCACAAGAACCAGACGACGACGGCAGGGCCCCCGGAAAATTCCGCTTGTTGCGTGTGAAAAAAGCGTGGAGGACGGCATAAAGTATGCAAAGCATTTGCATTTAGCATTCAACAAGACAAACACAAAATGAAGTGCGAAGCTTCGAAGCCGCGACAAATTTTCCAACTAACAGGCAGCCGGAAAAAAGAGTGAAAAAAAAGCGAAAGTCTACGGAGAAAAGGATGCGTAAAAGTCGAAAAAAAGGGTTGCTTTTCGGGGATCCTTTCGTGCGCTGCCGGGTGGCTTTTGTGCTGACAAATTCAGGCGTGATAAGTTTTATGTGCGCTTATTTGACTGTTTTTAAATAGACCCACGAAGGGATCGCAAAGTGGGAAAGCGGCAAGCGGCAAGGGTGCTCGAGGGCTCGCAGGAGTTTTAGGCCAAATTTAAATAATTGATGTTGACAATCAACAAAGCAAATAAAGTAGGAGTAGAAGGCGTGTTAGGGGTGTCGGGCGAAATGAATGAATAATCGCCGGGGCGGGCGCAGGTTCCCGCCATTATCCTTTGGGCTCTTCAGTGTTTAGGCGGTTTTCCTCACTCGCAGCATTAATAAAGGCATAAAGCATTGCGCGCCCAATGCTGAGTAGTAAATAAAATTTAATTAAATTTACTTCGTTTGACTTCTCAATCTGTCAGTCCGAAGAGGGAAAAAGTTATTTGGCCGGCCGTGCGTTGTAAATATTAAAATCCTATTCCGAACCCGGCCAAACGTGCCGCAAACCAAAACACAAACAAAAGCCCAGGCGGGCGCAAAGGAGCCAAAGATAAAAATGTGTCAATTGGGAAATCTATTTTGCGGATTTGGGAGCGCACCACTCAATCAAAGGCTGAAATCACATATATGTCTGTCGGAATGAAATGGCAAAGGCAAAGGCAAGGGCGACGGCTGGGCCTCGGCACACACCTGAGCAGATGCCTTCGCCACCGCCACGCCCTCAGCTCCACGCATATTTAAGTAAAACTTTGCCGCCGCCAACGTCGTTGTCCACACATAAATAAAACATTTGCGGCCTGCGGACCAAGGATGAAATGGGAGATGGATGACCCATTGGCGCAAGATGACAGGCAGCAGCAGCAGCAGCAAAGCTAAGGAGATGGAACTCAAACGGGAGGAGGAGAGCAGAGGACAGGAGCAGGAACAGAAGCAGGAGAAGCAGCGTCAGCAGCAGGCCGGATGCACGATACAGGAAAATCCCTTTACGAGCCGGCGGAAGTGCGTACAAAATGATACATCCCCACCCCTCTCCTGAGACTCCAGGTCCGCCCCTCGCTGTGCGCTTGGTCAAGCAGATATTCCCACTCATACACCCGGAAAAAACTTGCGACTAGTGCACTGAGACAAAAGATTTCAATCGGCAGAGAGTTTATGAAATATAAGACGAGGTCCATGCCATTGCTCTAAAAAGTATGCTATCAAAATAGTGATAAACAGGTCAAGAGTTTTGCGCTGTGTGCCAACGGTTAGCAAGCAAGGGCCGAGGAAAATGTACGCCAAGACAAAGATGAGCATGAGGATATGCACGGGGTTGAGGACGACGACATGGCCATTTCAGCGTGCGGAAAATTGAAATTGAAATTGGAAGAAGCGAAACGAAATGAATTCTGGTGGCGCTAACTGGCCGGCCAGCTGATGGCTGTCGCTTTCCCGGCTTCCTGCTGCGAAAATGCCGCTGCTGCGACGGCCCGGCCAGGGCGCTGCTGAACCCAAAACCTGAGTCGCGTCCCTGGCTCCGGACGAGCGAACCGAACGCATTTGCTGGTGGCATAATTGGCGCTTATTTCCTGGACAGATGACGACCTGTTTTTGCGCCTGTCGTTTTTATTGGTCACTAGAGGATGAAGGCGGATGGATTCCGGGGGAGGGCAATCCGGGGGCTGATTGACAGCTGGGCGAAAGTTTCTTTTGTGCGGGACGCAGATTATGCATAAATCTCAATAAATTTCAATAAGCAACAAAAGCCGCCGCCCGTCTTCGTCTCCTTTTTGGCAGAGATGTGCCTTTGAAACTTTTTATATTCGCTTGCTTGTATTTTTATAGTCCTTGCCCGTTGCCCGTTGCCTGTTGCCAGTGCACTGGGACAGCTCCTCCGTCTCCGGCTAGTGTATGCCAAAGTTTATCAAATGAAGCGTATTAGGGCCAAAACTTTTAATTGGTCAAATGGCTGACAGATTGTGCGCTTAAGTGACTTTTACCCGGACACACGCACTCCGAAAGTGCAGCTTCCCCCGGCGGGGTCGTGGAAGGGGCACGCAAAGTTGACTTTGTACATTTTAATCGGATTCCAGAGATGTTTTTGTGGCGGAACCGACGAACTCTGCAATGCCACAAAGAAATGTTCGGTGAGCAAGGATTAAGAAGGTTCCTGATTCATGGTCTCACTAGTTATTAGTTTCACTTGAAGAGAAAAATAATACCTAGCCTAAAAAGTGGTAGAAATATTCTTGAATGAGTGTTTGCTCAAAAGTGACATACTTGAGGGGGGCGACTTTCCGGTCGCCGAGCGTGAAATATATATTTTGATGTTTTTTGATAAAATATGCTGAAAATGAGATAAGCAGCGGAAATCCCATTGGTACTCGTGGCAGCGGAGACAAATGCACGGGCACACACTCCCCGGGCATCTTTGGGGAGGAATGCCAAGAACGCGTATAAACAAACGTGGAGATTGCCGGACTCTAGCAGGGGATTCAATTTCTCAAAAGGAATTTTTGAGCACGCCGAGCCGAGCACAATGTGGCAGTCAGACAGTGAGACAGCCAGACAGCCGTAGACAACGGACCAGATTTGTCCGGGTTGTCCGGGGGGAAAGGAAAGCATAGGTTACCGAAGAGCAACTGCAAGTAAATTACAATTTAAGTGAATTTTTCATGGTGTCGACAACAGCAGAAGCAGTGGCAAGACAGTTAGCCCTTTTTTGTGCGTGGCCCGAGCGGAAAAAGCCAAGAATAATCTCCTGAGAAGGCCAAGTGGCAAGTGCCAAGGAGGAAGGCAACCGGCAGTCAGCAGTCGAAACCTCAATGAGCGGGCGCCAGCCCGAAGATTTGTCGGGTGCAAATTGAATGAAAGTGGCAGAAAAAATGTTGCTAAATTATGCAGCAGCATCAAGAGAGAAGCTACTGCCGCTGCTGCTGTTGCTGCTGGGTCGCCGAAGCATCCTTGATGTATCAGATAAGCTAATTTGCTCACATAAAAGGCAAAGGGAGACTTTGAAGAGCTTATGTGAAAGCAGATGCACTGGGAGAACCATTAACTCCCGATCAAAGTGTTCGCGCGCCGTCTACCTAAGGGAATTCCCTACTTCACCTACGAGATTGAATCGTTCAGTTGTGTTTATCCGCAGTGTAGCCCCGATAGTTAACACCCCTGACTGTGGGCCAAACTTTAAACCCACTTGTGCGGGCCAACGACGTTGTCTGCTCGTTTTAAAGCTAATAGCAGCCACTTCATTTGTGTCACTCGATGGCACTTCACACGTGACAATGACAACAACAAAACCCGCACATGCACAAAAAGACGCACGCACGAGCTTGGAAATGGTTGAAGAAGCGCTGAGAGGGGAAAGCGAGGGGGCTTGGCTGGCTCCGGCAAGTTCGGAAAATCTCCAAAATAAATACACGCCAGTCAGCCACGTGGGATTTGCATTAGCAGGTTCTGCTTCCCGCTCGTAATGGCAGCAGCATATGCACAGAGCAACAAATTATATGGCACATTTAACCTGCGTGCAATGGGACCGCGAATGGAAGGTTTTAGGGTCTTCCCACGCGAACTCTGACCCCAAAGAAGATCTAGTTTGCTCCAAATTATTGCAGATTTTAGAAGTGTTTGGATTGTTGGCCAAATCAGTTGATAATCACCTCACCGATTCGATTTCCGGGGCTGCACGAGACACCCGCTTGAAACACTTAGTTTGATTTGTCACCGGACCACGTTAACCTGCTAATTGGGCAATTTGTGTGTGTTGTTTAGTCAAACGTTATTGAGCCGTTAATTAGTCAAATTAGTTGATGTCAGCCGGCCCAGTCGATGGCAACGTGTGGCAATTGCAGTTGCGAAAATGTTTTCCACATCAAAGTCAATTGAGTGTTAAATCATTTTTAATGAATTACACGCAGTCCGAGCGAAATTCGCGCCAAGTGCATCCGCTTAAAATGCGGATAATGAGGATGGGCGGCAGGGGAGCTGCCTTTCAGCTGGAAAAAAGCAAAGGGCCGGGTCCGGGGCCGGGGCGGGAGGTTGGCGGCGCTGGCGCCTTGAAATTAACACTTCTCAACCTAATTTGATATTCATGCATTTCTCATGAGAGCAACAGCCAGCGACAGGGAGACAGGGACGATGACGCCTCGGCGTCAAAAGAAAACTTTATCCCCGTCGCAAAGTGACGGGCGGAAAGTTGTCCGACCGGCTCTGGCTGCAGTGCGCCGTGGAAAAGTGTGAAAATTCCCCAGCCACCCTTGGCGGCTCCTTTTTCCAGCCACTTCCCGGGCCGTTCTGTCCGCTCGAGCGGCTGTTGTGTTAATTTTTTCGCTTTTCGCCAAAGTCTCTTTAATGATAAAAGCCAACAAAGGCGCAACTGGGCTTAGTCCTTTTCGTGAGAGACTTTCCCGGAGGCCTGCGTGTAAGCCTTTTTCACGGCCCTGTTAAACATTCCTTTGCATATAATTAAAAACCATCAGCGAGCACAAGTTAAACGGGCTGCCAATTTGGTGGCTCTTTTTGCTTTTTTTCAGCTTCGGCTCTCCTTATGTAATTTTCAGCCACAACATATTACGGCCTTTAAGCTGGCTTAATGTCCATCATCGGTTTTCCACTGCCCGCTCCGTTTTTCTGGGTATTTCGTACTGGGTACTCGGTATTTTATAGTGGGTGTAAGCCTTTTCGCGTGTCCTTGGGCGCATCTAATCCTTGTTTTACATTTACCCCTGCAGAGGTTCTTTGACCATTGAATGGTTTTCAATAATTTATGCCCGCTTCAGATTACTCTCCTTTTTTGTGTGTTTTTCCATCAAAATTCGTGTTGTGCGTTTCCTCTGGAGATTTTCCAATCTAATGGTAATTTCGTAACGAAAAGGGCGGCCATTATCCGAGCCCATCCTCCGGCGATATTAGTGGTAATTTTTTATGCGTGCATGTTGTGTTTGCTTCCACCCTCTCACGGCTTTTCCTCATTTTAATTTGCATTCTTTGGCGGCGGGTTGGAGGGTGGCAAGTTTGTCACAATTCAATCAGCAGGCCGTTTTCCTCTTTGTTTTTTTGTTGTTTGTTGTTCGGCAGCTTTTCGGAGGCTTTAATAAATAAATACGAGCGCAAAATTACATTTGGCCCCCGGGGGGAAAAAGGAATCCACTCAATAACTCGGCAAGGTGAAACCTTCTCTGTTATTCCCCCTGCTCCCCTAATCATCAACGGCAATTCACTTTCGCTCCCCAGCGATGCGCTCACTCATATGGAGAACTTTGGGAAATTCGGGAAAAGGCCGTGCACTGAAGTGCTTAGGGGGAGGGGAAGGGGAAGGGAGGGGGAAAATCCCTGGAATGAGAGAGTCAAAAAATGTGATTTGAATTTTTGCCTTGTTTCGTTCTTTTGGCCAATTTGCAAATTTGCACAGAGCGGGCGGGCGGGCGGAGGGGGAAATACTTATATAATGTGTGGAAGGATGGCAATAGAGAGACAGAAAGCAAACAAGCGGTAAAGCAAATAAACAGTTAATGCTTTTATGCAAATTTATGCCATTAACACAAATAAGCACACAGGCACAGCCCCGGTTGAAATTTGAAAACAATTTGTCACTCAAAAGTCACATTTGCTTTCCATTTCTCCCTCGCCCCCAGGATCTTATTTTCTTTCGTGTTTGGGCTTTTTTTTGTTCCTCGGGAAAAGGAAATCAAAAGCTTCGAAAGAGTGACAAGTGCAGGAGGAGAGTGAGCCACTAAAACCGATGAAAATGAAAATGAAGACGAGTCGTGGGCGGGGGGCGGGATTTCCTGCGGCAGTGACAGCCACAACAATTGCAGCCAGTGGCAAAAATCAAAGTCACCGAAAATTAAAAGTAATTTGTTTGCCAAAACACCCAAGACATTGGGGCTCAGCGGAAGTGGGTGGTGGCTGGGGGCTGTGGCATGCGGCATGCGGAAAATTGAAATGTGAAACTCATGCCAAGTGCCGCATCAACTTAGTGTGGCAGTTATAAATAGAGATACGGCGCAGCGGCAGTAAAAAGCCGAAAAAGTGCACATAATCGTCAACAGTCGGGGGAGTGCGAATATATTCGCGAGCAATGGCAGGCAAAGAATACCTTTTAAGCCATCGAGTGGCCCTAGAACAGTTGTCGCGAGTGTAAGAGGCATGAACTCCCCTCGCTTTTCATTTCTGGCTGGCGCCCCGAAAGTATGCAATGAACAAAAACGCATTAATAATTAAGGAGCTTTGGGGCTGCCACTTGGCTCTGCCCCAGGAACCTGCCCCATCCTCCCAACACCTCCCACCTTCCACTTTCCACCGCCAACCCACCACCCAACACGCACCACCCGATTTCCGGCGAATGCGATATTTTGATGCAGCACATATAAATGGAAATTACATTGGAATTACTCTTGATCTTTTATTTAAAGTCGCTGATTAAATTTTGATTTCATTCGCTCTCGTTTCAGGTGAGTTCCTCTTCTGACTGCGAAATAATTTATGTGGCACCTCTGGGCTGCTAGCTATGTATAGTATGTATGTATGTTTATAAAACAGTGCACCAAATTATGATAAATTAATATTTATTATGGCCCCGAAAGAAGTGCAAAAAATTCGATGGAGAAATCTATTTTCATTAGTGGGAGGCAGACCGCCAGTCGCGTGTACTTCTGCCCCACTACTGTACCCCTCGGGCTGTATTCCCTGTTTATTTATTATGCCAAAGTTTGTCCGGTGCTTTTGTTGGGATCCATTATTGTTGATGTTACGCACAAAGTTTGGCATATTTTGAGAACTTTATTATTAGCATGTTCTCGGGGCAAAAGGATGATGATTCGGCTCGTTCACTCAATACAGCGATGTGCGATTAAATTTGAATACTTGTGAGAAATTCCTCAAGCCCTGCCCTCGACTTGACTTATATCCCCAACTTGTCTGTCCCCAACACCCCCGCAGACCCTATCCACTTGCGAGCATTTCAATTAAAATGCCAAAGCAAAGAGGAAAATGCTATCTGAGCGACATAAATTTCATATCGACCGCAGACGCAAAAATCGGCCGGGCAGACAACTTTTGCTTAAATGCTTTTGCGGCTGCCCCTGCCCCTGCTGCTGCTGCTGTTGCTGTTGCTTCTGCTGTGACTGTGACTGTTGCATGCAGCAACACACACACATGACGTTGCTGGGAACTCAAAAATGCAGTCCAAACTGGTTTCCATTGCTGCCGAATGGGGGAAGGAGGCACCCCAAATACCTCTCGCAATGGACTTGTTTGCTGACTTTGCTGCTTGAACTTGGCCAAAACCAAAGCAAAGCAAACCAAACCAAACCGATCCGAACCATGCCGAGAAAAACAGAAGAACAGAAACAAAACATTAAGGAAAAGTAGAAGAGTTGCGTCGGCGCAGGGCGATCTGCTGCTTGCATTCTTCATTTTACATTGCTAGGCTTGAAATTTGAATTTGTTTTCTGCTGCTGCAAATCCACTCGGCGGCTTTTGCTGCTGCTGCTGCTTCTGATGCAATGTGAGAATGTGGCTGCCGGTTGGCTGTTGCCAACTTCATTAGGGTCAATAAACGCCAGCACACGGATAGAGATACACGCTTCTATGGCCATATCTGTGGCTATGTGGCCGTGATCGTGACGTTGATTTCCGCACGCCAGCTAGCTGGATTTTATGGCAACAGGCTTGCTTGTGGCACTGTTGCCACGCCGAGCGAACTGCAAATGGGAATTTGTGATGCCTTCGGATAACTTTCAGCCAACAAGTTCCATTATATTTCATGCCATGACGTGGGCCATCTCAGTTCTCTTCACTCAAAGAAAACACTTTTCTTACCTTGCAAATTCGAAGCTGCCTTGGGAAAATCTATGATTTTCTTTGTCCCCACTCCGTATTTGCCTTTTCCCATTTTCCATTTCGCACTTTGCAGGCAGACACTCGTGACGCGGTGGAAGCCCAACCAGTTTGCTGGACGTGTTTCAGCTCGACGTCTTGTCTGCGATTTTTGTTACAAATTTAGTTGCAATTCATGAGAAATGTTACGCTATGCGACGCGTCGCGACAAGTGCTGTAACTTTTCTCATGGCTAGCAAAGACGACGACCAGCAAGACGAGGGACGATCAGTCACCGAGTTGTGGCCAAAATGGTCAACGTACTCTTACTGGTCGTCTCGGTCTTGGACGAGACTTGTCTGGCGGCTCTTGGCCAAGTTAGCGGACGCAAACGCGGGTCGCGACAGGCTGTTAGAATCTGCATTCTTGCGAGGCCATTCGAGTGCCCCACACCAATTTTAGTTTACGGGCAACCAGCATGATTTGTCATAGATTAATTAACAATCTTTAATGGGGTAATCTTCCGATTATAATGATTATTTTCCTCATGAAAAGACAGATAACGTGCGCATCAGGTGCTGCTGCGCTGTCTGATGCGCTGATTTGCCGCCGGAAATTGGCGATGGTCCCGCAGCTTGTTGGCCAGGTCTAGTTTTCCGCGCCTCCCAGCCACTCTTATACTGCTGTTGGCTAACAGCCGAAAGCTCCGTTTCCCCTTCGTCCTGTTGGCCAAATCGAGCCTTCCCCTCTTTCGACTAGGCCGAGTCGGAGCTTTTCTGTTGGCCAAGTCCCTCTTTTGGTATAACAGTTGCGGCGGCAACAAAAGCGATTTCGTTGCCAGCTCCCTGAAACCGGTTTCCTCACACACCAGTTGCGCATTTATTATGCATGGAATCGTGTGGTATGCCACTTCTTCCTGTTGCTTCGCGGCTCGTTCTCGGTGCTGCTCCTCTGTGTGCCAAGTGCCAATGTCTGGTGGACTTGCAACTTGGAACTGGCAACGGGCAACAGGCAGGAGGCAACTGGCAACTAGGCTCCCTGCCTGCTGCTCTTCGCTCTTTTCGGTTTGGGCCCGATTGCGATCAGTTTCTGTTGGCATTGCCATTGCCAATGCCTGTTTCTCTTTCTGTTTTTGTCTTCGGTTGGCTCGTTAAACCTTGGCCTTGAGGCCCTTAAATGGCGTGGTATCGTCGAAATAAACAAATGGACACAAAAATGCGAAAGAAGCGAGCAAGAAAATTAATGCAGTTGCCAAACTGGCTTCTCCACTTTTTATACTCTGGCAAAGGATGTTTTCGGTAGCCCTTTCAATGGAAGTACAATTAAACATAAGTCTTTTGAAAACTAGAATACTTTTGCAGATTATAAAAGTCATATTTTGTCAAAAAAGAATTTTTTTTTTCCCAAAATTACAAAAATATTGACATGAGATAGCTAAAATGCCTTGTCTCTCATCGATTGTAACCAGGTTAAAAACAATTTTTGTCCCGAAAAAGGGTATTCAAATAGTGAATCGGGGAGATTACCTGGCAACCCAATAAAGTCTCATTATCAACGAGTATTTGCCGAGGGCCACTGCTGGCATGAAATCAAAATCGTAGTCTGGCCTTCGCTTTCATTGTCTGTCTTTAGGACCGGCAGCCTNAAGTACAATTAAACATAAGTCTCTTGAAAACTCATATACTTTTGCAGATTATAAAAGTCATATCTTGTCAAAAAAGAATCTATTTTTTCCCAAAATGACAAAAATATTGACCTGAGATAACTTAAATGACTTGTGTCTCATCGATTTTGACACGGTTAATATAAATTTTTGTTCCGAAAAAGAGTATTGAAATAGTGAATCGCGGGATTACCTGGCAACCCAATAAAGTCTCATTATCAACGAGTATTTGCCGAGGGCCACTGCTGGCATGAAATCAAAATCGTAGTCTGGCCTTCGCTTTCATTGTCTGTCTTTAGGACCGGCAGCCTTTGGCTCGGCTTCATCACACGCTTTTTCGCCAACTCCAAGTCTTGGCTTTAAGCCGCATGAAGCCCTTGTGGTCATTTGTTCTGACTTGCTTTTAGTTTCATTCAAATTCTTTGTTTTGGCGCACGCCAAAGTTTCCCTCTGAACATTGCAGCTCATTAGACGTTAGTAGCGTTTCAAGAGCCTGCAATCTTTTGCACTTTCCGCGGTTGAACACTGCTAACCCCATCCGTGTGGCTGTAGCAGTTGTAGTACTATACCTTCCAATCAAGAAACAAAGCAAGGCTTCCCTTGCAAGTATTCTTAACTCTGATTCCTATTATAACCACCATTTTGGCGACTACTTACTGCTCCTTTAACGCCGAGGAATGGATTCTTTTTGAGCTAAGAAAATGTGTTCCAGAACAAGCAACTTTTAATTTTATTTTGGCTCGAACTTCCTTTCTTTTGTATAAGATAGATATTAATTTCCCTAAACAATATTATTAAGAACAACATTATTAAGAGAAGGGTAACTGCTTCGTCTTAAGAGCTAGGGTTATGCCCATGGCCTAGCTACTTAACCTCTTGGGCCCGTGCCCTTGGGTAGATGAAATGAAAATCCTTTTTTTCTAGTTTTCTTTTCTTTCCACCTGCTTGCCGAGATTATGAAAAGCTGCCGGGACCCAAACCCCGAGCTAACTCCTTTTATTTGACTAGTTGTTACCCTCAAACTTGAGCTATAAAATTGCCATTCATCGTTTGTTTGTTTGGTCTGTTTCTTTGTTAAATGGAAAATAAAAGAAATACCATTGTAAGTGAAATAATTATAACAAAAGGAGTGCCAGCCATCCCTTCCCATCCCAAATAGCCATTCCATTTAATTCTATCTCATTCAGAGGTTGATACAGATCCGAATGTGCTTTGCCTGCAATTCGCACTCGGCTCAAATTAGGCATATAACAAGTGTCCTTTGATGGCGTGTCTTGTGCCCCCAAAAAAATGGCTCAAGGGAATGCCAATGCCATGGAATGAAATACTTCTTTCAAGTGGCAAACATAATGCTTTCTGCTTTCTGGCCAAATCACGCTAATGAAAAGCTCAGGCGACATCAATAGCCGAGTATCAGGAATCACGAGTCAGGAGTTACAGGACTCGGGGCACAGGAAGGGACAAAGTGGCGAGGTAAATAAACTTAAAAAGTGCCACTCGAAGTGGGCGGTCGGTCATTCAGTCACGCAGTCAGTCAGGCAGTCAGGCAGTGTGCCAGGATATGCCAAGTAGTTGTCGCCATCGTGGCCGTTCTGGCCATTCGGGGGGTTCCTTGACTTTGCCGCCGAGTTGTCGGCCCAATCCGCTTAGCGGCATTGCTTGTTGTTGTCCTTATTGGTTGTAAGTGGTTACAATGGGATTATGCTTCATTACGCGCTCAGACCTTCAGTGCCAGGACCTTCCTGCAGGACTCGTTGGCAAATCATAACGAGCTCTCTGCGCGCCATTAGCCATACAGTTGTACAGCTCTATAGCTACATGGCTATATTCAGGCGATAATGGGTGAAGCACTTGGGCTAATGGACGATGTGGCTGTGGCTGCCCCGCTTCGATTGATGCAATCGCAAAATGTTTTCCTGGCTTATTTTTCCGCCACACCCACACCCAAACCCACTTGCACTCCCACTCGCACCCACTGACGCTGGAATCTCAAAAATGCTGTCTGCAAAAATCCTCAGACTGCTGCGCTGCTGCTGCTGCTGCTGCTGCTGATGATGATGAAGCTGTTGCGGTGGCTGATGCAACATCGTACCGCCCCGCACTTTCGTCGGCATCTTCTCCTCCAGCCGTGGAATCCTCCATTCAACTGCGCCACAGGGCCGCAAAATGCCTGTCGTTGCAAAGTTGCCAAACTTGTTTCATTTGCGGTCCAAATATAATTGCGACGGCGTCGAGACTTCAGTTGTTAACCGAATATATCGTATATTTTTGCTCTTGCCCTCTGCCCGCTGCACGGGAATAAATATATGGTTAACTTTAAATTTCGGTCTATAGACATATGAAAATATGTTCTGCTTTAAGCTCAGTATGCTGTATTTTAACACATTCATACGATCGTTTTCCCAGTGCATACCTCTTTGTGTGCTGTGCAGCTTCCTCTTTGGCCGACTTGCTCTTTTTCGGCTGGAATTTTGTTATTGAAAATGTTTCACTGCGTCCGGGAGGGCTGTGAATCGGAATCGGATTCGGAATCGGGATCGCAACTGCTTTGCAACCGCTTTGGGTCAAGGGTGGTGGTGAGAAATGAGCCAAAGGAGGCTTTCATGTGGAATTTCAGGTGGAATAATAAGGAAATGCGAACGTTTAAATGGACGCCGCAAATCAGCGCAGACAGAGTTCAGGGCCATAGCAGCGGCACCACCGCGCTGCAACGTGCAAGTGGCATGGCCGTGATGGAAACTTGCCTCATGTTGCATGCTCCACTGAACTGAGGAAAATATTTGAGGCATTGGGGAGGCGGCTCTAGTACGAGTACTTGGTGCTTGGTGCTCGAGTGGCAATTACCTGGTTGATGCCATGACAAGATCGGGATGAAAAAGCTGTATTATTAAACGAGGGAAAGGGAAACCGGGCTGGCTGGCCAAGATCGAGGTTCTCTAGGGAATGCCATAGCTCGATTTACATTCGTCCAGAGCGCTGGCTTTCGGGCGCAATAAATTCGAGTTAAACTAAGTCTGGCGACGGCTTCTTCGGTTCGCCATAATTCTGCAGCCATGTGGTCGGGTGGATTCTCGGTTGTCGGAGGGGAACGCTGTGGGGCGGTTCAGAGGCGACACATACCAGCGGCAACTTATGGCCACGGCCAGTGGAAGGAATGCCGTGAGCTAACTTAAGCCCCAGACTTGCCACCAGCAACTTGCACAGTGCAGCATGCCCCTATCCTCTCACTCCCTTTCAGTCTATGTCAGGTACTCTGAAAAAAAAGTTTACCTCATGGAATTTATTTCATTGCTCAACTGCATATGGCTATGTAAATTGTCATCACTTAGTTGAATGTTTTGTCCAGTGTACATCGAAAATTCTAGACAAGAAGGTCAACGAAATATAGCTTAGGCAACGGAGGTAGTATACTGCTTTTTCTGCTGCTGCCGAAGACAAATTCGAGTGAATTAAATTGTGGCAAGTTGACTGTTTCGTGCGCTCTGTTGTTGGTTCGCTGGTTGGCTGGTTCGCTGGCTCCGACTCCTTGCCCCAATCTCCCACTCCGGAGTGGCGTTTTTCTACCATTTTTGAGTCGTTGGGTCTCCAGATTCGCTTGGCTGGACGGAAACTGCAGTGCACTCGGGAGTGGAACTAAGGCGGAGACTAGTGAATGTTCTAGCCGCAAGTTATAGTTTACACGGCATTTAAGTGGTACTTATTTTCCCTTAACCAGTTGGAAGATAATTCCTGGGGCCGAAGCATTTTATAGATTTCACAAAGAATTCAAAGCTAGGGTATCCGCGAGGTGGCAGTTGTAAGTTGGCTCGGTCCGCCGGCTTGTTGCACTTGAATTGCCAGCCAAAGTCAACGGCACTGGGAGATGGCTAGCTGGCTAGCTGGCTGCTCCTCCGCTGGGGGTTCTGTTCCGTCCGAGATTGAGATTCATTGCTTGTTGCATGCCCCAGCCGTTCGACTAACTGCCCAGCCCCTGCCTCCGGCCCCTCCCCGTCCGCGGGCAAACCAAAATTATGTGAGTGTGTTGTGCCTGGAGTGGCATCTTGCTGCGGCAGATGCAGCCCGAGAGCTGCAAGTTGCTGCAAGACAACTGCATTCTGCGCGTCTTTATTTATGTTTGTTTAGCGTGTGTCTTGTGCGATGGCTGTACTCGTTGGCCAACTTGTTGCGGCAACATTGTTGCCATCTAGTAGGNCCCCTGCCTCCGGCCCCTCCCCGTCCGCGGGCAAACCAAAATTATGTGAGTGTGTTGTGCCTGGAGTGGCATCTTGCTGCGGCAGATGCAGCCCGAGAGCTGCAAGTTGCTGCGAGACAACAACTGCATTCTGCGCGTCTTTATTTATGTTTGTTTAGCGTGTGTCTTGTGCGATGGCTGTACTCGTTGGCCAACTTGTTGCGGCAACATTGTTGCCATCTAGTAGGCTTCCCATACCGCCAATCCGCTCTCCCCCCTTCACCAGCTCGCCCCTGCCCCGTCTGCTGATCTGATAACCAGATTGTACGGCCAATTGAGCAGAGTTTTATGTAAAGCACATGGGCCATTCCGTTTTTGGCAACCAATTTTTACGGCTTAATCAATATTTGAGCTTGAAATGGGCTTTTTGTTGCTGGATCGCACTTTTTATGCTCTCTGCAGGTAAGCCGTGTTTTACATTTCGTTTATGTTGTTGTTTTTCAACTACCAATAACAGTTAGGAGAACAGCAGCAGCATCGCGGCTAATACTGGCTAAACCGGCTGATGATGATGGCCCGGAAGGCAGGGCGCCAGGGTGGCAGGGCGGCACGGCTGCACGGTTGCAAACAAACGCAAATCATTTAACGAGCCCGGCTTACATTCGAGCGCATATTGTTTTATATGGGTGGCCCATGACCTCTAGAAGTGGCGGCGGCTGCACTGAACGTAAACTTTGAACTTGACAATTTCACACAAAACTCGAGATGGTCGGCAATCTGTTGCCCCAAAAGCTTGCAGCTACCCTCAGGGAAAAGATAGCTAAGCGAAGGTACCCAATGCAAGGGGGATGATGTTTCGCTACCGGTTTTCTTCAGTGTTTATCCATGAAAGTTGCCAGCAAATTGCGCGTAAATCCCATAAACCGTTTACAACTACAACAGCTCTCATCGGCGGCGTCATCGATGACGATGCTTTGTTTTTGCTTCTGGCGCTGCCGCTGCCACAACTGCCGCGCCTGCAACAGTAACAACGCGATTTTTATGCACACAGACGTTGGCTCGTCGTCGGTTTTAACGCTCCTCTAAAAGTCTCTTTCCACCTCTAAAATCCCGTAGGGGGCGGGGTTGATGAAATGCCACCGAATGGACCCAAACCAGCTGACGAGGCTTAAACCCGCGTTTCGGTTAACGGGCCAAACAGTTCTTAAAAGTATAAAACGAAAGTACAGCAAATGAAATTTATTTTTATTAGTCAAAACTGATGGCGGGGCTCCCAAGCAACCACCCCCCGGCAGAGTAGCAGGCATAATTTGCATGCCGGGCGGGGAAAGTGCATTAAGGGATTTGTATTGCATGCGCGCTCGTGGGTGGATGTTTGGGGATTATTGTTTTATGTCTCATATCCCCGTTGATTGGGGGCTTTGGATTGCACTTTGCCAAAGAGTTCGTTATAACACGGCTGGGTTCGTCAAGCTTTTTTCGACTCTTGGATCTACAAAAAAGAACCTTTATTCCCGAGATCATTCCTAATGCCAAGATGAATAAACCTCCAATATAATATTCATATACGACCTAACGCCTGGCTTTGATATCTTCGCGTAGCAGAAAGCTCCTTCGACGGGGAGCTTTAGCTTAACAGCTGCTAGAGCTACCCCTAAGTTAGACGGGGCCCAACTACCCCTTACAACAAATTGCGTTCGGCACTTCTACCCCTGCGTCCGAAGTGCGTCAGGGGGTGACCCCAGGCACCCACTCCGCCCGCCTCCCACGTACGATTTTCACCTTGGCGTCATGCGCTCTGCCGGATTTCGGAGTCGCCGTCATCGGGCTTGCGGCCGATGGTCGGGAAAGTGCTTGGCTCGGCTTTTCCGTTCGGGCTCGCCTCGTGCCGCCGAGCGGCGCTTTTCCGCGCTTCGGCCTTCGCGGCGCTCTGCGAGGTCCGTGCAGTGGAGGGTGGCAAGCGACTCACCTGAAATCCGAAAAGCGAAAACCGAGCGGGCACTCGGCTGGCCCCGTGTGCGCTGTGTGTGCGCGCCGTGTTTTGTGTGCCACCCCCTTTTTGCCACATTTCCGAAGCAGGTGTAACAATTATTATTTTCTCGTTGATTTTGCTGCCGACGTCGTTTTGGCTTTTTTGTGCTTCTGCCGCTGCCTGCTGCCGTCTCCCTCTGGCTCGCACGCCTCGGCCGCTCGCAATCGCACTTCTGCTTGTTTGGGGCGCGCACGCATGGCGCATGCATTTGCTGTCTCACGTGGGAGTGCGTGGGTGGGTTGGTGGCTCCAGTGGCTCGGCGGCTCGGATGGGGCATTAGAATGAGTGAGTGTGCCAGTAATGTTACTGCAACAATTGCGTTTACAACAACGCACAAAGGGGGATGTCAGGAGGATGCCCTTCGATTTGCCATTCAAGTTTCCCCGCCCACCGTCGCAGTCCCATCGCCGATCCTCGCCAGTCTTATACACGAATGTTGCACGAATGGCATTTCTCGGTATAAGAGCCGCCGAGTGATCCCTCGACGATAATTGCGCACCTGAAAGCGAGTATCATGTAGCACGTAGCGTAGCGTAGCAGAGCACTGCATGGCTCTTGGCTCGGCTTGCCAGGCAATATAATAAATCGACGACCGGCAGGTAGCCAAACAACAGCTGAGAGAGAGCAGAGGACTGGCAGGGGAACCGAGCCGAGCAGGCCCAAAGGTGTGCTACTGGATGGGTCGCATTTCGTGTCGGTTTTCGGAGTCCTCTGCCAAGAGGAGAAATTCTGCCGACGAGCGGCGAGCGGCGGCAAGCGCGTCGTCGTTCTTTCGGCCGATTCTGGTTCTTGGCCGGCACGACTGTTGCTTTATTTTGGTTAACACGCGTCGCTGTCGGCGCAGCAGTCGGCATCGGCGCAACAGATTCAATCCGGACCGAGGCAGCGTCGCGGGCAGAGACAGCGGCCGTGGCAGAGGCAGAGGCAGAGGCGTCCGACTCCGAAACAAAAAGGTATATTACCTTAGAATGCCTGGCGCTCTTACTTCAGTCTTCGTACAGTCTTTGCTTTAACCCGTTCCAATCTGTCCGCCGCTCGCTCAGCTCAGCCCAGCTCGTTGGCACACTCTCTATAGGAATTCAGAATATCGAATGCTATATGGTATAACAGCAGTAGTGGCCGTAGCAGTACCAGCAACAGCACCATCACCAGCATCTGTAGCATCAGCAGTACCGCGTCGGTTGTCGTCTCTTCTGTTCCGTTCCGTTTAGCTATCCAAGTCGGAAGTCGCTGTTTCAGTCTCAGTCTCAGTCACAGTCTCGGTCGCCGTCTCGGTCGCAGTTGCCGTCGCAGTCAGCGCATCATCCAAAACACCCAAAAGCAACCACCACCACCACCGCCGCACACCTCCACCGCTGGCAGCAGCAGGCATCAGCAGCAGAAACAGCAGCAGCAGCACCCCCGTAGAAGCAGCAAGAACAACAGCAACAGCAACACCAACAGCAACAGCAGCACTCACGAATTTCAATATCCAAATCAAAGTTGGGCTCAAATCGAATACGGCCGCAACAGCAGCAACAACGCCTCGCAAACTCACGCGGATAATGATGAAAAGTAACAAATAACACGCGCAGTTCGCATCCAGTGCCCGACTTGAACAGATCACACAGCAGTATCCAGTATCAGTACCAGTACTACCAGTACCAGTGCCAGTCCCAGTACCAGTACCAGTCGAAACACAGTCATCAGTAGTAGTAAATCGAGAGAATTCACCGAAAACCGAAATTGATCAAATCGAAACCAACCGAAACAAACCAACCAACCAACCAACCGCTTCCGGCTTCTTTCAGTGGTGTTTTCACTTTTTTGCGCGTGTGAATCGAATTAAAAATCTCAGCCATCCAAACTTAAGTTTTCATTTCCAACTGTGTTTCACTCTCGCACCTAGCGCTCTCTAAAAAAATGTAAGAATCCCGAAATCGAGCTAACAAAACAGAACAAAACACGAAAGCAACAAAGACAGGCACAGCCAATAAAAAATAATATACGTATGATATTTTGTGCTCACTTAAAGGCAATAATTTAACAATAAACGAAAAATGAAGAGTGAGGAGTGAGGCGTTCAGCCCGCAGGGCGGAGAATTGCTTGAGCTTGGGCAAAAGTTCGTTGCTCGAGGAGAGTGAGCGACTCTTCTGCTCGCTTCTCGGCTTCTTGGCTGAAAATTCCTATAGGCCTTGGCAACAACAAGCCAGACTTCTGAGCCGCCAGCCCTCTCTCGCTGTCTTCTGCCCGTTTCGAGCCAGAACCTGAGCCATAGCCTGAGCCCGAGCCGGCAAAACAGAAACCGAAGAAGCGAAGAACCTCGCCAACAAAGAAACACGTTTTGTGTTTGCGAGCCCACGAAACAAAAAGCAAAACCTAAAAAACCCAAAGAACCTTAAAAAACCTAAAAAACGAAAAGCCGAGAAAAGAAAATAAAAGCAAAACAAGAGACGAGCAGCAGAGTCGAGACGAGTAGAGTGGAGTCGAAAGCCAAAGGGGCGAAGGAAAACAAAGTGGCAGAAAAAACGCAGACGTAGCTTCTTCCTCGGCCAACTCCGCGCTCGACTCTGCTCAACGTACTTGGAGGCGATTCGAGGCGACTGCCTGGCCATAAAACCTTATGGCCCAGCGTTCCAATAGGCCGCACACCGCCCTGCCTCTGTCTCTGTCTCTGCCTCTGGCTCTGGCCCGGGAGTCGTCATAGACTCTTCTCTGCTCGGCCACTTGTCGCCGTACTAAGTACGCGTCCAAATAATTCCCGTAGTTTATTTTTATTGTTGTAATTACACGTTGCCTGCTCTAGGAGCGGACGAGGGCGGGAGGGCGGCGGCACGCATTTGAGCCCACGCGGCATTTCTCGGCTTGAACTCTTCTTACCTTCTTCCTACCTGTTTCTTGTGTTTTTTGTGTCTTTTTTTTGCACCAAGCCAAAGTGTGACTCAACAAAAACAACAGCAGCGGCAGCGGTAGCACAACAAAAACCGGTAAAGCCAAAGAAATTTCGTGCGTGTTAATCATACGGCGGAGAAATAAGCGAGAGAGGCGAGAGGCGAGTTTCGCTCAGCAACTCCCGGCCCAAAAAACCAAAAAACGTGTTTTTTTTAGAAGCCTCCAAGTAAAAAACAAAAAAAGAAATAAAATAATAACGCTTCGCTCGCAAAACAAAAACCGAAAAACAAAAAAAAGAAGTTAAATTATTTACACACTTGAAGCACACAAGAGAGCACAAAATGTTGAAAAAAAAAGAATACGCGAAATATTCCATGAATTTTTTGCTTTTGTTCCAGAGCCATAATTACAAGATCCGCAACAACAGCAATTAAGCCTAACGAAAATATTTATTGAATACAAAAAACAAGAAAACGAACACCTGCAACAAACAGCGCAAGCAAGAACAGTATAAATCAGAAATAAAATAAAATACAAACTTCACTCTTCATCCAACTTCAACGACTCTGACTCGACACTTAATTGGTAATAAGAGCAAATTATTATTAAATATTCATGCCCATTGTGTCTCGTTTTCTGGTTGTTTCTTATTTTGTGCACAGCAATTTTTCGTTTACATATTAATTGTTGTTCACTTCATTTGGATTCTGATTTCAAGCGTACTATATTTTCTGTTGATTTTCGGCTCAAGTTTGGCTTTGAATTGGCAAACAGAATTGGCAAACACACACCGGCCACAACTGGCGGAGAAAAATTCAAAAGACTTCAATTTATTTTGACGGCCTTTTATTTGATTTCAATCAAGAATCAGCCGCCTGCATTCGATTTCATTTCCCACGTTACTACCTCAACTACAACTACTACTATGTATCGTATGTACTCTGTACCACTGTCGCCCCACCAGATAGTAATCCCACGAACTCCTCGGCCAGCAAAATCGAGCAACCAAACATAGAAATGCAAGACAAGCTCGGCGCATAAATAAAAGTAATCAAGAAACAACAAACCCAAGGCACCGAGAGTCCATAAGCATTCCCTGGTATTTTTCTAAGCCCAAAAACAAACTCCCCCCTCCGAAACCACCCGCCCCACAAACCAACCAAATCTACCAAACCAACCAACCAACCAACCAACCAACCAACCAAGAAAACCAACCAAGAAATCCAACCCATCAGCCATCAGCCATCAAAGCATTACCAGAACAGAACAGAATAGAACTCATTAAAATCAAAACTGAAAGAACAAATAATAGAGAACGAAAATCATAAGAGAAGGCACAAAACAAGAGGCAGGCGAAAAGTGGCAAATTGTTGCTAAATCAGATGAATTTCATTCAAAACAAAACAGTATTTTAAATAACATATACGAATTAAGCGAAATCTCGAGGATTTGAAAAGATATTTACACACAGAAGAATCCTGTTGAGATATCCTGTTGAGACACACTAACTTAAAAGTGAATTGTGAATTTTATATAAATTTATATATGCATATATACATATATATATCTCTATATATTTGTATGTTCGGTTGTTAATTTTGAGCGTAATTTAAAGGGTCATTTGAGGCACTCGCAGGGGGGCAGTATCAATTATGAAAGGTTACCAGCGTGAGGAGGCGGAGGAATATTGAGTACGCGCAGAAAAAAAGGTGATAGGACAGGTCGAAGGCGGAGAAGAATGCAAAGGTTGTTTAATTGAAAATTAAGTATAAATATTTACAAAGAGCGAATCAAACCGTTAATAGCAACATATCAGCATCAAAGAGACGAGACGGCGACGGTAAATAAGCCATTGGAAAGCAATCGGAAGAGGCTAAAAGAATGAGAAAAATCAAACAGAAATAGAAGAGAATTAGGTGTATAAATATTGATACTAAACAATCATAAAATCCAAACCAACCCAACCCCAGGTTAACCCGTTAACCCCAATAAAAGTATCCAATTTGAATAGGTGTCTAGGCAAACTGACAACCAACGGTTGTAAAAATAAGGGAGCTGAGCAAAGTCAATTTGTAACTTGTAATCACGAATCAAATCGTTGTCAATCAGAAGGCCCACGCATTATCAATCAAAATCCCCCTATCAATACTTTAGAAGTAATATACACAGCGAGAATTTTTCCTAGCATCATCTCTATAGCATAGAGTAGGGGTAAGGGATACAACTTTTAGGGATAATAAGGGGGATCGCCGGGTCTAATGCCTCGATCGACAAGAAATCGCGTTTTGACAATCACACGAAATTAGCGTATTTCATATACAAATCATCGGCGAATAGCAGCTGAGCGATATTATATATACAGATAGAATTATACATCTCCTCTAAAGCATATATTTATAAAGAGAACTTTTGCTAGCTTTAGCACTTTACCTCTCTATTCTATGACAATCTCTTAAGACAACTAAAACTATTTAAACTAAAACTCGAACAACTCTCCTCTAGACGAATACAAAACTTCGAGGCTTATCAATCGTATCAGCAATCTACAATCAATCAATCAACCAACTTACAATCAATCAAAACTTAAACAATCTTCAAACGGTTTTCAAATCTCTACATATGCATATAAATCATATTTATATACACTCCTAAGCTAAAACTAATAGTCAATCACCAGTAGTGATATATCGTAATATTCTAGACATTTAGTAGCAGACATTTTTGAAGTACGCTCAAAATCCAGTAAAACTCAATAGTTTTAAAGCATAACGTTGTTAGGTGTTATCAATACAGGTTTTAGCAACAATTTGCGTAAAGCTTAACGTCACACAATTGGCATACAACAAGCAATTCACTTTCAAATCTAATTGGCATTATATTGTAGCAGTTACTAGAGCTCATATATCCACAAAACCAACACTCAACCAACCAAACACCCTGCGCTTCAATCCCCTCAACTCAACCAACTCCAACCCGTCAAGAAAATACCAAACCAAATCAAACGAAACGCAACAAATCAAAATAAAAGCAAAGCAAAAACGTTACGAACTCAAAAAACGCGCCAAAAACATAACCAAGTGCTAAAACCGAAACCGAAACAGAAGCGGAGGAAATTTTTAACCAACATTTGTTGCCAATAAACTGTCATCATTGCTGCGTTAACAGAAACCACGGCGTCAGCAGCGATTGCAGCGCTCAGTATCAGCAGCAGCTCCCAGGCATCGCTCGCCGCTAACGCCAACTCCCCAGCCACGCCCACTTCACCACCGCCGCCCACCACGTCAGCAGGTGTAGCAGCAGCAGCAGCAGCAGCAGCAGCTCCGGTAAAAAGCGAGATCGTCGCCTCCTCCGATTCGGCCGAGTCCTCCCCTATACAAGATTTAATCATGGTAAGCGCCGCTTAATCAACCGCTCTAAAATCCAGTCCGATCCAATCAAATTCAAATCGAATCCGCAACCGAGAGCTTCGCCGAAACAGAAGCCAGAACCAAAATTAGAAATGCAAAATTAACACCTACTACCACTACTACTACCACTCTCACCTGTGCCATGAGAACAAATACCGAACTTGAAACCAAATTCGAAATTAGAATCTAAATCAGAGCCCGAATCAGAATCAGAATCAGGGACTGTATATCTTGATGCCAAATAACATAACCAACCTATATTGACTACTACTATAATAACATATGTAAAAAGAAGTACCTACCATGAAAGCAAAAATATATGATAAACTTGTACAGTTTACTATGCAAAGAATCTAAACTAATTTTTTGTTACCTCTCTTGCTCTCGCTCTCGCTCTGCCTCTTCCCTCTGTCTCTGTCTAATTAATCTAAGCTGCAAATCTAACTAAAACTATTTAACCCAAACCCCCCACCGATGTGTATTTGAAGCGGTTTCAAAGGTTCGCTGTGTCCATGACTGGGCCTGGCCATGTTTATTTCTAAGTTGTAAATATATTTTAGAGTACCGATATTTAGTTGGTTAATTGGTTTTCGGTTGAAGAACTAGTTTGTATATAGTTTACTTTAAGTTTGTTGCCAGGCCAGCCATCGACATGAAACTAAAGCAACTAAACCTCCCGGGATTTGGCCACCTTCTATCTTTTCGGCCAAATGACAAGCGGGCCTAGATCTTTTGAAATTGAAGAGTTCTCTGTGCTCTGTCCTCTATGCTCTATGCCCTGTACTCTCTGTCTCTGTCTCTTGTGTCTTTCGCTTTCTAACCTCTACAGTTCCAATTGTAGTTTTACTATCCACTCGTAGCGCTCGCTCCTCACTTCACTTTATCTCCTATCACCTGACTATCCGTCTCTTGAATCTTGAGTCTTGAAGAAAACTCGATTTCCACCACCGACTTCTCGTAGCCCACTCTCCGTTTCTGCAGCTCTCTAGACAACACAGAATTATGATTTTACGGACTCCGGGTCAAGTTGATCCCGCCCCAGGATGCACCACCACACACCACACACTCAACACAGTTTTTCAGTTCGTTGCAATTTACTTGCGCTTATGATTTGTTTGCCGGAGAAACAGAAATCCAATTCAAGACCAAACTGAACCTGAACCACTACCACCCCCAAATCGAACAAACCAAACCAACCAAACTCGACAGAAAACAAAGATATACTGAAATACCACAACAATAATCTGAACCCACCACCGCACAGCAAATGCAATTGTTGCACGCACCGCCGTCCACGCATCCGCATCCACATCCGCATCAGCATTCGCATCCGCAGCACCCGGTAGCAGCCGCCGCCGCCTATCAGGCCATGCAGGTGCACCAGCAGCACCCGCATCCGCATCAGCAGCAGCAGGCGCACCAGCAACACCAGCAGCAGCAGGCCCAGCAACACCAGCAGCAGGCGGTCTTTCAACAGCAGGTTGCAGCCATTGCCGCGCAACAGCAGCAGGCGCAACAGCAGCAACAGCAAATGCACCAGCAGTTCCACTACCAAGCCCAAGCACAAGCTCAGGCTCAGGCTCAGGCGCAGGCTCAGGCTCAAGCCATGCTACAAACGTACATGCAACTGCAGGTGAACGGTGCGGTGGCCGCTCCTGCCACGCCCACCAAGCCGGCGGCCCAGCACCCGATGGCAGCAGCGGCGGCAGCAGCAGCAGCAGCGGCGGCCGCCGCCGGAGGGGTGCCCGTGTCCCTGCCCGTCCAGGTGCCGGTATCCGTATCGGTGCCCGTGCCCGCAGTGCCGGCGCAGTTCTTCGCCGCGCCGAGCACCCCGCTCACGATCATTCCGGCGGCGGCGGTGGCCTCCTCGGCGATGTTCGCCACCGCGGCCACTCCCACCTCGGCGGCCACCACACCGACCAACAATGTAAATAATACAGTTAATCTATCAGCCGTAACTAGAACTACTACCACTCCTACTAAGAAGCAGCAGCCGCCGGCCGGAGCGGCCGGTTCCGCGAGCGTGCCCGCCTTCAGCGGCTTGCGAGGCCTGCGGGAGCGGGAGCTGGGCGAGATGGTCCGGATGGGCGGGGACTCCTCCCTGCTAGGAGCCCTGCCCATCGGGCTGCCCATGGCACTGCCCTCGCTGCCGCTGGGGGGCGGGGCTCGCGGCTCCAGCAGCGCCAGCAGCGGCTGCAGTTCTGCATCTTCTGATTGTTCTATGCCATCGCCAACTTCACTACACTTATCTTCTCCTAAAAAGGTTTGTGTGTTCACTAAGCGAAACTCTAAAACAACTCTCTATCTCTCTGATTCTCCTAGTTTCTCTGCTCCCCTCCCCACCCGTCTATCATCTCTCTGATCTCCGATCGTCTTGAGTTTTCCCCTAAGAAGTAGATTTATAGATTTATAGTACTAACCGTATCTTCATTTTTGATTTTCCAAACTAACAACACTCTCTGTCGCTGTTTAACTCCCACTTTTCCTGCCTGCCGTATGAAATCTCCTAAGTCTTAAGTCTTCTAACTTTTATCTCTTATCTCAAATCGCCAATTGCAATTTTCATCATCTCACCAATGTAGCCTAGTAGCTCGTAGCTCGTAAACTCATTGCTGTTGTGTTGCCTTGTAATTGCTGTTGTTTCGTAGTTCGGTAGTGTTGTGTTTCATAGACAATTAACATATTTGATTGGAAGCCACCCTAAGCCTAAGACAGTTAAGTTAGTTCTAAGAAGATAACATTACACTTACATAGTTGCATATCAATCACGTGATATATAATTGCCTAATGATTTCTGAACCATTTTGTGTGTGGCCTGGAGAGCTAGAACTTGTAGATACAAGGTTTTTTTTTTCACCAAGCTAAAATGTTTTCTATTTGCGCTGTCGGATTGCGAATTAAACGGCAATTAATACAAATTATATATGAAAATAGAGCACATGCTCCCCTGCCGTAAATATCTATTTTTTTTATTGACCCTCGCTCGAGTCCTAGTCCGAGTCCGGGAAGGGTCACTTACCCGACTCGAACGAGTCAATTGCGCGTAATAAAATAATGTGCAACCGCCCGGGTGGCTGACCGGCATACAAATGAGCCTTCGATTGGGATTGGGATATATTTTTTTTTGCCAGTCGCCCACGAATTTATGGGCGACTCCAGCGCAACTTTGTGAAAGTCCTTAAATTCTGTGCGGATCAAGGGGATGGAAAGGGCAGACAAAGGGCTGCTGGCTTCACTGGGTTTATTATTTTATCAGTCATAACTATCGCGTTGCAGGCTAACATTAACCGCAATTGTTTGGCCAGCACTTACGCCTTGTCCCCGCCAACTGTTCCGCCTCCTCCTGCGGCCCAATGCAGGTCCTTCTCCCATCTGGCCAATGGCCACACATGTCGCCCATATTGATTAGTTGGCGTTGAAAATGTCGCTGCAATTTGTTGGAAAACTGCAGAGCGCGAAAGCAAAAACTGGCGACGCCTGCTGGCCACTTTGACAGACCTGACCCCGCTTTTCTTCCCTCTTCGTTTGGATTTCCCCAGTTGTGCTGGTCACTGGAGCTGCGACGTTTCAGTAGCCCTAGCCCAGAGTCGTGTTGCTGTCCTTTCGGTGTCCGGTGTCCCGTGTCCGGTGTTGGGTGTCCGTGTCCGTGTCCTTTGTGCGAGGTGTCCAACTGGCCGGGGGAGGTGCGTGTGTTTGGTCGGTACGTTTGTTGTTCTAACAGCAGAACCACCGGCAACGTCTACCACATTTATTATCGATTTATCGCGGCAAGTAAGGCTGGCAGGAGCTTATTGCTGCTGTTGCAATTACCCCCGACTCTCATTAATGTTTAAACTGTACTTAAATGACTCTATTATGACCCGCTCCTTCGGTTCACCCTGCAGCAACTCCCCTGCACGTTAAATTATCTGTAATTGATTTTGTTTAACATACGGCCGTCAACTGCTGTACCTCCCCATAGTGCATACTGTATTCCATTAGCCGTCCAGTCGATTTAAAGTGTTGATTTTGGTGTTGGCCAGCAGTAGTGGCTGCCATTTGCTGCCCCATCATTTAATGCATTTGAACATGCACCAGTTTGGTGATTAAATATATTTCGCATCGATTGCGGTGTGTAATTATTATGGATATATGCGACAATGCACAAACGGAAATGCTAATATTTGACAGCGGTCGTATTTATGTTTTCCCACCTGTGCGCAGGTTACATTTTGGCAAATATTTTTTGTCAAGAGCCGCGCAAACAGCAGGCCTAGCAACTGAGCCGCAACCACCAACAAGCCCAAGGTGCTAATAAAGACCTCGGCGAACTCCAGCCAGCCCACCACCACCGCACAATAAATAAGGATATTGACAATGAAACATGAAAGATTCTCCGGCGAGGGTAAATAGAAAATTTTTCAAATTAGACACTGCGCCGGGGGATTCGAAATAAACATGTTAGGCGGCGGGCGGAAAGTTTACGGGAAAAGCCAGGGCCCAAAGCCATTGCAAAGTGTCGCGTGAACTCGCTTTGAAGTGGCCGGGCCGGGTCGGGGAGTCGGAGTCGGAGTCGCGGAGTCAGCCTGCACTTCTAATAACAAGCCAGCTGCCAGGCAGTCAGTCAGTCAGTCAGAGAGATTCGCGGAACGGCCGGCCCTCGGCCAGCAACTTACAGACGCACAAATAAACTTTTTAAATTTAAAAATTCATCAAACTTTCAAGCCGGCCCGGTCCGGTCCGGCCAAGTCAAACAAACTAGATGAGCGGCGCGGGGTCAGCATGCAGGAAAATATGAGCGAAATAAGAAAAAAATAAAAAAATATGCATACATATATCTGAGAAAACAAAATTACATTAATCCGTAATCGAAAAACTTGAGTCCTCGAACACGGTTGAAAAGTTTCGTGCTGCGCGTTGAAATTTATAATAAGCGATTTACAAGCACATTGCATAAAAAGTGTTTCCCAACTACAACATTTCAATTATTTTTATTTTTCGGAACTCTCCTGTCCGTCCATAAAACAATTTAAAATTTAAATACCCCCAAAACGCCACCTCAGCTCTGGCGTTCGAGAAAAAGTGTGTCAAGAAACGGGACAAGCAATATGTTGCCCAAAATAAGTGAGGGGCTGCTTGGATGGCTGACTGGCTGGCTGGCTTGGCAAAGAGGAATTGCTTCATGCTTGCAACAAATTGAGATGAGAAAATAAAATTCAATAAACTCTTGTTAAGCACGCAGCGGTCGGCAGGGCAGGGCAGGGCAGAGCAGAGCAGCGAGGGGCAGCAGCTGCGTGCCTGGGAGAAGGACAACGTTTTAAATATTGACAGCTAGAAAGGGACTCCCCCTTTGTCCCGTCTGCGCTGGCATCCTGATGACGGGGCTGCCGAGTAAATAGATAAATCAACCCCAGAGACATGTACACCACCCAGCATTTTTGCATTGATCACAAAGCAGGGACGGCGGGGGCTGCGGCCGGGGCTTGGTCGAGGAACAGGACACGATGCCCGAGCATTGTTATGATTTATCCGGCCCTCAATCGATTTTCGTAGCACACTTTTTGGGGCTGCCGAAATCTGTCCGTCCCTCAATCACAAAAGCATTCACAATTGCGCCAATCAAAGGCACGTTGAATGCTCAAATCTCGGCAGGGGGCGGCGAGCGAGTCCAGAAAGGAAATCATTGATATGTCTAATTAAAAGCGAATCAAAATTATCGTCACTGCATACTGTTCCTAGTCGGAACGATTTGAAGTGCCGCCGAAGAGCTTAAATCTTAAAGTTGCCACCAATCTCTACTAATCAGAACAAAATGCAGTCACTGCTTGTTGGGGGGGTTGGTTGGTTTTTCTTGCGATTCACTGCCTGTCGCTGACAAACAAATTAAAAAGTTATGACTAAAAACGTTTCGGGCTCGGCAATGAAATGAAATTTGTTCGCTCGGACAACGCTCAGTGCTCGGTGCTCGGTGTTCAGTGTTCAGTGCTCAGCGATGCCGCGGGCTAAATTTAAATTGCTTTTGTTGCGCTTTTGTACTTGTCCAGTTGTTGTTATTGTTGTGCCGGCTCCTTGCTGCTCCTGTCCGGACCCCTATTCCTCTCCGGCTGGTGCTGCTGCTGCTGATGATTTTCCTTTTGCGAGCGCAAGTTTTCTTTGTTGTTTCCACAAATAGTTTTTGTCGCCAGCGCCGCGCGCGCGCTGCCATAAAAACCGCTGCGGATTTTCTTTTGAATGGCGCGGCGCGTGAAAAAATATCTCAACGGGAAGGAAAAGGGGATATAAAATCAAAAAATAAAATGCTGCACTGTGTGCGTAGCTGGGAATTAAGTTTGCAGTTAAACGGCCACGGCTAAGCGCATTAAGAGAAAAGTTTTTTGCATCCAATGACGCTACCGCTTCGCGTTCCCTTATTTTCGGCCACAACTTTTCCCCGAAATCATTAAAAGCTTAAATGCGGCCACCAGCACGATCCCCAGCAGAGGCGAAAGCAGAGCAGAAGTAGGAAAATGAATATGAATATTGAATGTGCGCCGGAACGAGTGACTGAGCTGAACAAAACTGAACCGAACCGAACTGAACTAAACTAAACTGACGGAGGCCATTAAAAACGACCCGCCTTGCCCTTCGCCCCCAAGCCGGCTTGTAGCTTGTGGGGTTGTAACTTTGGCTTTTACGAGCGCAAAATGTTTGCCCTCCAGTGCACTAATCCACCGAGCACACGAGCACAGAGCAGGGCAGAGCAGAGCAGAGCACAGGCTAGCAAACCAGCAGCGTGGCATGCCACCACGTATGTGATGTGAGCACTTGGACGGGGGCACAACCCCTGCCACTCCGGGCTGGCACTCGCTCAAACTAGGAGCGACAAACTAACTTATTAATATGCAATGCACACTTTGTTGCTGTATTAATTGCAATATTAAATTTCCACTAATACTCGCTTAGCAGGACTCGCCTTTCTCGAGCACTGAGCGAAAATCTGGCAACTAAATAACTCTGAAACCTGTGCTCTTCATGCAATAGTTCGCCACAAAATCCAATCTGCAAGTTGTAGTAATAGTAGTATTCACCATTATATATTTCTTCCTTAAATACTCGAATCGATAACTACCATCGATAACTGATTATGCGAAAATGTTTATGTTGGAGGTATCAATTTGTTTCTGTGTGCGGGGAGCAGCTTGTTCTGCTTGAAAAGTTTCGCCACAACTTTTAGCGGAGTAAAGTGAGTTGAAAACACCTAGAACCAAGTAATTATTACATGTTTACGTGCGCCAGGACCTGGTCTGTTCCCCTTCATCCATTTCCCTGGCCCATCTTCCCACTCCCGAGCACATTCCGTCCTAGACCAGGACGCGATGTGTGCTCTGAGTTCATTCGGCATGCGGCACGGGTGCGCTGAAAAGCGATACTAATGATAAGTTCTGCTTGCGGGAGAGGCGAGTCAAGTCGAGTCGAGTCCGTCAGTGAAATGAACGCAATTTGCTACGTTTTACATTACCGAAGCCACGAACCCAGCGAACCCAGCGAACCCGGCAAAACGGACATCATTTCCATACGCGCACGTACGGAAAACCAGAAAGCCGGCAACGCATCCAGGTGATGGCTGAGGGGTACCGGTTGGCGGGACTCCTTGTGCTCGGTTGCCCGCAGCCTGATGTATAATATGCGGCTAAGAGTTGGGGGTATTCTGCGTCTGGCAGCTGGAAATTGCACTCCAACGCATCCAACACGAAAATCACAAAAAACCGGGGAGAACATAGCTCGTGAAAGGTATAAATGTTTAAAAGGTGCGCCTGGCAGGCAGGCAGGCAGGCAGGCACTCTGACATCGAAGCCAGACATATTGTTAGCTCCAGTTTGCAGTTAACTAAATTTACACACTCGCTCGCAAATGCAACTGATTTCATTAACTGAAGTTGGACATGAAGTTGAAGGTGGTTGGGTTAACAGCCCGCGGAGCCGAGTCCTCCTGCAGTTCTGTTAAATTAATTTGCTGAAAATAAGTTGCAAGGGCAAAGTTTTCGTGTTTGCATAGCACACTTTCAAGCGCGGCGCTCGCAGCAGATTAATAACCTCAGCTGCCGACGCAAGCTAGTGTGTGTGCCACGCAAGCTTTCTAATTATTATTGTAGCGCAGGAATGCGTGTTGCCGCCTGAATTATGCATTCTTAGCAGGCGTGCATATTTGAGTCCTGATTTCGGGCCCGACGCGTCCTGATGACTAATTTGCCGCCCTCGGGCTAACGAGCTCTCTGGCTTAAATTTGATAGAAATGCAGCTCCGGAGCTCCACCGTTGCACAGTTGCACAGTTCCAGAGAACAATTGTCACCTTTTGTCAACATCAACATCAAATTTTCCGCTAGTTTTATGTGCATAAATGCAAATGCCAGACTTCAGCTCGGTGCCCGAAGGCAGACTTTTGATGGGTTGCGCAATTTCCAGCCAAAGGCACAAAAATGCAAAGAGAAAAAAGAATCTTGGGCTTCGAGTTCCTCTCGCCTTTCAAGCGATTTCCCAGCCATCAGGCAGTCACCTTTTTCCCCCGTCACTACTCTGCCTCTGCCCTCTCGATATTTCCCACAGCCCGGAAAAGCGAAGACTGCGCTTGATTGTCTGTGTAAATGCGGCGCCAATTTTTTATGCTCATAAATGCAGGCAGACCAGCAAACCAGCAAACCAGCAAAAGCACTTTCCACTTCTCCCACTCAAGTTCATTGTATTTGCATGCGCCTTTTGCCTTGCCCCCTGCTGGCATATTTTCTGCTGTTTCATCATTCTCATCAGCAGACATTGCTCATACGCCACGTTCGCCTCTGCCTTTCGTCAAGTCAACAAAAGCAAAGCTGCAGTTCATATAATTTTTTGCTCCGGCTTTGTCCGTTTCGTTTCGTTCCGTTTCGGAGCCAAAACGTTAACAGTATTTTCAGCATTTTCGAGACAGTTTGTCATAATTCCATAGAATCAACTTGGCATTTTTTCTCGTTTGTGTGGGGGCCGGTAGCCGCCAGTAGCTGCTTCTCTTGTGACGTTTTATTGTGTCAACATGACAAATCGTCAAGTGTCAGAGGGAAACGGCGAACCGGGAGGGAGCTGGTCGGATTAGAAGAAATACGGGCTTTCCTTATTTAATTTTGAGGCGCTCTTTAATGGTCCAAATGGTCACACGGAAAGAAAAATTAAATCTCTCGCTGAAGCTTTATTTACGAGTATTTGTCTGCTGGCAGATTAGGCTGATAATGTCCTCCTTACCTTTTTTTGTTTCCGTGCACGCTGGCCAGTTTATGGCTTTCCCTTTTCACTCTTTCCAAATTGACCCTTTTTAGGCCTTTGAATTGTTTCACTTTTTATCAGTTTGGCCATAAATTTCATCGCTCAATTACAATATTTCGGCCATCGTATGCAAATTTATGAGCATTTTCATTTCGATCAATTTACTCTGCTACTATTTATCCCCGATGTGTGACTCTGACTGTGGTGTCTGGCGTTATATTTATGCTTTCCATCGTCCACCGCCACCTTCGAGGAGGGAAAAATTTATTCATTGAAGTTTTTACAGTCAACTACACACCTCCGCCCGAATGCGGTTAGCCATCGCCATCGCCACTGCCCTCGCCTTCACCATCGCCATCGCCATCATCGTGGTCATCATCCTCGTCCTCGTCGGCATTCTCATCCGCATCCTTTGAGCTGGCTTGCTCCCTGCTCTGACGTAATCATTCATACTTCATCAAGTTGACCCGACTACGGGGCTGGCTTGCTTTTCTATTCAGACTCGGACTCCGCTTCATTGCTATGCAAACTGCTCCCAATGGCTACGTTTAATGGTCAAGTGTGTAAAATTGCATAGCAAATCGTTGGGATGGCTGGTGGATGTGCCGGAAAAGTTGTTGGGAGTGGGGGAAACGAATCCTGAACCATTGCTCTTAGATAAACATCTTTGCCATCTGTTTTCGTTCCACTTTGCTCAAGCTCTCCGGGTTGGTTGGTGCTTCCCTGACTGACTGAGTTACATATTGATGTGATTTACCACTCATGTCTTTGGGGCGTTCGTTCTTGGACTCCATCCCGGTATCGGTCCCAGTCCCTGTTCCGGCATCTCGCTCTTGTGTCCCCGGCAAATTGTTTTGGAATTCAGTTTTGAATCGATTCTCCTCATGCTCATGGCTCATGCTTGTGGCATGATACACACGCCTGTAGCGGCACGGCCGATTGGTCGCACATTTTATGCCTCCGTTTGAGGTCCAATTTGGACGTGTTGCCATCGTTTTTCTCCGGGCCTACACCCATAAAGTGTGTGCCAAATAAATTGAAACTTCACCTGGCCTAAGTTATGGTCTTTGCTTGTGTTATTTTTTGCTCTCTTTAAATGGTCTCCCATCCACGATAAGCCGGGGCCGGTGTGGGTGTCTAATGCGACTCTACTTTTGGACTCTACAAAGACACCTAATTTCCATTCCAAGAGTGGAATAGTTGCTACCCTATGCAGATTGCCTCCTCCATCAATCAATTTCCCAAAGATGCCGTGTCCTGCCATTGTTGATTTCATTATAATTTCGATTTGCATAACCGAATGCCTAAGCAACAATTTGGCACTGGCCCCGATGGTCCAAAGCGGTCGCCAGGGACTCCTTTTCACTGTCAATGGGGCCCGAGAAGTGGGGCTTAAGTTCATCATCGTCTTTGGGCCTGAACACAGCAGAGCAGAGCAGAGTAGAGCGGGGGTTGAGTGTATCAATTTTGGGGCGCCCGCCTCACATTTCATTAGCTTGTCAACATTTGTGTAGTCGACAGGACAAGCCTGTGATGGCCATGTCTTTGACACTTCAGCCTGCGGCGTGCGCCTCGGATGCTGTAGTTGCCATGGCTGTGGCTCCCACCTCTCACCGCCCCCCCCTGGTTTGTGCCTTAAATAGTTAAACTGCTTAGCGTGTGTCTTGCGATTTGGCAGACTATGCCACATGCTCCGGTTGCTATGCAAATCAATTTTCCCAGCCGGCCTGTATTCAGCTCTATTTGCTCGGCAGGGCGGGCAGAGTCCTCTAAGTTCAGAGTTCATTAGTATTTTGTTTAGTTAACTTTAGCAGACGCAGCGGCGGTTGCGGAGTGGCGGGCGGCGAGCGGCGGGTGGGCTTTTGAACTTTGATACCCCCAGATTTTGTAAACGCTTTGTGCTCACCCAGTTAATTTGTTTTAATTGCCATAAATTTGGCATGCTGCCGCTGCTGTGCTGCCACTGCTGCTGCCGCTTGCTTTGATTTTCATGCAAATTTAAAGCGCTTAAATTGCGGTAAGCAGTCGACGAAGGCTGGCTGCCCGGGAGAAAGGAGATTGGGGGCAGGGTGAGGGAGAGTCAGGTAACGAGCTGTACAAAACGAAATCCTTTTTTAACAAAGGGAGAAAGGGAAATCATAAATTTTGCCCAGCAGCCATAAAAGTGTTCAGCTTGCTTCGTTTGGGGAGCTCAAAAGCAAATATGCAATACGCTTGCTATCGATATGCCGAAATCTATGCTGCTTCTGCTCCTGCCGTTGCTCCTTTTTGCTCTCTGCCTGTTTTTTATCCCTGCCTAGACAAAAAGAAGAGTCCTAGGTGGATGGGAGAGGGAGCTCGAAGGGAGCACGTAAGGAGCTCGAAGAACCCTTGGCCGGGGAATTTTATTTATATTTTTTGGCTCGACGTATTATCAGCAAATGTTATTAGGGGCGCTGTCGTGTAGGTATGCAACAGTTTTTGTTCGCCTCGTGTTTTCTTCCTTTTTTTGGGGGCCCTGAGGCGGGCAGCAACCACCAACAGGCAGCCAATTAGGTAGCCAAAATCTGGTTAACTGTTGCTCGCTCTGTTTTGGCAACCATCCAACGAACTGCTCCTCTTTATTGCAGTTTAATAGGCCAACCAAGCAGGCGGACAGACGGGCAGACGGGCAGGCAGCCAGCGAACTGATAGATAGGCCAACGCATTAAGCAAATCGTAAATGTTCAAAGTTCTTTTTTTGGCGCATTTCTAACCACTTAACGCAAATGATGTTGATATAGCCGATAGACAGGGTAACTTTTCCCCCTCCAAAAACAGCAAAAGTCCAAAAAACCAAAAAGGAAAACCCAAAGAAAAGGGAATTCCTCGCATAAACACTCACTTTGGCGCACGGTGCTGTTGTTGGCACGATTGTTATTGCCTTTGTTGTTGGTAACGCTGAAAACTTGCTGTTTTTCTTGGGGATACTTTCTTCTGTCGTAGAAAAGTCGTTGAGCGTTAAAAGCAAACCCAAAAATGTTCTACAACTTTTTGTTTGAGTGTGCCCTGTGTGGAGGGTGTGTGTTGGAACAAGTTAATGTAAAAGTATTTTTATGCTTTGAAAAACATTTGCCAAGCCAAAAATTATAAAGAAAATAATAAGGGGAAAAAACGGCGGCGGGGCAAAAAGAAAACAAAAGTAGAAATAGGCAAGCAAAAGGCAAAGCGAGCAAATCTGCGGTCCATGTTGTTGTAGCATAAATAAAATCAAACAAAACAGCCAGCACAGGCGGCACAGGCGGCACAGGAAGGCGGCAGGAACAAACTCGTGCGAAGTCTGAGGGTATCCTGCCAGCCAGCCAAGAGCAAGGCGGGGATTCCCTGCCCACATTATCGTCGTCGTCATCCGCATCATCGTCATGGATCAGCCGCATTCGCTGTAATTTTGTTATAGGCACCCACCTGCGGGGATGTACGAGGGTATACTACGAGTACGAGTATGTATGTGCCGCAAGATAAATGTCTATTTAAATTGTCCCTGTGCCGTGCTTCTGGCCGAGTCGAGTCGAGTCGAGTGGAGCGGAGCGGAGTGAGGTCCTTTGTGGCATCGATTCCTCAATGGTGGCACAGCCACGGCCATGGCAATGCCACTTGACAGCACCGCCCAACTCAAACCACTTCGGCCGGGAGCCGCCCGCAGGACTCCTCGACAGAGACTACTCCCCCTAGTTAAATCTTTATTGTTATCATAATTTGCTTTTATCCGTGCTCAAAGCTTGTCGCATGGCAGGTTACCTAACCAAAGAACCCGGCCCATCCATTCATGCCACTGAAAAAAGGAAGCAGGGAAAAAAATCAGAGAAGCAAAGCTAAACAGAGCTGAACTGAAACCGAAACGACGGCCCAGAGTTCACATTTTTATCGTAATTGTTTTCTCGTGCATTTTCCCCGGCGCTCCTGCGAAAGTGAAAAGCGGGAAAATGGAGCGTAAATAGCACTGAGCTCTGTGCGACGAGCTTGTTTACCATTTTCCCGCTTTGAGCGTTGTCTGTGCTCGCTATGCAAATCAATAAAAGTTGATAATTGAGATTTCTTTAACAAGATTTCGGGTGTCACAATGACGATGAAACAGATACAGGCACTGGAACCGGGCCGGGCCGGGACCGGGCCGGAGGGGAGTATTAAAATCATAAGCGCAGTCAGCAGAAATGCCATTTTCTAGGCCGTGTCAGTGACATAAATTATAATTAGATTGAAAGCCAGTCGATGGAGGGCAGACCTTGAAAATTGATCCGCCAACATTGCGGCGGGTGCGCGGGGACAATTTCCGCAAAACGGTGCTGCATCATTAAATGATTTTGGGGAGGAAATGTATATCATATAATAATTACGTTGCTCATTAAATCTATTTTTTCGATTTCGATTACCTTCTTCTTTTCAATAGACATGCCACCCATCCACCACGTTTTGCATATTTGATTTATTGCGTTACTTATAATTTCGATAAGTATATGACATCCTTCTCGTACACCTACACCTCTCTAGTATTTGTCGTATGAACTTTGATATTGATATTGTGTGCCTCTAGATAACCCCAGAGATTGCCGTAATTGTCCAATGTCTTAGGTTAAGTCAGCCCAAGTTTAAACTATCGCCCCCCCACTAATCAGTATTTTTTCTGTTTTGTTTCAGGTAAGGATTGATGAACAATATGTTTACAAACTTAACTATCTGGTAAGCGATTCGATCAGCTACTCCCTACACATTATACACACTCAGTACGCCACAAAGGTCAGAGGTTGGCAGGGAGGGCGCCATTTCAATTTGTCGCACAACCATCTTGGGGGGCTTGGGTGCGTTCGTTCGTTTTACTTGTTGTGCAAGGAGGAGGATCCGCTTCATTTGGCATTGTGGCAAGCAGCCGGCAATTGTGCGCCATAATTGAATTTTAAATAAGTCCTGGCAGACACGCACGAGAGTCGATTGCAGTCGTATCGCATCGCATCCTTTTCTGGCTGGGTGCCTGCTTGGCACTTGTCTACTTTTTAAACTGTAAATAAATTTCATCGAATTTCCTCCTTCTTTGACAAAGACGTGCGCCAGACGACTCCTCTCGGCTGTGTCTGCCCGTCCTGGTTGTCCTGGTAGTCCTGGTTGTCCCGGTTGTCCCGGTTGTCCCGGTTGTCCTGGTTGTCCTGGCTGTATTTGTGTTTGCCGCATCCTTCGCCATAAAGTATGCAATTTTATTTCACTGCGCCCGGCACTTACCTGGCATCACCTCACGTCCACCTCTCAATCCCCGCCCCCAAGCATCTGGAATGCCATAAAATATTTAAGTTTACATTTCTCACACACTACTCTTCTTGGCTTTTCCTTCTCTTCCCTTCGATTGGGGATCTTCTTGGACTGCTGGCTCTAAGCCTTTTGCCGCCTTTCCCTTCTCGTGTGTGCTGCGCCGGACAGTCCATTTTTATAACCGGATTTTCCGAGTCAAGATTTCCCTGGCTGGACCGCACACACACTTTTCTGCGCTGAGAAAAATCATAATACTCTTCAAGAGGATCAATCAGAAGGAGAGCTATTTGTTTCAGTAGAAGTACCAAATATATGAACTCAATCCCTTCAACAAATTTGATTATTTTTGCTCCTAATTGGGACAATCTGCTTTGCGGCACTTGTTCTAAAGAAAGGGTATCGTTTTTTGTAGTGCACGCAGTTGCAACCACATTGGCATGGGTCTTTTATATTTGCGCTGCCATTGTCCGGCCAATAGAGGAGGATGATTCTCCTTTGACCCACAACGCACCACCGACACGACCTGAACTGAACTGAACCGAGCTGAACTATTTGTGCAGCACTTGTCCGTTCTCCAGCTCTGATTACCGGCAATTTCGTTTTTCCTCACAGCAAATATAATTAAGTCAACACACAAGAGTCAAACACACGCACCCGATTGTGGACGGACATGTGAGCATAGAGAGTTGCATGTGCATTTTATTTAAGAGTTCAATAAGCAAACTTTGCACCGAGTCAAGAGTGCAGCCATTAGGTAATTAATTTAACACTTGGCCACACAGTCGGCCACTAATTGGCTTCCATTTAGCAATTGAGACATCCAGGGAAACTGGAAAGCTGGGAAAAAGAAAAGCTAGTCAGTTGGGGCAAAGCGAAGCCCGAACTGATAGATCGCAGATAAAGCCGTAAGTCGAAATCAAAGCGATGCTGCCAAGTCATTAATGCCATTTGCGGCAGTCCGAATGGTTTCCCGGTTGCCCGGCAATAGTTTTCCGAGAACCCGGAACAGGGAGCCCTAGACCTAGACCTGACATCAACAAAAACGCTTCAATGGCGTCGCTGGTGCGGTGCTGGTCAAATGTGGAAAAGGGTCGGAATGTGGGCGAAGCCCTAGCTCACTCGCCGGTTCACTGAGCCCGCTCAACCTGCTCGAAATTAATGTGCCACGTAAAAAGGGTAATTTCCTAGCCGGAGCCCTGTCAAAGGTGCTTGGCCAAGTTCCAGGTTCAGGTTAGGACCCTGTACTTGTTGCGTGTCCTGTGCATTTTTCCTTGGCAGCAGCGTGACCCCATAGTCGGAGTGAAGTCAAGTGCAAAGGAAAGTAAAATATTTTCCCTCTTAAAAGGAAACCCCAGGGGTGGCAAGGAGAGAGACCAGGAGGCAAAAAAGAAACATCAAAATAGACAAGCTGACAAACTTTTGTGATGTCTGAAAGGCTCCGCTCATTAAGGGGCCTGGAAACTTGGCTCAGAAAAAAAAAATAGAAAGAAGGCTGCGGGGCCAAAGAGATGCGCTTGGTGGCACCGGCGCCTTTGGCATTAAACTCATTAACGGTAATTGCAACCTTTTTTTGCCAGCAATGACGGCGGCGGCATCGCATTTTTTAAAACGCAATTTTGTTAATTAATTTCGCACATGCCGCCATCGCCGCCGCTTTGCGCTCGTGCTCTCGTTAGCACTGACATTAGTCGATGATTTGGCTTTGAATATGTTGTCAATCGGTGGGGAGCAGCGCCCTTGACTCGTCTATCCTGCCATCAAAGCTATCCATCCATCTAGCCAGCTATCCGTGCGCCACTTGTAGCTGCCAGGGCGGCAGTCTGAGCTCGTCGCTTTTCGCTTTTCAATTACGAGAAAACACGCCCGCAGCCCGCAGCCCGCAGCCCACTCAGGGTTTTCGATTCTGGTTTGGGCTTCAACCAGCTATGGTTCGGCTACGGTTTTTGGCGGGGATAACGCGCTTTACCGCTGCCGGAGTAAAAAGCCAGTGGAACCGCCTCCTGTTGCTGACACTGATGATGATTGTCGCCCCGAGGGCGCCGTCCGTCGGGCACTGCGCCAAAACAGGGACAGCTAACTAAAAAACTTAACAATCCCACCGACAGGCATTCTGTTTTTCCATGGGCTCACATCTCCGCACAGCGAATTTTCCCCAAGTGCACCAGGGCTCTCACTTTACTTTCGGTTGCAGAATAATTTGTCTTGCGGCCAAATGTTCTATTATCGGTGGAAGTGCCGAGTGCGTGTGTGCTTGAGCCACTGAAAGCGAAAAATAATATCCTCACTTGTAGCTGGAGTCCCGTAGCTAGGTCGCGAGTGCTTCACAGAAGAGATGCCCTGCCCAGATACGAAATACGAAGAACGAGGGCTTGTTCGCGGCCCTCGAGGCGGTTAACTGAATTTAAGGGAAAGCCAAGCCAGGGCAAGGCAACAGGGCTTCTGGGCTAAAAAAGAAAAAATAGACATAGACGAAGGAGCGGAGCGCCCAGAGCAGCTTAAGGAGCTTCAGTGATTTATAAGCATGTGCTTGCCGCCGCCTCCCGCCGCTTTCGAGAGCAGCAGCTAACCTTTCGCTTTTTTACTTTTCACTCCTCCATAATCAACAGCCCTTTTCACGGGTCACGGGTCAGTGCAGTACCCAACACAACACACACTCGGGCCGGGAAAAACTGCTGTCACTGTTGTTGTAATCAAGTTAATTGCAAGGCAACAGGGAAAGCGGAAGCCAGAGAGGCGGCAGGGACACTGGGAAACCGGGAAAACCCAGAGGAGAAGCCGCCGGAGAGAGAGCGCGAGTAATTATGAGTAATTGCTATTAATATAATAAAGCTAGAGCCGGCTAGCCGGCCAAAGCCAAAGGACATATTCATAGCGCTCAAAGGCACGCAATGAAAATATAAACACACACAAAAAATGAAAGTAGTACACACACAGAGATCGGGGAGCGTAAAAAACAACGAAAATTATTCACAGAACGGAACAGAATACATTTGATTATAATCTACGTCAACAGCAGCAGCAGCAACGGGAGCAGGAGCAGTATCCAACAACAATATGGAAGGGGACGGGGGGTTGTTAGCCCTAGACAAAGCTCGAAAATTGATATTAATTTTTCCGCCTTTTTTTAGCCTGGGCATATTCCAAGGAATGTCCATAAAAAAACGAGCGCCAAACAAAAGACCCGCCCGTCCCCGGGCCAGTAACCATCCGCAGTATCAGAACGGAAAACAAAATGTTACGGGCCATTTGTGAGCGCCTTGTTATCGGCCACGCCCACGAAAATGGGGCGCAATGTGTTTCCTTGGCATTAATTTTTGCTATTTAGCAACGCACGGAGCGCGGGGGGGCAAGGAAAAAATATCAAATTAATTAGCGAAGCTTTGCGGCGAAAAAGCCAAGAAAAGAAAACAACCGCAACGCCAACAATGGCGCAGCAATGGCAGCAACAATTTGGCTAAATTAAAATCCTACTTTCGGGCTGCTTAAAGCCAAAGCGACCATAAAATGTCTTGGCAATCGAGGGTGACCAAATGCCCTTCGATTGGCGATTTAAACGCGCCCCAAACAGATCAGATACGAATAGATATAGTATGCTCTACATTTGGTTCCCACATAATTATCCCTGATAATTAATCCGTGTGTGTTTGCGGCCAAAAGAGATGGCATTTGTCAATCTGACATTGACAAACTCGCTGGTCTAGATTAGGAGCACACACATGGGCATGTGGTTGGGCAGGGGCATGGGCAGGGGCTGGGGTTTCGGTCTGGGCCGTAATGAGTGCCAAATGTAAACACAACAAATGTGAACTGCGGTCTCGGGGCCGTCTCTTTTCCAGCAAAGCGACAAGGACACAACCCGCCCGAGGATATGTTGTGGAAGCTTTGTTTCGGCTCCTTTGTTGCGCGGCCCACCGCCTGACTTTTGCCTAAACGCTTCAATGACTTAATTATACTCTGTAATTGTCTCCAAATCACAATGCTATAATTAGATTGCAGCGCGTTTGCGCTTACCTCCCCGGGGCGACGACGGGAAATCTGTCTTGGCAGCAGCACCGGCAGCGGCAGCGGCAGCTTTATAAAACTGCTTAACTGCTTGCAACAGAGTGTGCTTTTATAAGCCAAGGAAAACTATTTGCCGCCCAAACAAAGGCGAATGGCAAAGACCAAGCCGGATGGCAGGGAAAGTGCTGCAGTCAAAGTTTTTAAGTGTTTATTTCAATTATTGTTTGGCTGCGTGTTGTCTGCTCTGCTCGTTCTGGGTTCGTTCGTTCGTTTGCCGCTGTTTTTGGCGGCGTTGGCGGCGAGAACGGGGCAAGGAAAGCTCGCGGGGGCAATTTAATTTTCCGCATTTTGTGCAGGGGAAAAACAACAGCAAACAATAACAAAAACTAGTTAAGAAATGCAAAAGTTTTTTGGCGTGAAAGTTCGCCCGGTCCGCCGACCCTTTTGGCTTTGTTTTCATTTTCATTTTCGCTCACATTCCCGTGCAGTTACTCAATTTTTGAAACACCCCGCTAAGAACAATGCCACCTAATGGTGTTCGGGTGGAAGAAAATCCCTCTTCCATTTCCCTCACACATCGACGCTCCGACATAATTTAATTCAGCGCCTTTGTTTTTGTCCTTTTGCAACTGAACTGAACTAATGTTGCCATTGCCGCCACTGCCATTGCCGCGTAACCGTGGCCGCAGTCGAGTTGCGGCAACAATGTTGCCGAGTTGCCGACTTGCCGCGTGTGTTGCAAGGGGAAACAGCAACCACTCTTTCAACGCTTTCCTTTCCGGGGCAACGCCAACGCCATCGCCTTGCCCGGAGCCTTGCCGCCCCGCGTCTGTTTAGTGTTGCGTGTCGCCATATTGTTTGCTTTATGTCACACACTCGCACTGCCACTCGCCGCCCCGCAAACGCACTCTCGCCGCTTTATTTGCTCCGACCGCCCCGGCCGTATAGTATTCTTTACTCCCAGGTAATTGCGGTTTTTATTTCACAAAAATAATAATAGCTGCACCTTCGGGGCGGTGCTCTGCGGCGCTGCAGAGCCAGCTCTGCTGTCCTGTGTGCGCTGGGTGGATGGATGGATGGCTGTCGGAAGTTGTCAGGCCACGACAATTGCGGCGCCGTCTTAAAGCCGGCCACTTTAAAGCCAGCAGAAGGATACTCGCATACTCGTATGTGTGTAAGCCCTGTACCCTGTTAACACGCTTAACAACAAACAAAGCTGCCAGCAACGCCTGGACGGGCACACACCTCCTGCCCCACCAACTATGAGCATAACTTTAATGCTCATTGCTTGGCTCGCTGCCTTGACTTGGCTCAGCGCCAGATTTAAATGAACTGGGTCGCCGGCGCCGACGAGCTGCAGAAGAACAGCCACCACCACACCACCCCGCATGGCATTCATATGGTTTCGCATTCGTGTTCCGGATCGTCGGCACGGGCCAGGGGGATGCTGGGTGGTGCACTGCCAAAAAGGTGCATGGTAATTACGCAGCTTGCCCATTTCAATTGGAGCAAGCTCGCTCGTATGTGAGGCGCGTCCCGCCGCCCCCAGATTTATTTCTCGTCGTGTAGCATTTGCATGGCTCTTAATTACATAATGTCCGAACGAAGAAAATACCAAATGCCCGGCGGGCTCTTGGGGCCAAACAAAAAGCAGTGTGTGCTGTGCGCTGAACCGAGCTAAACTGAACCGAACCGATTTGCGGGGCGTTTATAAACAATAGTTCATTTGTGTGGATTCGGGGCTTCGGGCCCTGATCCCTGTTCCCCGTTTCCCGTTTCCTGTTCCCTATTCCGATCCAACAACCAACCCGCATAATGTGCTTCCGCTCCATCGATTGTCCGTTGTCTGTGGCCGTATCGGAGTCGAGTGCGAAGGAGGGAGTATGTTGGGTTGAAATTTTTGGGGCCAGAAGGTCGAAGAAGGTGCGCCGAACGGGGGAGCTGCGTGGTGCTAAAAATGTTAATGCAAATCATTGGGGAAATCAAAAAAGGCAGGCACCGTTCCGGCAAAAAGTGCAAGTGAAAATCGTAGCCATCCTCAGCCGTCGTGCAATTTGCTAGGGTTTCCCAGCGGGTTTCCAAGGTATCCAGCCTTGCGTCTTCGGTCTCTGTTTGTTGTCAAATTTGCGCAGCAGCCACCTCCAATTGCAGCACCAGCAGCAGCAATAGCAGCAACAGCAGCGGCGGGTTATTAGCATAAACGTAGGGCAGAAAATCCATTAAGGCCCTGTGGATCCTGGATAGGCACTTGAGCTGAGCCGCCGCTTTTGGCAACTCTTTAAAGATTTATGAAGCGTCAAATATTTATTATGCCCGCTTTGCAATATAAGGCAGGCGAGCACGCGAGCCCGTCCTGGCACGGAAATAGTCCTGGCTGGCGAAAGGAGAGCCAGCATTCAGCATTCAGCAGCAGCATCAGCAGCAGCAGCAGCAGCCTAAGCCGTTTTCCTTTTCCTCACTTTGCCCGGCGAACACATTTTGAAATTGCAAAGCGGCGCAAATAAATAAAAACACATAAAAAGTAGGCAAACGCAGAGCCGGAGCAACAGAGCACCAGATCCTGGGACGGAGCTGGAAAACCGGGGCTGAAAACTCGGCACAGACAGCGGGAAAAAATAAAAAGCAAGGTATAAAATAAAATAAAGCACAGACGGGGAACGCAAAATGAATGAGGGCGCAGCCCACACTGATGGTGATGGGTTTTGGGTCCAAGGAAAGCCAAAGATGCACTGCAAGGAAAAGTGTTGGGCAACACCAAGGGCTCAAGGTTAGCCAACTACTCGGGCGCCAAGTACACACGAGTATTTTCGTCCCGTGCAGCGAAAAAAAAACAGAAGGAAACGCTAAACAAAATCAATGCTGAGCCGACTCTTAGTCGCACTTTTACTTTTCGTTTTCCCGCCTGCAGGGGCAGGAGGAAGTGTCGGTGGGGCTGGGGAGGGTGGCAAAAGGATGTGGCACTTCAACCCTTTCAAGAACTCACGAGGACATGGACACGACGGCTGCAGCAGCAGCAGCAGTGGCAACCTCTTTGTACGGCGTTGAAATATGTGGCCCCAAATATGAAAAATCCGCGCACTGTTTTATACATATTCTTGCAGCAGCAGCAGCAGCCGCAGGAGCAGCAACAGGACCTGATCCTGGCAGAGCACGTGCTGCGTGTGAGCCGCCCTCGCACTCGTTTGTTAAAGTGTTGAAATATGTCAAACATCGGCGAAACCATTTCATTTGACTCACCGGGCGCGACAGTCCCCTCGCTCGCGTCTTTGGCTGGTTAGCTGGCTGGCTGGCCTTTGAGCGAATGCAAAACGCTTGGCATATTTTTAGGCACACTCACATCGCTCCCCAGCACACCACACCACACCAGCCGGTGACTAATGATGATGATGTGTGTTCTGCGCCCCTTTCTTTCTGTCTGCCCACCCCGCCCATATAGTATATATATAGTATATCGCTCTTTTTCTGTGCCACAGAGCCGAGTCTTTGTCTCGGGGCCCAACTAATGAGGCGCATAAATTGTACACACAAAAATCTCCACACTCCGGAACAAAGTTGCAAATTTTATGAGCTCCCCGGCTAAACAAGCTGTCAGCAAATGCGAGCAGTTACATGTAACTACACGGAAAGAAATGGGGTGTGTGCTGGTGGAAGTTGGCATATTATAGCCGAAAGCGTGGTTTCCTCAGCCAATTGCCTGGATTGCGGCAGAGCATGCAAGAGTTTCAAGTGTGGAAAGATACACGCCGGTGGGTGGGTGGTTCGTCTAGGCATTCAAGCATTTGGAGACAATTTAATTAACACATTGTAGCCGTTGCTAGCTGACTGGCCTCATCCGCCCCGTCGTCTGTCTGCTGACTGCTTGTCATTTGTCACTTGTGATGTCAGCTGAAGCTGTTGCCCTCTTTTGGAGGCGCCACTTTAAGACGCACCCGGAAGGAGGCCGAAAAGCGCCGCATCGGGTTTCCGAATCCCGGATCCTACCATGCACGTCACGCTCCAATTTGCATGCCACTTCTTGTGGCAATCCCGCCAGCCGCCGCCACCCATCGACGAAGGGAATCGCAATCCAGGCCACATGGCCAAACAGAAAGCTTGCAAACAAAAAGCAAACCAAACCTGCGCCACGCTCTTGGCTGGGAGCTGTGGGCCAACCGCAATTTGGTCATGTCCAACTCAATTTTCGTTACGTAAACTGCATCATATGCTAGGCACCGGGCATGCGAATAGGACCCGCTGTTAGACATAACTTTTTGGCATAACCAGGATCAGGACCAGGAGCGTTGCCTCGCATGTACACATTTCGTTTGGTACGGGGCCAGCAAATGGGGAAAAAGAAAAGCGGAGAAAATACAAAAACCGAAACGAAAATGAAAACAAAAACGAAAAAACGAAAAAATTACTCCCCAGCCGAGGCTCGATGGCGGCTTCTCAGGCGCTTCAAATTTAATTAAACATGCACACGTGAGCAAATGCAAATAAATAAAAACTTTATGGCTTTCGGCCAACGCCAACGCCAACGCCAGAGCACAGAGCACAGAGGCCACCAAAAGTGGGAAACGGAAAAGCCAGTAGTGGAAACCGTGGGTGTGCGTGCTGCGCCTTGGTGTTTTGTATTTGGTGTTTGCCGTGTTTGACTGTTGTGGTTGTTGTTAGTTGCACGGAGTGCTTATAACTTTTAAATTTGCACCACCAGCCCCGCGGCGGAAAATAAATAGAGAACGCGGTCGCTATGCGCATAGGTACTCGGATGTTAAATTTTTGTTTGTTTTCGAATGCAGTTGCAGCAACACGTTTGAAATTGAACGGCTTTCCACACTTTTTCTATTCGCTTCCACTTTGTCATCTGGACGGATGATTTATGCAGTGGCAGATGCGCTGCTGCAGCGGCGACAGGAGCGGTAACATATTTTAATTGAAATGCACTTAAGGACTTAGGCTCATCCGGCGCAACATTTTTCAATTACGAAACGAAAAACGTTGGGAAAACTGTGTTGCCTCTACAACTTTAACAGAAACTGCAACTGCAATGGCACAGCTTTGCATATGCGATTATGGCTCAAATCCCATCAACAGTGTCATTCTCGTTACAATTGCGGGCGATTATGCTGGCTGATGAATGTAGCTTCTAAATTGTAGTACAAGTTCATCAAAAAACGCAAAACTTATATGCAAGCACATGGAAAATTCATGATGAGCATAATAAAATAGAGCAGAAAACAATTTAACTTTTGCCGGACACGAAAGGGTCAAGAGAAAGTCAGCCAGCCATGTAAATCCTGCTGCGGGATTTTTGTTAAAAACTGCATAATTCATATGCAACACGAGTGGTGACTGCGGCAGGGGCAGGGGCAGGGGCTGTGGCGTGGCAATGGCTCTGTTGCGACAATCATCAACGTCAGGACACAACGTCAGGGCTCAGGACTCGGAGTGAAGCCGCAAAGAGCCGGCCGGTCCTTCGTCCGCCGCTCGCTTGTCGTCGTCATCCTTGTGTATTTCATTTAAAATTTACAAGTTAACAATATTAAATATTAACAGTTATTTATGCATTTTTCGGCACAAATCAAAAATTTACATACACGGACCGGACTGGTCTGCTGCCCTTCGCCCTTTGCCCCTTGCCCGTTGCCTTCTGCCCAGAACAGAAGATGAATGCGTTGATGGATGTTGGGCGGCGGCGGTCGAGCAGCGCTTTTCATATGCAGGAGACATTGTATTTATGCATTTATGTGTTTGCCTTTTGCCACATTTTATTCGACAATATTTTCGGAGGTCCAAAGTCCGACTTCTGGCCCGGATTCGGCTCCTCCTTCTGTTGATTTAAATAATTTGCTCTTGGCTCAGTGTGTTCTGTGTTCTGTGTGTTGTGTGCTTTATGCGCTTTGTGTGTTTGTGGGAAAACATTTTCGGCATATTATGTGTGCTTTGTTCATTGTTTGCCTATGAATTTTTGTTTATTTGCCTCGGCTTTTCTAGGGCTTAAACAATATTCCGTCTGGCAAACAACAAATCAATCTTAATTTATTCAAATTTATTGCCGTTCCCGCCGCATTCACATTCGCATTCGCATTCACGAGTTGCCATTTGAGTTGACTTTTTGCTTAGCCGTGACAATTCCGTTGAACTCAAACGAAACGGAAGCACCGGAACAATGCAAAAGTTTGCGCTGTAATGTCTACACAAATATTTATTAGTAATTTTCGCTTCGAATTGTAATTCCATATTGTCGGGCGACTTCTTATGCCCCAACAGGGCAGGGAACTGGGCACTTTAAAAGGAACTGCCAGAAGAGTTGTCTGGGCAGCAATGGCCAGACGAGAGGATGCTCCTAATGCCTTTGCAAATATTTACTAATTTCTGGGCCCGAGTTGTAGACAAATTCTCGCTGCCGAAACGAAACTTTCGGCTTTTCCAAGGGCCAAAATGGCAAAACTTGCGCCACCGCCGCCGCCGCCGCCTCGCTGCTCAAATATGCAAATGAGCCGAGATCCGAAACTTGGTTGCCGGCGCAAAGTGCCCCCGAAAGTGGCAAACAAGGCAACAAGGCTGGGAACAAAAGCATTAGCCCCGAAAAGTGCATCGCTCCTGAACCAGGCAGGCACCCTGCATCCTGAATCGTGAATCCTGGCTGCGGTTGCAGAGTGCATTTTGAGGCCGAGCCGGGCGAGCGAGCGAGCGAGCCGAGCCGAGCCGGTCGAGGAGTGAAAAATAAATGGAGTGTGTGACTGGCAAGTGGTCGGGGCCCAGACCCAAACATCAGGATTACATTTACACAGTTCGACGGTGGGGCGGGGGAAGTGTGAAGCAGCTCGGGGATGGGCACGACTTTTGGTAATACGATGACGGTGCCTGTTCCCTGGTTAGCCGGCCACCAAATCCCGCAACCCCTTGCCCGCCCTCAGCTCAGTGTGTGTGTGCTAGCCGCGAAAATGCCAACAAATCATTGCCAGGACAACCAGCCGGGCAGCCAGTACAACCAGCAGCTGGGATCACCGGGAGAAATCTGCGAACCAAAGTTTGCCTTGCATTATTTTTTAGCTGATGTAGAACTTGTGTGGGTAGGGGTTTGAGCTAGAGAGCTTAAGCAAAACTTGGTATAAGATAGCAAAAACTCGATGAATTTGTACCCTAGTTGGCAGCGCAAGTTTCTTGCAGTACATCAGCCGCCAACAGACAGGCCAACCCAGCACCCAGCAGCTAACAGCTAACAGCCAGCAGCCAACATCATCATCAGTCTGCGCCTAAGCCGCATTTTGTGGATTCAGAAGCTTCGCCGGCCAGCAGCTCACCCACCACACATCCTGGGTCCTGCAACAAACGAGGTGGTCGCTGCCAAGTGATTTTTGGTCTAATGTTTTTTAATGTTGCTCATGTTGCACCCGAGTCCATGCTGAAGTTGAAGCTGGAGCGCTGGCGTTGGAGCTGATGCTGATGATATTGTTGCTGTCGACAGCAGCGGTTGCTTTGGTCAGCTCACCGTTGTTGTCAAGCGGGAGAGGGGGACTGAAAGAGGAGAAAGGATGCACCTGAAAGGACTCTCGAGCTACGAGTGGGACAGGGCTAATTTTCGCTCTTTGTATGTGAGTATGGGGGGTATTTGGGAGCCTGGAGAGTCCATTAGCATTTGACAAAGTTGTCCGGCGGTTGGCCCGACCAGAAAGGACCCCCTGGCACCCGTAACCCTCGTCCGGTTGCTGCTGTTTTGCGGCTATGTTGCCGAATTTGACACAACATTTGTCAAACCGCAAAATGGCTGCCACAACGTTACTTTCATTATGCAAAAGGGTCAGCCAGACAAACAATGGCATCAGCATCAGCATCAGCAAAGGCATCGCATCGGTTTCGGACTCCAACGTGCCAGTTCCCCTTGCTGTTTGTTAACCCCCTAATGACGTTTGAATTGGTTAGTCCGGCATGCTGGTCAGGGAGCCGGGCGGCTAATAAGCACCGATTTATCAGCTGTCAAAGCAAACACAGCCAACCGTCGAACATTATTCTAGCCAACAATTGGCAGAGTGGTGGAGTGTGTTTCGTTTTTCTCAGTGCTATGTGGGAACCAATGCCCCCTAAATCGATCATTTATATTGCATTTTTCGGAACTGAAAATCACATTTCGGAAGATGGAACCCCCGGCGTATGCGTAATGCCATTGCTTGCGGTTGACCAGTGAAATTGTATTGCGAAAATTTGCCAAAATGCAATTGTCACAGTCCGAATTTGCCGGCGGAACGAGTGCGTTGGGCTGTCCTGTATTGCTGGCCAGGAAGGGAGAGGAAATCAATTAGTGCAAACATATTTGGCAGGGCGCTAAAAGCCTTGACGGATGATGATCGATAAATTAGCGAACAGCCAGCCCCCGGCGGATGTATTCCTGTGCGGGAATTATTTATTTACAATTTAACGCTCGACCGACGTGGCTGGCCGGTTGCTGTTGTTGCTGATTTCTCCACTAGCCGATGAATATTTGAGGGGTTTTTTGCTTGTGCCAGTAGCAGCAGCAGCAACACTGGTGAGGCTTGTTTATTTAGCAACAATTAGCAGCTTACAAGCCAGGCGTGATATTGTTTTCCATATGCACAAGGATTAGCGATTTTTTGCTGCGCCTCCATCCATCGAACCTTGCACAATTCTATGCAAATGCAGTGCTGAGTGCGTGTGCGTTTGGGGGTAATAATTAATAATTTAATTGCTTCTGTTTATCTCTTAATTAAAAGGGATTTATTTGACCATTACAATGGCATGGCATCGTATCGTATACAAATGCGTAAAGAGTCGCGCACAAACCGAACCACTTTGCTTTTTATCGCCTTTGCTAATTAAGTTCCATAATTAATGGCCTCTGTGCGCGAGCGGGGGTATTTACGAGTATGTGTACTTCATTGACAATCAAGGGGAAGATATAGCTCCAGATACACAGATATAAAGCCCATCCCCAAATCTGACCGCCACTTCAACGACTCGACATCAACATCGACATCGACATCGACAAAATGACCACAGAAAGTGATTAGGGCGCAGCTTAATTAGATTTGATTGCTCAAAAGATTTGACAAAACCAATTGCAATAAAGCAAATTCAACATGCTAATCAAATTGTCTCCCCTCTTTCTCCCTTCGTTTACTTACAGGTGAGTTGCCCGCAAGATTATGGCCAAGTGCCGCCTCAATTAGTAAGTAGAATGCCCGAATTCCATTCCACTCCACGCTATGCCACACCAGAATGCCAGGGTCCTCACAGAACACACAGAAATACAGAAACACAGAAGGCGGCCTGTCAGCGGCAGCAACGGCAGCATCGGCAGCCGCACGCCCTTAAGTATGCTACACTAATTTAATTTCAGGGCATATTTGCAGTGAGTAGCGTCTTTTCTGCCTATTTGGCACAAACCTAATTAGCCGCGAAAACAATGGCAGCAGCCTCGCCTGAGAGCCAGTCGAAGTCTCCGCTCCGCTCCGCTCCCTTGCCTGCTAATTTTCATAATTGTTATTATAGAAATTCAGCGGCCATAAACAAAAGGTTAGTTACTCGCCTAATGACTCGCAGTCCTGCCTCCATCCTGTCCCCTCCTCTGAGGCCCAAGTCCGCCCTAGTTCGGCCTCCTTGATAAACATGTAAATGCGCTTATCATCCCGCTTGCCAAAGACAAAACTTTTCCCGCCCAAACCACCACCGGGCTGAGCGCTCTATCAGTTGATTTTTGAGGCGCCCGAAACCGCGCATTCATAACCCAACGGGCCAATGCGAAAACGATAGCCGGCCGTCAAAGCGGCTCACAGCTTTTCAACTATTTTCTTGGGGGGGATGGGCTGTTTTGCCTAGTCATCCGCCCAGGCGGTGCAAACGGCCCAGCACTAATTAGGATGTGGCGGTGATTTTTATGCTCCTCGAAATTGAAACAGAAGAGCCAGAAACAGCCACGACAACAGCCCTTAAACGTCTTTAAAGGTGCCGTCTTAAAGTCCCGACGACTTAACGATCCACAGACAGGAGTAGCAGACGAGGGGAAGGAGCTGGGAACTGGGAACCTGGGGATCTGGGAACTGGGGCGGGAGAAGTCGGCCTACAAAGTTGCCCGTTGAACTTTACAACTTTCGCAATACTTGGCCGCCGCTGTTTCAGTTCAGTTTCTGTTCAGTTTGAGCTCAGTTGTTTGTTTTTGTGGGCCACACAACTTCTCGGCTTGTCCCGGACAAAGTGACGACTGCGACCGGACGCCTTTCAATTATTAATGCCGCTGCCTCGTCTGCTCGGCACTACTCAAGTGTAGTTTAATTAATTAATTTGACAAAGTTTCCGATTGAACTTCAGGCCGTGCGGCTTTAAAGGCCGCACTCGGCAAATGTCTTAAATGAGTAGTGAGCTGCGGCGAATCAATAAAAATGCAAACAACAAAACCTGAGAGGAGTAGAGCCAAACAATAAATTGTTATTCGCATGCAAAGGCTTCGGTTGCCAACAATGAAAGCTAAAGGCGCATTCTTCTGGCTTTCCGGCCGCATTTGTTTTGTTTTTGGCATTTTCTGCTGGCCGACCGACCGGGCCATTTATGAATATTTGAAGTGAACTTTTCATTAAGTACGAACAGTAGAGGCGATGCCTTTGATCAGCTCAATGCAAACGTCAAATGCAAATTCAAATTCAAATTCAAATGCAAATTCAAATGCAATGCGAAGGCTTATGGTTTCTGGCTGGCTGCAAATATTTTCTCGACTTGATTTAGCAGGCATTTGCACATTCTTTGCCACATTCCCTCGGCCGATGCTAGATTACGAATTTAATTAACAACCTGCCTTTGGCCGGGCTTTGGTTTTTTGTTCCGCCACCTTCACCGAAGGAGGCCCCCCGTTCAGTAGCTATAACCCTTTCGGAGGCCTGAATCGAAGTTGCAGCAACGGCAGCAACAACAAAAGGGCCTGGCCCACGACCTCAAAAATGTTTATGCCGCACTTCCGCTGCTCGTTCGGTTGTTCGTTCGCTTGTTCGGCTACTCTGTTCAGTTTCTGTTCTGTTCTGTTCTGTTGCCGCATGAGTTGGCTATAATTAAAAATGCTATTACTGCCAACTTCATATAAATTTTTAATTAGCAATTTTTGCTATTTTCCTACTTTGTTGCCCTTGCTGTGCCCCGCCGCAGCTGCCTTTGCTGCTGCTGCTGCTGTGCTGTGCTGTGCTGAGCAGCTAACCCACCCGATGTAGCTGCTGCTGGCGAACTTTTTAAATTAGCACTTTGTTGAACACCCTGACGAAAAAGGTAGCATCCACGGCACAACAGCTACATAAATTGTTTTTTAAAAGGATTTTGTCCATCGCCCCTGTCCTTCCGCCGTCACCGTCTCTGTCCCTTTGCCGCAGCCACGCCTTCCGCCCCCGGTTTTGGGCAACTCGCCCCCCCGCCGCACGAAAAATTTGCGAGGCAGCAACGCGTGCCACGGCAGCTGTTCGCACGCATTAAGCTCGGCTTGGTGGTGCGGCGGCAGCTGTCATAAATTTTTTAGATAGGCCACAAAGAGTGTGGATCAGTGCGGGAGGCGGGGGGCGACATGCAACATACGAAATAAAGGTGGAAATAAAACAACGAGTTCGCTTATTTGAATTTGCTTAGAGCTTAAAGCGTTGCTGCTGCTGCTACTGCTGCTGCGGCGCTAACTCGATGATTAGCATGGAAAAGGGTGGCTGTGGTGGTGGCGGCCGTTGACTCCTGCCGGTAATTATTAGATTTTATGCATGGCCAGCGAAGGCACCAACACCCACCGCACTCGCACTCGCACTCGTGGCCAATAAGCCATTGAGCCACCGGTTGTTGTTTGCCAGCCATAAAGCGACACAAATATTGACAATTATGGCCTATAATTTGACACCGCCCATCAAAGACACAAAGGGTTGGCAATTTTGAATGAAAAGGCGGCAGAGCACAGGCCAGCCACGCACTCACATGTGGATGTGGATGGATGCTTTACGATTCAGCAGCTTTTTTCATGCATTTTAATTAAAATTAACTTGGCTTTTATTACGACAGCCAGCGCCGCTCGTCGTCTAATGCTCAGTTCGTTTGGCCGCAGTTTTTACAATTAAATAAAGATTTTATTATCATGTGGCAGCCAGCCAGCAGCAGCACGTCTTCGACATACCCCGTGTCTGTGCTGTGCTGGGCTGGGTGCGTGTAAATATTTAAGCTGCAAGCGCATAAAATCTACCGGAGGTGTCGCGTCGGCATATTTTAAAAGCTTTTTGTTACACCAGCCAGCGGGTTTACTTAGGAGCGAGGAAGAGCCGGAGCAGGAGCTGGAACTGGAGCTAGAGCGGCGTCCTCATATATGCAAATTTATGTGACATTGCGGCAAGCACGCGTTCCAGGCTTCGGGCTTGGGCTCAAGGCTCGCCCAAAGGAATTTCCGGTTGCTCTTCGCTCCCGTATGTCCCGTGCGTATGTGTGGTGTGTATGCGTGTGCCTTGGCTTTTGTTTTCTAGCTGACGCTGCAGCAGACACCGTCCCCGAAATGTATGCAAAGCTTTGTTTAAAGTGTCGCACCAGTGCGGGGAGTGATTCGCCCGACACCCTGGCGGCGGGAGGACTGAGGGTGTGCGGCTTGTTGGCAATTTAATAGCCCGCGACCTGCTACGCCGTTTATGCATATTTAATAGTTGCTATTTTTGCTAAGTGCTCGAAATTATCGTCGCCGGCTGAAGCTGGGGCTGAGAAATCTGTCGTTAAGCTCTTGAGAGCATTAAGGCCGCTAAAAAGTATTACCCGGGAAGCAGGAAGGCATAGGAATTTCCAGAATTCAAATTGAAATTCGAGTTGCCTCCACAAGTTCTCCGATCATTTTAGGCCGTGTAGCATTCCGCTCTTTGGCACATGACACAAAAACCGACTAATTAAATGTCTGCCTGCTGCCAGGCTGGCTGCTTTGCCTGCTTGCCTGCTAAAAGTTACTCTCGACCCTCTGACTCCCTGACAAGTTACACAATTAGCAGCTGGCAAACCGAAAGTTGCTCAAACATTTCAATGAATTCTCCAAATTCAGCCGCCGCATAAAACTTTTGGCCACCAAAAACCCATTTTCCAGAGCCACTCCCATGGCTTTCCCTTTCCATCCCTTCCCTTGGCATCCCTGCAATGTTCCTGTTCCTTCGCCGATGCTAATGAATTGCTGTAACTGACTGCTCCTCTAGTTGGCCAGGATTTATGCCATGAAAATTCAAAGGTAAATAGCAATCTGCCTGCTGGGCGGGGATAACCAGGGGGGAGGAACTTTAATCAAGCGATCCCTTTGTTTGCAACCCAGCCAGCCACGTCTCCCTCCGCCTCTAGCTCCTGCTGTTGCTGCTGCTGCTGCGTGAATCAAGTTTGCATCAATTTCAATATTCCCACTGTTTTCATTTAATTTCAGCAACTTAAAACTTAATTGTGTGCTTCCTGGCACACCCCCTCCTCGCCTTTGCTTTTTAAATTTGCAAAAATTAAAGCAAGGAGCCGCAGAGTCCTCGCAACAGGTTGCCTCACCCATTCCGTGGGAGGAGCGGGCAGAGTTGAGATTGCAACGCAGCAGCAGTAGCAGCAGCAGCAGGTTCTCCGGGGTCGGGTCTTGTAATTTGCAGCACAGCCAGCGACACCGGCAATGATAGTTTGCCCTCCCTCCACGCCACATTTGCGGCCCCGTTCCGCCCCAGAAACCACCCGACCACCCCGGTTATGAATAGCCAGTGGAGCAGGGAAAAACATGGCAACGGAGCGAACGGAGGACCGAGGAACGACCCCTTCAGCTTCATCATTTAAAAGCGCATTAAAAAGTTTTTAGATTAATTTCGCTGCTGGTGCTAGTGATGGTGGTGGGTGGGTGGTGCTGTTGCTGTTTCTGGTGCTGGTGGTGGTGCTGCGTTTTGTTTTTGCCACTGTTTGCTACTTACTGCTCGCTGCTGACGTTTTGTTTTCGCTTAATGCGGCGAGTTTAAGTCCCAAATTGCTGAAATTTAAAACTCGCTTTCCGCCCAGAAAAGCAAAAAAATAAAATTCCCCGAGAACGCTCGTCATAATTTGCTAGGAAAATATGTTGCCTGCCCGCCCGTCTGTCTGTCTGTCTTGTCTGCCTTGCTCTGTTGGCTTGCTCTGTTGGCCAACAATCGCTCCAGTTACTAATAGGTTTTTCGTGTTCGCATCCTCAGACCGCACATGCGTTCATTCATGGCCCCAACATGCAAAGTGTAGTTGCAGCTCCGGCTCTGGCACGGGCTCTGGTACTGGCAATTCAATAGCTTTTACCTTTTCAATACACATTTGCCAAATCATCAATATTTTTCTCATCTTGTGCAAAATTCATGCATCCGAGAAGCGCTCGCAAGCAGATGCGAGAAGCATGCTATGCAATACACAACAATCCAACCTGCTGCTGCAATGTTTGCCATTGGGTGGCACTCGCTTTCACAATCATTTTCAATAAATTTATCTGCAATTTCAGTGGACCGACCTCCCCACGTACGCACGGGAAGGGATCCTTTGGGCCGGGCCGCTGGTTGGGTCCTTGTTGTCGCTCGGTTTCAATTCCAAGCAGATTTTATTCCCCCATTGAAAACTCGCATCGAAGAAGCCCTGTGGCCTGTTGTATGGCTGCCTGCCGTGCGTTCTAATCCATCGCTGATAATTCATATGCCAGCGAATGTGATTTTACCAAGGCTTTCCGCCCCGCTGGCCCCCAGAGTGGTGGCGAAGCAATTGGAATCCTTTTGGCTACCTTTTTTTTGTTGGCTTTTGGCAGGGGTCACCCTTTCGCACCACAAATTATTCGCAATTAAGCAAATTTGTCTAGGACCCCGAAACAAAAAATCAAAGCTCCTTGGCGCGGGCTCAGGGCACTGATTAACAGCCGGCGAGCCGGCAAGGGGCGGCCATCCTATGAAAACAAATTGCAAAAAAAAAGGATAAATAAAAAATAAAAATAAGGAACAATAACAGGGACCGACCACCGACATGTAAATAAATGGAAAGAAACGGAAAGACAACTAGGAAACGGGTTGCTACAATGCGGCGCCGGCAACCTTTGGTTGCACTCAAAGAAACAGAGAAATGTCTACAATTCGCATTGCCTTCGTGCCCTCCATGGATTAGAGTGTATCTATCTTTTTGTCGAGTGCCAGGGTCTGCGGTTCAGTCTGTGGATGCAAATGCGAGTGCGGGGGGGCTGGGGAGCGAGTTCATTTAACTTACGGCGCGTTTCCGATTTACCGCAAATTTGAAAACCAACAAACAGCCAAAAATTCGCCCAAAGGCCTCTTCTGTGCAACGGCAAACAAAAGGGGAAAAGCCAACAAGTAAATACGAAGGTCCGCAGGCAAAGGGGGAGGGCCGTAAGGATGGCAAACGGGCCAAAAAAAAAGAACGGAAAATATCGTAGCGGTGGTGCGGAGATGCCGGATAAATTGTAAAATTCAATTTTCGCCCTTTTTGCTCTTCATTTTTTGTGTTAACACTTTTAACTTTGATTTATGCAAAAATTTCCACTTCACTTTGCACATGGCCAAAAGTTTTCTCCTTCTGGCCCGTTGATTTGTTGATTTCCAACAAATATTTGTGTGCTTTTCCGATAAAGAGGTGGGAAGAGAAAAAACAGACAACGGACAAGCGATGACTGTCAAACGTTCTCGTGGACCCATCGTCAATGAATCATGGCGTCCATATTTTTCCTTTTTTTTTTCGGCCACCTTTCCCATGGACATTTGTTGGCCGTCGACGTCTGGCTTTTGATTCCTTTCTGTGCCGACATCTCCGCTTGTGTCATCCGTCATCTCTTCCCCGTCCCCCCGTCATCTCATCCGCATCGTTAGTGTCACGGTCGAACACTTCCGGTTCACTCAATCCGTAATCCTTTGTCTCCGAGGTAAAGTCCTTGCCGAACTGGCAGTAGCAGTGAGCGGCACTCACGCTCTCGATTTAATATCAATTTAAATTTCACAAATTTCATCGGCAAAATGCGAGGCGAATTATTCATGGCCCCCTTTCATTAGCCGTGTCAGCGGCCATCATCATCAATGTTGCATTATTTTTAATGGCAATTATGAATACCGTAAGCCCTCTCACCCACATTTGTCGCGGCTCGATGTTGTCGGACATCGGGACACTGGGGCCCTTTTTGTGGCAAATTAAATGGATCAGTCGCAGTCGGGCAAGGGGTTTGTTAGTTCGCTGCCTTTCAATAATTTAATTGCCTGGCAAGACGCGACGAAAAAAGAGGCCGGCTTAAAAACATTAATAAACCGGAAGCACAGCACGAGCTCGCTGCGGAAATGGGGCAAAAAACACGGGGCTCCACTGCCACCGGGGTGTTTTCCATAACACACTGACGTGTGTGGTGTGTGCCGGGGCGCTGCCACTGGGCCAGAAAACAGGCACAGAAACAGGACCCCTCGCAGGACCTGAAAGGGGCGGGCGAGGAGCGGGCTTGCGTGTACCCATCATCAACAGTTTTGTATGTTTATCTGTGCGCGAAAATGCATTTTTGCATACAACATAACCGCAACAGATGCGGTCGCTTCAATATAAATGCAGTTACAAATGGTGGCCCAGCCGCCTGCTCTTGCGCCTCCTCCTGTTTCAGCTCCTGCCTGCCCCTGCATGTCCTTTTTGCTTGGCTGCGGTCATTACAGGGAATTGCATCCACAATTCCGGTGGGTGGTGCGTGGTGGTGGGCATGTGAGTGTCGGCCTTTCTGTCTGCTCGGCAGTTTGCTGTTTTTTATTTTCCTTGGTCATTTCCGTTTTTGCCGGCCGGCTGTCCATTATGCGTTCTGTTCTGTTCTCATCATCGAAGGGGGGTTCGGGGGCCAACGCGGCGAATTCCTGCAACAATGCAGCGGTCATTTGGCTGCCACGACTTTTGTGCGGCATATGCTTTCCCTGCAAAACAATTGAATGGGCTGTTGTTCCGGGACTTCGGGAATACAAGAAATTCGCCTAAACCGATTTTCGATGTATCTAAATTTCAAACTAAGAGAAACCCAATCCATTCATTAGGTATCAAAGAAACTAGCTGCTTATTTTGGTGATTTTTTTTACAAAGGCATACAACTAGCCTTGGGTATCCGTATGAACTAGCCAGCCGAACAGAGCTGACATCCGGCATACGGGCAAATGATGATAATTATGGGACTTATGGTCTGGCCCGCATGGTATGCACCTTTAAAGCCGATTTCTTGTTAAATGCATTCCCGCCAAAAGCCGCTTTCCATCATCGCACTCACATGGCAGTGGCAACCAGGACAACGCAATCAAAACGTTTCAGCAGGGCTAATGAAGAGCAAATGCAAATGGCCTGGCTCTGTTTCTGTTTCTGTTTTTGGTTCCGGCTCTGACTGTGAGCCGCTCTTTCTGCGGCTCATTAATGCGCATAATCAAAGCGGCAGCAAAGTAGCAAAGGCTCAAAAACAGAGGCTCCGGCTGCCGCCGCAGCAGCAACAGCAGTAGCAGCAGCATATTTGTCACATGATTACCGTATCGTATCAAATAACACGCAGCAGACACAATTTCACAGGCACACAGGGCTTACACGATTTCCGTCTGCATAGTCAACCCCAGCAGATCGGATCGGGGATGACAGGGCGACGTCATAAAGCAAATTTCGCGTTCGTTTCGCAACTGAAAACCACAAGCGCCATAATTTGGCACTATCCACAGTCGCCAGCGGTCGCCGTCCGGCATGTCCTCAATGTCCTGGGCCCCTGGTGCTGTTGTTGTTGATATTGTCGGTGTTGCGATGCGTCGGTCGAATGCTGCTGGCCAAAGAAGCGTCCAACCATTCCATCGCATTCACTCAGCCATCAGCCAACCATGCCATTGTACACAAAGAAAAAGCT
>JAJJHQ010012807.1:580644-670158 GCA_021223825.1 Drosophila ironensis
ATTATGTTTGTTTAGCAATTACGCAGATAATGGTATTATTGGATTTTTGCCACGCCCCTTTCCGCCTTCGTAATTTGCATAAAACTGAATGTTCCTCGACACATTTGCCTATAACTTGGACAAAATAAGAGTTAGACACCTATTTCTTTTTGCAACATGTCCGTTTAAGTATTGCGCAGATAATGTCATTCTTGGATATTTGCCACGCCCCTTTCCGCCCTCGTATTTGCAAAAAAATCGATATCTNCGATGCGTCGGTCGAATGCTGCTGGCCAAAGAAGCGTCCAACCATTCCATCGCATTCACTCAGCCATCAGCCAACCATGCCATTGTACACAAAGAAAAAGCTTATAGAATTCGGTTGATCTTCTTTAAATCTCTTGAAGCTTTTGTTTTAATCCAAGCATTTTTACTTAACCGCGATTGGCACTCTCCAATTATCGTGATGCAGTGACTCTGCCTACTTGGAAATATGAGATATATTTTCCGCAGTGCATATATCCTTGCATTATGCCTGCAGGCAGGCGTCGGAGGACGAGAGCGAACAAAGACAGCCCGCAAGCGTGTGGCAATGGACAATGTCTATGCATATTTGTCATATGTGCGGCCCCGGCTCGTTGTGGTTCCTGCTCGGGATGCCTGTGCCCCCTCGGCCCCCACTCGGCCGAAAACTGAAATTGAAACTGTTTAGAGCTGTTGCTGTTGCTTTTGCTGTTGGCTGGTTGGCTGCTTGGTCTGTTGGCTGCTTTTGGTCTTTGGGCTTTTGCCCGGCCTGGCAGCCAGATAATTTGCTTGAAAACCCATTTTCCGGTTGTTGTCTCCATGTCCTGTTGCTGTCGTTGTCGTAGTCCTCCTTGTTTTTGTCTCTTATTCGGGCATTCAGGCAGTGTGTCACATTGTTTGACAACTTTCAGACAGTTTGTGATCAGTGGCACACACGGAACTGAAAGGATCACCGGTCCGACGGACAGCTGGCCCTTTTTATTTGCCTATTTGTGTTGGCCCGCCGTTATGACCGCCATGAAATCCTCATTTTAAGCGCTGCCGCACATGCTTCGCGCCCTCGAAAAGCTCTTAGGACAAGTGCATCTTTGTTGCTTTTACAGCTCACAGAGCCACTACCAATTGTCGCCGTATATCGCGCAGAACGCGAACTTACCTTTGCACTCGAAAAAAGTGAACCCGCTTTTCGGGCCTCCTATTACCACCTGCAAACAAGGAAAACTCCTTGGATTTCCCTCGGTGTGCCCGAAATGCCTGGGAAGGGCGCTGTCGGCTGTAGAGGCTCACACATCAAACGTGGCCCAAATGTTGGCCGCCCGAGGAACTGAGCACTTAACGGCGTCGTTGGCTCGACTTAAGTAGTCGCAGCCAAGGAGAAAGGAGAAAGTAGAAGGCTCTGCTCCAGGTCTACCATCTTCCATCTCCCATCTCCCACAGCCCACAGCTCAACCATTCCATATTCATAATTGCTAATGGAATATGCTGTGACAACCGCAATGATGACGGAGGAGAGTAGCAGCGTCTTCATGATGACGACGGTGATTACGAGTAGCAGCAGCAGAGCAGCCCACTACAAAGTGTTTTCTCCAGCTTCTGTCTTGGTCCGTGTCCCCATCTCAGCCACCCATTTCCCTGAGCTGTTTTGGGCCATTCCTGGGAGAAATTAATCTGCAACTTGCGAGACATTTGGCGCTGGCGTCTATTTACATTGTATATATTACGTATACGCCGTGCCAGCCTCGCTTCGAGGTTATATTTCCAGGCGGTCACAGCTGCTGCCATCGACTTCATCTCCTCCCCCTGCCCCGTCCAAGAAATGTGGGCTAATTTCTAGTCGCCCGTCACCTGCAGCTATTTTCACATTTTTTGTTCCAGCCACTTTTTGGCGTGTTCCCCCTTTGTTGTTGTAGGTTTTTCCACCGCGTTTTTTCCATTTTTTCTTTGCTGGTGCTGCTGGCAAAGTTTTGGCGGCCGGGCGCCGGGCTCTTTGTTAATTGGTTCAGTCACCTGTCTCTTGATCTGCCAGTCAAGCGCACACGACCCGTGGCGTCGATGCTCCTCGGCTCCCTGCCCTGCCCGATGGTGGATGGTGGGTAGGGGATGCTCCCATTAAAGTCCACCACAACCGGATGGTCGAAAGGACGTACGGACGGACGGACGGATGGGTGAAGGCGACAACGACAACGACAACTTCGGGGACGGGGACGGGAACGCGGATAGAGACGCAGACAACGTCAGCTGCCGGAAAATCAGGAGGAAGGAAGGAAGGAAGCCGGATCCTAGGGCGCTCCATTTGCCAACCTGGCCAATGAACGTTTTAGATTACAATAGGTTAGGGCCGAGTCTGAGTTTGTGTCCAGGGTGGACGCCTCGCCGGTATCCCGTTCCGAGGGCAGTCCGAGGGGTGCTCTGCTCACATTAGCCAGTGGTGGCTCGACCACAAAGTTAGCGCTTTACTCCGCCAGTCCCGTCCCGAGCCGGGCCGCCCCGTCCGTCGTTAACTTAATTGGCCATCACCACCCACTTTGCGGGTTTTTATGACGACGCCAACGACGGCGGCCAACTTGTGACCCAAACCCAAAGCCAAAGCCCGAACCCGAAGCGAAACCCACACCCCCAAAAAACTGAACACCACAACTTTGGCTTTGTCGTCGCGTCGACTGTCACATTTTTTGACATTTTTATTCTACATTTTTTGCTATTTAGTTGCCTGTTGTTGCTGCTGCTTTCTATTAGGGGTTTGTTTTTTTGTTTCTTCCTTTTTTGTCACCTGGCCATAATGTTGTGGCATTGCCTACTTTTTAGCACCACTGGGACTAAACTGAGGAAAAAACTGGGTCCTGTTTTTTCTTTTTAGAAGTCGAAATCAAGAAAATTCGATTCTGCAAGCAAATCTGTTCCCGAAAGTAATTAGATTTGCAATTGTTTACTACCAGCAAAAGGCTGTTGAAAGGCTGTTCTTCCAGTGTAAATTTCATAGAAATAGGGAGCATTTTGTGCCGTCCCGTCGTTTACGCTCGGTTTGGCTCGGCTTTCTATTTTTTTGTGATTAATAGGTGTGTTAATGGATGTCATTTTGATGTTTCCGCCAGACGCATGTCCACGAAACCAAGACACCGCTACCCGTCCGTCCGTTCTTGTCTCCCCTGTGCCTGCTCCTTCTGCTGCTTCGGCTCCGGGCCGACCTCTGACCCTCACGCTTTGGGCCGTGCTCAGTTTTATGTTTAATTTGAGCATTTCTCGCTAATTTTTAAGGCTCGCCATTAAATGTAGATAATTTTTTATGCTTTTCTCTCTGGTCTGTGTCCATTCCCATTCCCGTTCATTTACCATTTTGGCCATAGCCTGTGCCTAGGTTTATGGCCTGCCTCCGCCACCGCCTCCGCCCTCTTTTTGTGGGCGCGTCGTAAAAGCGAAAATGTAACGAGCCGCCGTCACGAGCGTGTTGCAAGCTTGGCCTGCTGGTGGTCATCCAGGTTCAGTTCAGTTGTTAAAGCCTTTTATTCGTCGTCGTAGACAAATCGTTTAGCTATTCGTGGCCTTCTTGTGCTCGGTATCTGCGGAGCTCCGGGTATTTTGGCACAACGCTTCTTTGAACATTCCTTAATGTATTTAAGGAGTCCAGGGTGCCTTTTACTCCGCAACGAATCGATTTTCCGTTTTAATTAGTGGCAAATTCATTTTTAAAGGGCACCCGCTCGAGCTGGCTTTAAAAAATATGTATGTTCCCCTCGACGAACATCGCATAAAATGCAACATGTTTTTGCCCGCCCATCTCCCACGCCCACGCCCCTCTGTTTTTATTACGCCCCAAAACACAGACCCTGCCTCGCAGAGGAGGCCCGATGTTGCAGCAGGCGCAGTAATCGATATGTAAACATGCGAGTTTGCGTTTCGCTGGATGTCGAATGCTAGGAAAAGCCAGAGGAAAGGACGAATGGAGCAGGGGCATGTGTATAAATTTAGACGCCGGCAAACCAGAGAGCAACAACGAGCACAGCCAGAGCAACAAAAACGACAGGGCAACGACAGCAACAAGCTGCAATCGTTGTGGCATGCAACATGTTTTTATATATAAATCAATTACTTACCAAACATGACGCGAACGAGTGTGGGGCAGGCAGGCAGGAGGGTCGTTTCGCTTCGAGTTTGAGCACCAAGGGGGTTGCAATAGCGTGCATTGGATTTATGGCCGCGAAAGGCGGTGCTCGTGGGGTACGTTGGTATGTGCTGTGCGCCCTGCAAGTCCATTAAAGTTATTCAAATTGTTCGGCAATCGGATTAATTCCCGATTGTGCCGAGTGCCGCGATTCAGAGACATGGCTAACTTCGTTACGCGGCGGCTGCCCTTCCATTCGCATGCCGTTTCCATTCCCACTCCAATTTCCGGCAAAGTGAATTAACTATCTTTAAGCCACCACAACGAGCACCGCAGCGAGCACGAATTTAACAAGCCGAATCAAATTATTTGCCGCGAAAATTAATTGAGAGCCAGCCCTGCGCCTCCCTAAAACATTAAAATCGACTAGAATAAAAATTGAAATTGACGCGACAGATTAGGGCGCGCGGGGCCATCCTCGAGGGCAGAAATTTGTCAAGCAAATTTCGGGCCATGAATTGATATAAATGCGGGGCCCAGCGGCTGACTGCCGGGCCAGCGAATAATGCGCTAAATAAATTGCGAAAAATTACATAAAATATTTAAGCGCATTCAAGTGTGGCGCCATAAAAAATGGCGGGGCATTAAAATGTTTTTTTCCTTTCGCCGAATGGAAGTGAAAGCAAAGCGAGCGGCAAATGGCTGCCAAAAAAGCGATGGAGGCGGGCATGGAAGGTGACTTACATAGACACCAAACAAAAGGGAAAGAACTCGCTGGCAAGGATAACAGCCAGAAGCAAACAAATTATTTGTACATATAGCCGTGGGCAAATATAGCTGCTGCCGCCGCCTGCCTGGATATTAGACATTTGAGAATTGGCATGGCAAATTTTGTTCATTGACTTGCAACCCCAAACAACAAAAGCCTGCGCCCGGCCACCTACCTGCCAGCTGCCATGCAAATGTGAGAAGCGTGTTGTCTTGGGGCGAAGCTTTTAAAGCCGGGCAGACAGCGAGCGGTGAACGGCGAACAGTGAACGGGAAGTGGTAAACGGGAAAGCGGAAAAGCGGAAAACAAACCGAAATGTTCCACCCAGACCCAGACGCTTTTAATGCATTTTTTATTGGACTGCTGCCGCACAAAACGACAAGCAAATAGAGAAGGCCATAAAAATAAATAAGGCACACAACACGACGATGGGAGGGTGTAGGTTGGCGTTGGCTGGGTGCCGGAGTGGCGGTGTGGGCGCGGATTTTTCCCAGCTCCCGTATTAACACCCCCAAACCCGCCGGCAATCCGAGGGCAAAGCGCGGGCACAGCATATTTGCGCTATTGCCTGGCCAGAGTGTCCGGCGGCCATAAATTTCAATGCTATTGAATTTTGCATGACCCGAGAGCGTTTCGGTCCACGACGGGTCTCTCAGGTCAAGCTATCCGCACTCTATATTCCATACTCCACACACGTGCTCGTGCTCTTCGTGGCCGCTTTAAAAAGGTATAATTTATTTTAAAAGATACCCTCAACACGACCACCGCCCCGGTACACAAGATAAATACCCAGCAGGATCGCCCGCAGGAGCAGGGAATCAATATCCCGGCAAGATTTACGTCGCCCCATAATCGTTGCAAAGGTCAGGACCAGACCGGAATCTCTGACTGGCCGGGCTCATTAGAAATGCCAAGCGGCAAATACTTGTCATTTGCATGTGTCGGGTTGGCAATAATATTTTCCATTTTAAAGCGCTTAAAACGCAACGATAGCAAGCGGTTGACTCCCCGCTTCGGGATCCAAAGCCGGTAAACTGCTCCACTGTTCGCAAGCCTTTTTCTTGCAGTGCACAAGCATACGGTGTCGCATTACAGGCGAGTGAATATCTTAATAGAGAGCACGAGTCGCGTGGCGCGAGGGGCAAATAAAAAATTGCCGAAACTTTCGGCCGTGCGTAAAGTGTTGCGAGTGGAAGTGAAGTTGCCTTTGGTCGGGACCTGGGCAGGGGAGAATATCAATGAAATTGTCATACACAAGTAAATGCCCGAGATAAAGAATACGGGGGGGAAAAAAAACGTTGCCTACCTTTGCGGGCACTGGGAGTTTTTCTACTGCATTTGCTGCGAGGGGAGCGTAAGCAGGACACGTGAAACGTGGCAGTCAGTGGCAGACAGTCGGAGATACAGACACCCAGATACTCGGTGAACACATGTTTTGAATAATTTATGCGGGCGGGCGTTCGAAATGTGCCCGCCAGGAGTTCCCCGTCCCCCGCCCCCGAATTTCCCCCACGAAGCCGTTGGGGGAAACCAATTGCTTGGCACTAGGCCAGGAAAAGTTTTTTGCACTCTCTCGCACTCGAAAAAAATGTGTGTGTGGGCGAAAAGGTGATAAATGCATAAGCAGGAAAAGTTTTGCTTGCGCCGCCTTTCCTTTTGGCTTTGACTTGAGCTGTTGCTTCTTCTATGCCTTTCGATTTCGCTTTCGCTTTGCTCTTCTGTTCCTTTGAGGCAGACCGGAGTGGTATGGAGTGGCATGGAGTGGCGGGGTGGCATACTAATAGCGAAATTGCTACAAATCGTTTTGGCCAAACTTGCGCAAGTTTGTTTCGCTTTTCCGCCCCTCCCCAACCCTGCCACCACGTGCTATACGATATAGCCGTAGCTTGAGTCATTTTTTCTCGCCTTTCGACATTCTAATTTAGCTGCGCTTCAAATATTTATGCAAACAAATTGAAATAAAAAGAGTTCCCATCTCCTTGGCCCCGCTACGCTCTTGGTCTCGGTCCTGCTCCCGATTCTCGGAAGCAATAAAAGCCAAAGCGTAAATATTTAGTGGTATCCTCCAACTGGCAGCAGCAGCAGCTCTTCTATACACGGGTATATATTTACTACCCCTCCCTCTGCCTGCTGGTGTATAAATTTGCCATGGCCCCTCAGCCTTGCAGCCTCTCAGCCGCCGCCCCCCCTTTAAATAGAGAGAAAAAATATGAAATAAAATGGCTCTTAAGGAGAGGAAGGATCCATCCCACGCTTTGATACGTCGAGTATTTCATATTAAACTCTAGCCGAGCCGGTGACTCTTTCTTGTTGCTGTGGTTTCCAGCCCGCTCCCACGCAACTCCAAACCAAACCAAGCCAAGTCAAGCCATGGCAAGGCAAGCCGAGTGTTTGGCAAGAACCGCAGCTGTTACACTTTGGCGGCATTTTCATATAATTTATTGCCTGCTCTGCTCAGGTGGGTGCGGTGGTGCGGTCGGCTGGTGGATCGCTGGATTGAGTAGGGTTTGAGGTCCATATCTGTGTCTAGGCGGCCGCAGCTACAAGTTGCGTTTATCAACTGACAACTAGCTAACAAATAGCACAGGTAGCGCCGGGGCAGGGCAGCCCGGGGGTGGCTGAGTGGCTGTCTCATTTGGGCCTTCTAATTAGAATTTATTGGATGCTGGGCGAAGCACTTTAAAGACTTAAAGAGAGCTCTCGAACTGCAAACTGCGAACTGAAAGTTCGGCTGAAACACCGATTAAGATTTTCTAGGCAGCGGCAGCAATAACAGTTGCTTTGATGAGGGGTTGTGGGGGTTGAACCGGAGATTGCCGCTTTGTTATGGCTGCCGTTTTCCGCAGTTGTTATTTTTACCTACATATGCAATTTTTGCACCAAGGCTGCTGCACTCGTCGCTCACCCCAGCACTCAACCATTGCATCAACATCGACATCCACATCATCGTCAGCGGCAGCAGGAGCACCATCCCATCATTTGGGTCGGAATCTGAGGAGCGGGGAGGGCTTGGGCACGGAGGTCGATGCGATAGTCGACATCAATGAGCCGATCCGGTGAACCGGCGGAAATATTGAGTCGTATCTGTGTCGCGGGAAACACAAGCAGACCCCAGCCCTCTACCACTCACAGTTACGGCCAGAACAATAGCTGCTGCAGTCGAGCATGAGAATACTGGCGGCATTCGACAACTTTTATCAGTTGGCGAACTACTTTGGTGGCCCCGTCTGTGCTCTCTGTGACAGTCGCACAAAACGAAAGCCTTTAATCGACAGCAACATATTCGATTTTAATATTCATATGCCGTCGTCATAAATTCATGACAAAGAGAGCAGCCAGCCAGCGCACAGAGCGCACGGCATGCAATATATGAGGGCGTTGATATGGTGGCCCCCACAATCACCCTCCTCCCAACCAGTTTCCCACACTGCAAGGCCGTCGGTGTTATTATCAACCCGGTGCGAGGCGGAATTAAAGTTCGGGCTGCAGGAAGTGCTGACTCACTGGCTCGCTTGCCATTTTGTGGCAAATGAAATTATGATAGTGGTTAGGCATTGGACGGTTGGCGGAAATCACAAGTCACGACGGCTGCTCATTAGATGCGGAAACCTTGGGAGCGGAGGAGGAGCACTGTCTTCTAANACTGGGTGGCGTCGGTGTTATTATCAACCCGGTGCGAGGCGGAATTAAAGTTCGGGCTGCAGGAAGTGCTGACTCACTGGCTCGCTTGCCATTTTGTGGCAAATGAAATTATGATAGTGGTTAGGCATTGGACGGTTGGCGGAAATCACAAGTCACGACGGCTGCTCATTAGATGCGGAAACCTTGGGAGCGGAGGAGGAGCACTGTCTTCTAATTTGGACATTTTTGGACCCGGCCTCGTGTCCAGGCAACCCCAAAGCCCCGAAGCCTCTCATCCTCTCATCCTCCTCCGTCCATCGTCTCGAAAGTCCCCTTCGACTGGATAATCACGTGGGGCCGTGCATATCATTTGCCTCGCTCTCGATTACACATGATCTGTGTATCTGTGTGTGTCGTCCGCCTGGCTTTTCAGCTTTGCGCTCCTTTAAAGCGTCTTCGAGTAGAAAATCGCATGTGGCTCACATGCGGGGAATTAAACAAGAGCATCCACCCTGGAAAAGGAGCAAGGCCGAGTCCCAAGTCCCGAGTCCAAGGGATGGACAAACAGCGCGTACACTGGGGAAATAAATTAGAAAAGGAGTTTTTCGCTAGATTGATTTTAAAATCAATGTCAGAGGAGGCAAACGTTTAACCCAAACTTTTCTGCTAAATTGCTAAATTTGGCTAAAAGCTTATTAACACATTCCACCCATGAAAATTGAAGTTGACCAGGCTTTTTGCTCAGTTCATGCATTGCTCATTACAGCAACAATAAAGGCAAAGGGCCAGGGCGGCAGGGTGGACTGGGCGGACAGGGGGTGTTCCTGATGGCGCTGACACCCTTTGCTTCCGCTCACCCCCCGGAACCCCCCCTGATCGTGTCTTTCTCTGTGTGCTTGTCAGCGCACCGCACTTCAAAAACTTAACCGTTAGGCATATGCGTGATTATCTTTCTACTGCTGCTCGGACAACAACAACAACAACAACAGCAGCAACAGGGGGAAGTGGATGATAAGGCGGGGGGGCAGATGTAAGGGTATGGGGGTGTGGCAGCAACAACCCTCAGAGGCAACAATTGCGCGCTGACCCAGTTACCCGGCAACGGCAACGGCGGCGGCAACAAAGGCGGAAGCAAAGGAAACGCGCTGAAAGAGAGACAAGGCAAAGGAAGAGGATGGAAAGGTGGAGATGGGGGGCGTAGCACTGGGGACTGAAAAGGCACATGTCATCATAGAAATCAGTGAGTGCCCAGAAAACTGCCCACGCCCTCCGGCAATGGGGCGTTGCTGTTGCCCAGGAAAATCCAGAGGGAGGCGCTGGGAAAATTCATTAAAATGGCACAGAGGCGAGACAACAATGAAACGGTCCACTTGGGTTCTCTGCCGTGCCATCCGCCCCGCCCCGTCCTGTGCCGTGCCGTACCGTGCCGGAAAGTGGACAGCAGCTTATCGTCCTGGCCATATGTGGCGCCCAGCAGTCGTACTCGTACTTCTCGTCCTGCTGCCACTCTCGAACAAAAGCAAGCAAAAGGGTGCCTGCTGCAGTACTAATCAAATATTTAGCATACTTTTTAGAAAGCATATTAAAATAACATTTCCGGTCAGCTTGGCAAAGAGCAAATCGTCGCAAAGTCCGGTGGGGCGGAGTGCGAAGTGCGGAGTCCAAGAGCCCAGCCGGCTGTGGAGGGCATTAGCCCGGGTCTCTGAACCGTGTAATGCACACCAGGACCCACACAAGGCGGAGCATGGGCAAAGATGTCCCGTGGAGGCGGTGGGAAATCCCTGTAGCATGCGAGCGGGCGGCACTTGGGGAGCGTTAATGTGCCATAACGAATGCATTAGAGACTCGTACTAAGTAAGCGCAGTTAGTTGGGTATGCGAATGTGAACCCTTTTCCCATTTCCCCAGCAAACTGTACACGACAGTGGGGGCTGGGTGAGGCATTTAAAATTTAATTACCCGCTACGGCAAGCCGGCAGGCGAAACACAATATGCATTACCCAAATAGAGTTTGCCCCAAAAAAAGCGCGCCGCTCTTTCGGCCTTCCGATTGTTGTTGCTGGAAAGTATGCTACAATTCTGCGAGTTGCAAAACATACTCAACATGTGTGTACGTACATATGTTCGACAACAACCAACGGGGAACAGCTTCTGCTGATATCATTACTCAGCAAACAAACCCAGAGAATGTCCTGCTTCCTTCTTTTTTCCCTGGTCGTTATTATCAAGTGAAGTGCTTTTGCGGCTTCCCATCTGCATCCCCGTCCACGTCCTCGCTCCCCGCTCTGATTATTCCTATTACCACATGTTGTTGTTGTATTTAAGCTAATTCCTTTATGTTCGTATTGTTGTTGTATGAAACGTGCAGCCACATAAAAATAAAAATAAAAACCCCAACAACAAATAGCAAATAACAAATAAGAAATAAGAAATAACAAAGGCAAAAAACGAAGAGCAAAAAGCAAACCAAAGCCGCCAGCAGGCAAAAAGCAAATAAGCCAGAATCCCGATTCCTGGCTCTCGACTCTCGACTCCCGAAGCCACAAGCGAGAGCAGCATGATGATAAGCCAAGTGGCGAATTCAAGCGTAGTCAGCATTGATAGCTGATGTTTGGCGGGGGAGGAAACTTGCTGGCGGGGGGCGCAAAGGTGCCTACTTCACACAAAATTACCCTTTTCAATTTGTGCGGTGTGCAGAGTGTTCCCCCAGCTGTACAGCCAGCTATTCGCCCCAACCCCCGGGCCCAGCGTTTATTGACTTTTTGTCATTGCCGCTAATGCATAGCAGCAGGATCTGAACAAACACTCGCCGCACACCACACCGACACACGCATCCTGCCCAGGACAATACAGTCGGCATCAGCAGCAGCATCAGCAGTGGCTGAAGCAGAAGCTGTAGCTGTAGCCGGAGCAGCTTTATTTTTATGGAGCGCATTACATTTAATGTTTGGCTTAACTCGGTTACTCCCGATGCTCTCTGGGAATCCGACGCCAGTCCTGGTTCCGAATCAGATTCTTTCCCACACAGCAAGAAAGGTGTGCAGGTGTCCACACCGTAGCATTGGCAGGGAAAACCTCTGGACTCTTCGAATTTCTCGCAGTGCCGTCGATGGCTGCTGCTGCTTCAACTTCCGCTTCTGGTTTTGGCTTCGACTCTTTGTGCGAGTGCGGTAATTAAGTGTCACATGTAATTACAATACACTCATGTGCTTTGTAATTAGAGTTTAGCGCTGCAATAAAGCAGGAAGGAAAAAAAACACACACACACAGCAGGAGCAAAAAGAAGCCAGAAATAGGAGCTACAATGCGCAATCTGCTTGGCCGGCTAATTCAAATGAATATTTTCCCCGAGCTGTGCAATTACTTTCACCGCCGGCCGAGCTGATTTTTCGGGCGGAGGGGTAGTCACTTAGCCGCCGGACTTAATTTTGATGAAGCTCAGCCGTTGGGGGATAACTGGTCGGTCAACACCGGGCAATGATTAACTGCAGTCGCGATAATTTCCACTCACCTGGCACTCCCACACAGCCCCCTTTGTTGACTCTGACCAAGCTGAAAAGCGGGCTGGGAAAACCGAACCCAAACAAATCCGAGAGCAATGCAAAGCGGGCTGAGGAGGAGCCGCTGTAATTTATTTAACTTGCGTAAACATTAAATATTTATATTGTTCTCTGTCTCTTTATTTTTCTCTTTTTATGTACCGTACTCGTATACGTATATATATACTTCATCTACTACAACTACAACTACACACCATCTGTAACATCTTCAACTTCTGTCTGTGCCTGCCCTGCCAACCAACCAAACAAACAACCAACCAACCAACCAACCAACCAACCAACCAACTTCAACTACAAATGTACAAAAAACCATAAAAATATATTAACCAACTGCCTGTGCCTCCTGCTCTCGCTACCGCTCGTGCATCCGCATCTGCATCCGCCCTGAATCCGAATCTGAATCTGAATCTCCATCGGCGCTTGCACCCGCACCCGTATCTGTGTACCACCCGAACCTGCACCTGCATCTGAATATCTGTATTTGAATCCGTCCCGTAAATCAGCGCGGAAGCGACGAACTTTTGAGCCAAGCTGCAGTCATGGCGCCAGCTTCCGACAATAACAATCAGGACCTGGCCACAAAGAAGGCCAAGCTGGAACCGGGCACCGTGCTGGCCGGCGGAATTGGTAAGTTTTCTTCCTCCATCTCTTACTTTGTCTCTCTTCCTCTGTCTGTATCTGTATCAGCACTTGTATCTGTATTACCTGTCCCTCTAGCGCCACCTCTACCTCTACCTCAACCTTTTTCTCTAGCATTTGCCTTTTGTCTTGGCTTAAATCTCACCCCCCGGCTTTGGGTCTATGGCTCTTTTTCCCCTGAGCGACGCTCAAGTTAAGTGCATTTTGCAGCCACGGTCTTGGGCCTTGTTGGGTTTGTCTGCCAATTAACCAGGTCCGCTGGGACACGGCGAAAAAAGTAGATATTCCTAAGACCGCCTCACAAAAGGCTTCCAAATGAACAGAGCATAACGCTGTGGATAATGGGCTAAAGGATGTTCAAACTAGGCTGTTATTGGATCTTAGGTATTTTCTGGAGAATCGGCTTTGGGGCAGCGGCACTTTTTCTCAGTGCCGCATTAGGCTTAAGCCTTCAACTTGGCCACAAAGTCGCCAAGTGGAGGCGCGCGCGCTTTGATGCCTATAGCCAATTAACCTACTAATTAGCATGGAAGGCAAGTCAACAGCGAAACATTCGACTGGGCCGTTTTGTTCTGCCGCGAAATTATTACGGGAAAAATGTTGGTGTTCGTTTGCATTATTGGCCGGCCCATGGCCGCTGACCGGTGACCGGTGGCCGGTGGCCGCTGACTTGCGCCACGCACTGTGTCGACACATTAATTAGCCGCACAAATTCACCCGCACCGGCACCCGCACCCACACCCACACACACACCCGGCACTCGCACTCGCAGTCGCACATGCGATTCTAAAAAGCCACCCTGCACATGGCAGGCAGACCGCCGCAAAGTAATAAAGCTAATCAAAAACCGCACACCGACCAAAAAGCCCAACAACAGCAACAAAAGCGGAGTGAATCGAAACCAGCAGAATGAACCACACATTAGGCAAATATTTGACAGGTTCATAGGCGGCGGCAGTGGCAGCAGAAGCAGCAGCCGCTGCGCGCAACCAACCAACCAACATGGCCAAAAGCAGAAAGCCGAAAGCCTTTCGGCGCCCACAAAAATCCAGTGAGCCACAAAATGATTGCCAATGCAAACAAATCAATAGGCTACAATTTCCGCTGAAATTCAAAAGTAATCGCCCGCTATCCATGGCGCTTGTGTAGCCTTTGTTTTTGGTGGGCGAATTTAATTAACGCCACATGCAGGTGGGCAGGACAGGGATGCCCAGGTAGCAGGAGGGGATGCCCAGCATCGATATCCTTTCGGGGCGATTTTTTGAAATGCTTTTGCAATTTTGCTGTAATTAACAGAGTTCGTCGCCGGCAGCCACATCGATGATGGCAGAGAAGGGGGATTTTTGGGGCCCACAAAGGGAAGGCTTAAGCATTAGCCAGACATGGTGGTGGTCAAAGGTCACCGGAGGGGGGCGAGGGTGGCAGAAAGAAATGGCAATCGACCGACGGAGAGCGAAAAAATGTACGCAAAAGCGGAAGCATAATATTTATTTATTACTTTACAAAGGACTTTTCTATTAATTAAAAAGCAACAAGCAGACAGACGCACTGCGAGAAAGGCAGTTGGCGGTTTGCTTTCACTCTTCACTCCTTTGACCCTTCAACCCATCGTCCTGGACCGACCATTGTTCGTTCGATGGCCACAGACGACGACTTTGAGCCAACGGCAATTTGGTGGGCAGGTCAGCTCTTGTGCTCGTTTTCTCCTTGGCTCGCTCGACCCCGCATTCCGGACTCCGCTCTCCGCATCCCGCACTCCCCAGCCCCGACTCCTTTTGACACCTGCCACCTGCGGCCATTTTAATTTTCCCCGCAAAGTTCTTGTGCAAACACACTCGCACGCCGAGGTCCTTGCCCATTAAAGTCGCGCTTTAAGAACGCCCGGCACCCGGGCAGAAATTCATTTGTGTGGGCACGAGGGACGCCACTTAAAGCTCTTGGCCGCGCACACACAATGCCAGTATATCGGCATCATCGCACACTGTGGCCAAAAATAATAACAATAGGAATTGCTAAATAAATGTGTAAGGACACTTTTATTGCACTGCAAGCGCCAATAGAAGTTGGAGGGTCCTGGCAGCAGGCATAAGGCAGAGGAGGGGCGGCCAACAAAGGCCAGACAAGTAAATAGCAAAAATCCAAAGAGCAACACTGAGCATTGTGTGTGTCCTGTGGTCGAGCCTTAGATAAACACACGCACCGCCCACCCCCTGTCGTCAATTGTATTGGTCCTCCGCACGAAACCAATACATCGAGTACTCCCAGTGAGTCCTGCGGCTGTTTCCGCTACACGAGCTCGGCAGGACATGCAACAAATTTTTCACGTAAATGTAATAAAAACACTTTGGCATGTGCAGCGAGTAGATGTGGGGGGGTCAAAGGGCGCTAAGGCAGGGCAGGGGTGCCACGCCCCCCCACTTGAAGTGAGTGGCTCGAATTTTGTATGTGCGAGAGAGGCTGCTACCCAGCCGACTAGGTTCACTCGGTGCTTTGAGTTTCGGCCTGCTAATAAATAGTTTCGCTTGATTTATTCGATTTTTTATTATTAGGAATATTTTATGCCAGGTATACGAGGCCCCAGGGACTCCAGACGGCATTAGCTCTTAGGTTCAGGAGCCACAAAGAAAAAATCTAGACTAGGTCCGGCAAAAACTCAACCCAAATCGAAGTGAAATTAAAACTATCGAAAATCATGTCAGGGGATAATTGCAAAGGGTGGAGTAAGGCAGTTTGTAATTTCAATTAGGAGGCGATTACATGAGTTTTCGAGACTTTTCGTCCAGTGCAGGACATGGCGTGGCCGTGTCGCGTGTCCGACTGAAAACATCAAGCGTGGCCAAAACAGAACAGGACCAAACGGGGGGAGGTGGTGCTGTGCTTTGCTTTTGTTGTCGCCACATTGAATCGGCGGCTCACTCGCACTCCCGCCGCCGGTTCAGTTTGTTGTTTATTGTTACAGCTCTCACACATGCATCGCAGCGCCACGCTGTTTGTATAGTCACCAACATTTGTTTGTTTATTGACCGATTTTGGGGGCTTAATGGTCAGCTCACCACCTATGGCCCACGGAAAACAAAACCGGTGGAAAAGCGGGAAAGCGAAAAAAGTGAAAGAGTTCTGCAGCTGTTTGTCATCGGTGCGTTGCGAGTGAAAGAGTGTTTTTTGTACGGCTTTTAGCATTGCTAATTCCGTGCCCAGACAGGCAGGCAGGTGGTTGGGGTGGAGGAAATATGCTGAAAAAATATCTAAATTTGTATATGCTTTCACCTATGGCCGAGCGATCCTTTAAGTCCTTCAATCAGCCATCCCATTAAAGCCAATCCTCTGGCATAGTCTCTGGTCCGGTCTGGTCAAACACTTAAACGTTTTTATTGCCATAACCAATAAGGCGACAGTTTGGCAGGCGAAGGGAGTCCTACGAGTCCTGCAAATCCTGCGCGTGCCGCCCTGTCTCGAATATCATTCGCACGTCTCCGGGCCGTAGCCGGACCCGGTGCCGGTCCCGGGACAGTGGACACTGGACACGGCACTTCACTCCGTGCAGACCTCGCGTTGCGTGTAAATATTTTCGCAGTCAATAAAATAATATTGTCATAATTCGTTCAGTCCATCCCTTCTTTTTCGATTTTTTGATTTTATTCCCGCCTTTCTGTATCAATATTGAGACAGCATTGAAAGGAGTATAAAAATCCGACCAGACCAGAGGCAAACAGCGATTGTCAACTGGTTTGACTCCCTGACTGTCGGGCTTACTGACAGACAGACAGACGTAGCGACTGCGTGTGCAGCTATTTATGGCAGTCAGTGTACGTGAGTGCGGTTAGTGGCGGCAAGCAGCCAGCTTTCGTCCTGCCTCTCGTCTTGCCGGGCATTTCTGTGTGTGCAATTTAATTAAGCATACGCCCCGTTGCCGGCCCGGTTTCCCGTGAGTCTTGTGTGCGTCATTTTAATGCACAAATGAAGTGGAAAAAGTTTGCAAAGGCTGGCCCAAATGCCTTTGACTGTTTGCTTATAATTTAACAATTGATAGGCTTCTAGGACGAACAAATGTTGGCAAAAGAAGGGGGTGAACACTGAAGAGGGAATCTTAAAGGCAATTTGACTTGATTGTAGTCCCAAACGGTTGGTAATTATTTAGAAAAACTGGTTTCGCCAAGTGCAGTCCTGGCTGCTGGCTGTTTGACTGAATGCCACTTGACTGCACACAGACTGCATGCTTCGTCCTGCATCCTGCACTCTGCACTCTGCACCCTGCACCCTGCATCCTTCTCACTGCCAATGCAGCGAGCGCACAGATGTGGGCAGGGCGGTGGGTGGCGAAAAAAACTATTTTCGTAATTGAAATGCAATTAAAATTTGTAAACGTCTCGTCGACAGGCTGCGTACGTTGACTCTTTCGCATTTCACCCGGCAGCATATTCCATCCTGCCTCCCGCGTCCGCCCCCTGACAATTTTTTAATGAATTACATTTCTTGCGGGTGTTAGGCTCGGGAAAAGGAAAATCGTTATTTTCAATTACGGCCCAGCCCGGCCCCGGCCCGGCCTCGTGTCTCGTGTCTGGAGCAAAAAAAATTTACCAGAGCTGCTGGAATGCAAACGTAAACAGAGCTGCTGGCATTGGGTTTCATTTGCTGCCAAAAATTGTGCCATGATTGATTATGCGTGCGGCAAATGTTTAAATTAAAGACAAGGCCAGGCTCTTCCTTTGGCTTTGGCTGAGCAAATATCATTAAGTCGTTATGCACACACTCGCTAAGCTTCGAGTCGGCGGCGTCGGAGTCGAAGTCGTTGCGAAGGACACAAGTTTGTCCAACAATTTAAAATTTATGATGTGTGAGCCTGTAAAAATCTAATTTACTGTCGCATAATTAAAGACGCTCGAATGGCCCTCTCTGCGGGGCGGGGGTGTTGTGTGTGTGTGTGTGCTATATTTATTCAAATTATATATTCGAATGTTGACACACCCATGGCAAAGTTTGGGGGCAAACACTGGCGTCACGCTCACATTAAATCATTAAATGCCGCCATGTAAGCATAAATTTAATTGTTATTAACAATCAGCACTTATTTCGGCCTGGCCACGGACACGCCCACCCATCCTGCCGCCCCCCAACTCCAGTCCCCCGGGCGAGACCTTTTCTTTTGTTCGACGAGTCGCTTTTTCCATTCATTTTCATTTACATTTTTCGTTTGGGGTTTTCTGTTTGCTTTATGAATTTAAATTGTCATTAATTAACTCCGTACGTCTCGCTGGTGGGGTCCAAAGGCGCTGGTAGGGGCGGGGAGGGTGGGAGGCGGCAAGGATTGCAGAGCAAATTATTACACATACGCCACAGTGGTCGAGGGACAGGCTGACCATTCATTACCAACTGACCCCTCAGCCATCGCCGTCCGAACTCAATTACAGTTTGTAAACTTTTCAATTAGCTATAAATAGTTTATTTATGTATATTTTCGTGCAACTCATGGGGCGTATGCGTGCGCGTGTGCGTGTGTGCGTTTGCGTTCACGTGCGGCTTTCACTTTGGCTTCCCTTGCTGTTTTTTTTTTGCTCGACGTGCGTGGGTCATTAATACCGTTGAGCTTTAGCCCCTGCACGTCCTTGCAGCTCATTTTAACGCCCAGCGAAGCGAATGATTGCTATTCATATCATCATCGCCGGAGCGCGGGCATTGACAGTCAACAGGCAGCGAGCAGCAGGCATCATTATCGAATGCAAATTTTATCGCTGCACTTTTTTCAGCCCAGCCCAGACCAGCCAGTGCCCAGAGCTTGGTTTGTGTTAATGCATTTTGGCCCTGTTGATTTAGCATCGCACTGGCACAATTATCCCGGCCAAGCATCGGGAGGCGCCCTTAAATTGCATACATTGTTTGCTTTGCAAATATTTGCTGGCAAACAATATTTTGCTGCCTCTGTGTTATTTAACTCTCGATGTTAATTAAAAAGCAGCAATGCCATAACTGGCGTAACAAATCCGCCCTCCGGCAGCCGCCTCGCCAATCGAATGCCAATTTTTTGCCAGCGAACCGCAGTTGCAGTTGCAGACCCGCCGCGGTCTGTTTCTCGGTTTTAGTTTGTTAGCTTCAGTGGCAGTTGGAGCTGAAACCGTGCCAGCGGGCTTTTCCCGGTGCTTCCGGTTGTCGCCGCTGCCATCTTGCTTTTCAATTATTCTGAATGCCTTTCGTAGCTGCAGCGGAGCACCCGAAGGCATTCCATCCTGCCACTGCGTCGTTGCACTGTCGATTCCTTTTTTCACACCATCAAGCAGCAGCAGCAGCGGCAGGAGCGGCGGCTGCAACGGCATTTGTTGCGATTTGAAACAAATCCAGCGGCAGTGGCAACAGCAGCCAAAACCCAAATTGAGTTGTTGATGGCAAGGGTAAAAAATGCACGGTTTTTTCAGCTTACCCGCTGACAACGTCATCATGCATGATAGATACTTTTACATATTTTCTCCGTCCGTCGCTCTTTCCGGCAACTGGCCAGCGGCACTTGATTTGTTGTTTGTCTTGTGCAGAACATTTCCGGGCCGCGTTCGTTTCGGTTGAACTGCTTTTTATTTAGTTTCGATTTTCAGCAGTCAGTCGCCTGGCCGTCAGTCGGTCCAGTGGTCGCTGGTCGCTGGTCGCTGGCCGCTGGCCTGTGTTCATCCTATTCGTTTTCATTTTTCGGCCGTTATTTATGGCTAGCTTTTCGGAGGCATCAGGCGGAGTGATGGAGCGGATCTCATCGCTCTGCAGCTGGCCATTGATTTTTAATAAATTTCTGAGTCGAGTGGCGATGGACTGGAAGGGGTCGAGTGCGATGCCGATGGCGATTGCGAATGCGACTGCGAGTGTCGAACTATAACGACCGCACAGGTCGAGTGTCCTGGCCCCTGGCCCGATCCGGCCGGAGCTCCTGCATAATTTCGTTTCGGCTTCATTTCCGTTTCGAACTAATCAAAAAGTGTAATTTCCGATTAGTTGTATTCACCGTTGACCGGCCTGAACTGAACTGAACCGAACTGAGCAGCCATCCTGCGGGGGACGGGGATTGCACAGAGCCGAGTGCACTCCTCTCGGAGCAGAGTCTCGAGTTGGTCCGACTTTCTTTTCAGCCGGCACAAAGCCTCGTGCGGAGTGGTGGGCGAGGCCTTTGAGGTCCTGTTGGCCCGGTTTCTTGCATTGTGTAATAAATCGGCGCATTGACCCTTGCCTGGTCTGATTGAAAGTGGGAAACGGCCCGGATAATGACCCTTTTCCATTATGAGTTATGGGCGAAAGTTGAGCAACGAACCCAGTCATTTATTTGAATTGCTAGTGAAATTGAATTGATAAAAATCCGAGCATTTAAATCCGTGCCAAGCACACACACATTGTGCCCTCTTTAAAGAGGAATCTGGCTTAATTAAAAGGAAAATGCACAGACCGATTGTGGAGCGAAATTCCGGACCACGTTCGCCCGTGGTCTATCTCCGACCATGTGTTGGCTTGTTTAGCAAACACCAGAGTGTGTGAAAATTGGAGGCAACTGCATTTAATTTGCATATGAACGGCAAACGGTTCTCATGCAGGAGTCGCAAAAAAAACAACACATTAACAGGTGTTGACTAAGCGCCAGACAAATTCTGACACTGCCACTGCAATTCGACATTAGGAGTGCACCAAATTTGTTTGCCTTTGTTTATACAACTTTAAAGCTCTGCTGGAGGGATAGGGGAACGCAATTTTAGATTAGGATCGATGTCGATTTACTTGGAATTTACTTATTTATTGAAAAGGGGTCGGGTAACACGGCTGTTTGCTTTTTTTGCAGTGCTGTGACAGGAATATGGCCAAAATGTGGCTGCAGGAGTTGCTTTCCAGGGCCAAAGGCAGCCTAAAATCCCATTTGTGCTCTGCACCACTCGGTGGGGGGTGGTGGGCTTTGGAGTTGGTTGGGTTGGGTTGTCCGCTTTATTTATGCAAAAATAACAAACAAGTGCTAGCAGAGAAGCTGCAAAAACGACGACGAGTGCCTAAAAGCCTCAAACGTTGTCTGTGCGCCGGACATTGTCGCCGTGTTGCTGCTGGATTATTCACAGCCGTTGAAAGTGTGCAATGAATGAATTTATGGCGCTGCCCCGTCCCGCCCTGCCCTGCCCGCCTCTTTGCAGCCGGTTTAACAGAGCAAAGTGTATACAAATGTGGCAGCGTTTGGCCATGTTATCAACGTTTTTATTTCTGCCACATCCCACTCCTCTTTGGCAACAAAGGCGGGCAAGGGCAGGCAGCAGTGGCAGCAGCCCAGCAAATAAAACCAGACCCGAAAATAAACAAATTAAGTGAGGCGCGGAAGCGGAAGTGCAGACAGCACTGGTGGCCATTAAGTGAGCCGGAGATGGCCCCAAAAAAACAGAACAACTGGTGGGATAAAAAGGAAAGGGTAGAATCGCGGGGGGCATCAGCAGAGGAAGAGAGACCTGCAGGGACTGTCAGCTGTTTAATATTTCAATCGGTTAAACAACGCTCCTCACCTTCCCCCATTCTTCTTGCTCCATTGCAGCCAAGGCCTCCAAAGTCGTCCACTTGCGCAACATTCCAAACGAGTCCGGCGAGTCGGACGTGATTGCCCTGGGCATTCCGTTCGGACGTGTGACCAACGTGCTGGTGCTCAAGGGCAAGAACCAGGCCTTCATCGAGATGGCCGACGAGATCTCCGCCACGTCGATGGTATCCTGCTACACAGTCAATCCGCCCCAGATGCGCGGCCGCATGGTCTACGTGCAGTTCTCCAACCATCGGGAGCTCAAAACGGACCAGAGTCACAACGTGAGTACAGATTAATTAATGTATTTTTATGCCCTCGAACCATATTATTTAAGCACCATTCAGGCCTGACCTTTAGCTCGCTTTGGTCGATAATTCTAACAAATTGCAAACTAATCAATTGTAGTCAAATCATTAGGTTTTTGTTTGAGAACACACCACATATCTTTAGGCAGTAGTTGGATTTATCTAGAACCTCTTTCAGACAGCTCATTTTAGCACAGATCACATTTATCTTGCGGCCGCAAACTGAAGTCTAATTCTAATCATCGGGTTGCTCAACTTGTTGGGCCGAGCCCCCGGCCAATAGCGAACAAAACTTCCGGTCTTAAGTGTTATTAATGTGGCAATTAAGTTTTCGACCAAACAAATGAAGCAACTGCGATTTATATGCAAATGTGGGTCGACCGAACCTCTCTGATTAATTACACTTTCTGGGGCCGAGCTAAAAACCGTCCCCGTTCCCGTCCCTTTGGGAGCCTTGGATTTGAACCCATCATAACTGCAGGCACACACGCGGTTGTATTTGTGGGTGGTCTAAACCAATTTCTAATTTTAATTTCGTAAGCCACAAAGTCACTGACAAAGTTTAAAAAGCTTTCAAATAAATACACATGGCCGCACGGCCGCACACCCCCCACACGTGTCTGACAAAAGCAGTAAAATGCATAGTTTTTGGGGTTTTGCGGACAACCCGCACAGAGAATTCCAAAGGACGAAGGAGGCTGGTTGGGACGGGACGGGGACGAAATGGGTTGGGTTGGTGGGGTGTGTGGCGAAAGGATACATAAATACAAATGAAACCACAGGCATACCAAGGAGACAAACGAATCGGGAGGCGGCCGGCTTCCGAAGTGAACGGATCTGAGCAGAAATGCCAGCTGCTTAGCTTTTGGAGTCAAAAGCATATTTTGATTACTTAAATGAAAGTGGCGACGGGTGAGCGACAAGGAGGAAGGGAGGCGGGCAGGCAAAGAAACCCCCAAAAGCGAGCTTGTCACCTTTTGTGGGGTGTGTGCCACCTGATGGCACTAGATGGAAGCGGGTGGCACCAGGTAAAAGGGCGAAGGATGGTGGTGTGGTGGTGAGCCCAAAAGCAAACTACTTAAAAAGAGATCGCAACAGCAGCAACAACAGCAGAAGCAGCAGCAGCATCCAAAAAAGGTTAAGAGGCTGCAGCAAAACAACAAGACTAAGAAGAGCAAGAGGGTCAGCCCCGGCTTAGCTTAGCAGAGGTGTGCTCCAAAAGGGGGCTCAAGGAAAACTGTGCCGCACACATACATTTTAAAATTAATGAAGCCGTTAAAACCAAGTTTTAAATGGATTATGAGGATGGAATAGGCACACTACCCCCGGGTACGATTGTGCGGCGCCCCTGCAGCCCAGGAGCTGGATGACACAGCAGCAACAAAGGCAACAGAGGCAACACACGCCAGACCAAACAATACGGTTACATTTCACTGATTACCTTTTGGCTGTGGCCTCTGGTGCGTGGGCAGATTTCTCTTGTTAACTACTAATCCTAGTAAAAGGCCTTGTTGCTGCTGCCTGCTGCCTGCTGCCTGCTGGCTCTGGGCCTGGTCCGCAGACAACGTGAGCCAAGTCAGACGAGAGTGGAAAGGAAAAGTCAACGCCATCGCTGTCTCCATCGCCGTCGCCGTTGCCGTCGCCATCGCCTCTCTGGTGGAAAATCTCTTAAAATGCAGAAGGGCGAGTGTGTTGTGTGTGTGCGAGGGTTTAATCTTGTGTGCGCTGTGCTGCCAACATATTTATACAATTTCTCATTTCATTCAGCTTCAGTTTTCTTTCTTCAGCCCTTGGCCATTGTGAAAATGTCTTGTCTTGTCCTGGGCTTCCCTCCTCAGTATTCCTCTTACTATATTTATTATTATTTCTTGTTGCTGTTGCTGTTGTGTAGTGTTGTGTTGTGTAGTGTCGTGGCCTCCTTCAGCTGTCTTCATTGGCTCTTTGTGCGCTGCTGCGACTTGTGTCTGGCGGCCCACCTGTGCATTCAGCATTCAGTTGATTGTTCGTTGTCCTGGCTGTTGACTGTTCCTTTATTTCTGGTCCTGCGTCATATTTCGCCGCCTGTCATTTGCTGTTTGTGCTGCCGCTGCTGCCGCTGCTGCTGCTGCGTCTATTGCCGCTGCAATGTGGCAAGCTTCAGATAAGATGCTTAGCGAATTGTTGTCGGCAAACTTAAGAAATCATGTGAGAGGAGCCGGAGAGACTCGCGCTGTCATCGTTGTGCAATTGCAAGCAGCTCGGGGCCACTGGGTGGATCGGGAGGTGCGGCTAGAAACCCTTTTAATTCCCTCGTTAGTTGGGTATTTCCGTGAATTTCAAATTTATGGCAATTTCCGGTCCCCAAGACCGTGTGTGTGTTTGTCTGTGTTCTATGCTGCTTTAAAGGGTCGCCGAGCATTCTATTTCATCTTTGCCAGCCCAGCCAGGAGACAAATCCGCTGCATGGCCTTAGGGGATTTCAACCCAACCCCGGCACAGCACCATCAACAGAAGCCGGAGCGGGAGCGGGTGGCGGGTGGCGGGAGCAGGACACGCACCTGAAGGCAAAACCTGCGACGACAACACCAGGGCATCGGAGTAGCAGCGGCAAATCAGCAATACAGGATTTCCAAATCATCTCCCCAGAAGGAGAAGAGCCCAGGACTCCCAAGCAGACCTAGTCGCACACATGTGTGATTTCAACGGCTGAGTGATTGCCTGGCGTAGAAAATAAAACAAATGCGGACTGGCAGCAGGGTCGTAGGAGAGCCAAGCAACCAAGCAACAGAAATGAAAAATCCTGTAGCATACTTTGCAGCAATCCCACCCGACTCCGACTCTGACATTTATGTTGGCAATTTGGCAGTCAACCGGTGGTGCTGCTGTTGCTTTTGCTGTTTCTATCCCTGCGTAACAGGATTCTAATATGTCATGTCGTTGGGATGTCCTTTCACCTTGCCCACCATCCAACCCCCCTCGCCGGTTCCATCCGTTTGTCTAGGGTTCTCTCCCCGGATTTGTTTCTGTGCTGCGACTACTTTCGTGATGTCTTACTCGTATCCCCCCCTTTCCGGTCCCCGACGATCCTGCTCTGTTTCTGCGCTCCGGCGACCCTTGACTAAGATGCCAGAAATGAAGATAAATGCAGTGGCCCCGGAAGTTCACGCGGCTACGACCGCAACGAGCTGCCCGCAGAAGAAACCCAAGAGCCATGAGCCAAGAGCCACTCGGCACTGTTACAGTGTACCCCACTTGGCCGGTGGTAGCCAGCATTCCAACCCCAAAGGTCCGACACGACCATGGTTTGGTGGGCTTCAAATTTGACATGTGATTGTTTTGTGAGTCTGCGACTGCGAATGCCAGCGAGAGTGCGAGTGCGACTGTGACTGGAAAGGGCGCATCTGTTGTCTCGTGGGCGAGTTTTGTTTTCGGGTAATTTTGATAAATTAATTTTTGAGCCCGGCCTCTTTCAGGGCCAAAAAGGGTTGACAGCCACTCGGGGAACTGAAGCAGGCCGAAAAGAATTAGATTGAAATATAATTTGCCAACAATGGGCAGGCAGCCGGCAGCCTAATCTCCTGTGTAACATTTGCCGGCGCGCCCGCTTTGCCACTCGAGCCTCGAGCTTCATTAGATCCGCACAATTGATTAATCGTTGTGAATGCACAATGAAGGTGGGCTCCTCCGCGGCGGGAATGCCAGCTCAAGTGTTGGACTGCGAACAGCGAATTCAGGTAATCGGCATAATTGCCACTTGCCATTGGGACCGGCTGGACAAGAGAGTCCAATTCGGTTCTGGTCCATTGCAGTCTTACACTGCAATGGCGGCAAAGCGNAAATATAATTTGCCAACAATGGGCAGGCAGCCGGCAGCCTAATCTCCTGTGTAACATTTGCCGGCGCGCCCGCTTTGCCACTCGAGCCTCGAGCTTCATTAGATCCGCACAATTGATTAATCGTTGTGAATGCACAATGAAGGTGGGCTCCTCCGCGGCGGGAATGCCAGCTCAAGTGTTGGACTGCGAACAGTGAATTCAGGTAATCGGCATAATTGCCACTTGCCATTGGGACCGACTGGACAAGAGAGTCCAATTCGGTTCTGGTCCATTGCAGTCTTACACTGCAATGGCGGCAAAGCGGTTGCCACTAATTTCATGTTTTTTTAAGCTGAAATACAACCTTCAACCGACACGCATGTATGTGCTCAAGAGGCCATTGAGCCAGAAGTCCCTGCACTGGGTTATTGCTATTGATTTATATGTTTTGTATCACCATTCGACTGCCTCGCAGTTGAGGATTTTCCCGCGGTGCAAATGCAAATGCATTTCCCCGTCGCACGCTTGTTTGCATGCGTTTGCTGTGTGCCAGGTATTTGTGTGGTCAGGTGCTTGTTTTCCCTTCAGTGATAAGGTTGCCTTGTAATTAAATTAAATTGCCAGCTATGCAGAGAGTAGCATTTTGCGGACGCCTCCTGCCAGAAACAAACAGAGGCAAACGGCGCCTCCGAGAAAAACACAGAGCGTCAAGGTGACGGACAGCGATTCTCAATTAATGGGACCGTGCCATGCGGCATGGGGGTATACGGCCCGGGGGCACACATGAAAACTGGACACGAGGCGGTGGGATTAACACCTGGAGCAGACCCACAACTAATACAAATGTCAAGCGATTAAGCCACAAAAGGGATCAAGCTGATTAGCAAAGTCTTAGGCTTCGGCTCGGCTTCGATGGCTGATGTGTGATGCCTGGTCTGGTGTGCGGAAGTTCTATAAATAACACGCCATCGGGGATAAAAGCCGTACGTTTGATTTGGTGTTAATAATATGAGCCGAGCTCAGCGACACGGCCTCAATGTGTTATTTAATTTGCTGCTGCCTGCTGACAGCCTGTCAATGCCTTCTTCGCCCGGGCACACACTTTTCCCCCCGTTGCCGGGAAAACAAGCTTATGGAGTCTTTCCTGCGGCACGCTATTTGTCTAACTCTCAGGCGTGTGCAGTTAAAGGATTTCGGCCAGGCAAATAACTTGGCATTCCGCCTGGCATATGTGCTGTGTTTTGTGCTATCTCCGGCTATACGACGAGTATGCCACAGCTATCTGTTATCTGCTCTCCCGATGTGTGTTTTTCTATGCCAGCCAGCCTGCTCAGTGTTTTTCTTTCCTGTTTTCCCATTTTATTTCCACGTTTACTTTTCCCCGCCCGCCTGCTCTCGCCGCCCCCCAATTCGTCGAAAGCAAAAGTAAGCTAATCTTATTGTTTTCACAACAGCATCAGAAACAGAGCAGGAGCCGTAGCAGGAGCCGGAGCAGGAGCACCGCGTAGGTACTCCTGCGTTCCTTCGTGATCCTTTGAGTTATGCGGACGCGAGTGTTTGCTTATACTTGTGCCGCTGCGCTAAAGCTTTTTGCCATTTTGATTGGCGACGTGTTGAAAATGGATTTAAATTACATTGTTTCGCAGTCAGGACGTGAGCTAGCGGGCGCGAGCGGAGCGGGAAAACAAGTGCGGCGGATCTGTCGACAACCCGAAACGCAAAACCCGAGAACGTAAACCCCAAAAACCCAACCAACAACTGACAACTTTATGTGCGCGCACTGACTTTTCCAGCTGCTGTGTCAATATTTTCATTGTATTGATTAGTTTTGCATTACGACTGCCCTACTCCTAGGAGTGTGGGAGTGTAAGTGGGCTCCCCTTTGTTTTCGCAGGATGTTTGCCTTTGTTTTTTGGGTTTCGGGCAGCGGATTTTGCTACTTTGCCTAACTCGTATTTATTTATGCCTTTTGGTTTTACAGTCTGTCCAAAGTATTTGCGAAATATTTTCGCCCAAGGCTTTTAACTCACTTTACTGTGCGCGGTTGCTATTTTTGTTTGCCTTCTGCATAAATAAGACAAATATGGTTTGTTGCCCGCCCGCAACCGCTTCCCTCTTCCCACTCTGCTCTTGCACTTTGGGCCAGCATTTCTGCCTGACCGTAAAAACCACGCAGCAGATAAACGACCCGCAGCAAAGTAATACATAATCCCTGGCTCAGCTTTAAAACTTGACTGCACAAGTTCATAACTTGTAGTGGTAGCTGCCCAAAAAAGTTTCCCTCTTTTCGGGGGTTCCCTTTCCCGAAAATGGAGGCGAGCGGTTTTCTGCGGCCAACAAGCTGTAGCTTACCAACTTGGCCAGGACACTTAAGCTGCAGCTCCTGCTCCTGCTCCTACTTCGCTACAAAAGGGCGACGACACTCTGGGCAAAAAGGACTCGCCATGCAGTTTAAAGTGTGCCTGTCAAGGAGACGACGGGAAAAAAAGAAGTGGGAGAGGAGCCAAGGTACTTAGTGTGACATTGCAATGAAAATAAACTTCCTGCCGCAGGAAAAAACGGCGAACAAGAAAAATGGGAACAGCTCGGAAGCGCTCATGAAACAAAAATATTTATGCAAAACCTTAAGTGAAAGCAGCGTCAATATTTTTGGCGCCTGACGTGCTCGGTTCTGTTGCCTTGCCTGCGTCTTTTATCAGCCATTTTCCGGGTTGGTTTCTTATGCAAAAGCCGCAAAAAAAAAGAATCCTTAAACAATTGCCAGGCAGAAAAGCGCTTCGCGAGGCGGTCTGAATTTTGCAACGTTTTCATTGTATTCTACTCGTATTTTAGTAGCCTGCAAAGTATCTGCATTTTTGGTAAATACATCTTAGAGAGGAATCCCCGCGTATCCATTGTATGTCTAGTTTCGGCAAGGCTTTGCCATAATACTTTGGCAACTATAATCTCAGCGGCGAAAGTTTTGCGATTATTATTTTCAAGTTATTTCCCTGTGGTGCGTGAGTGGTACGCATTGAGCGTATGGCACATCTGCTAAATGCTCGGGGAACTGGGGACACGTGGGCCTTTTGTCCAGATTTTCCCACCGTCGGGCGATCGATAAATGTGCTTATCAGCAAGTTGTCGATACTTTTGCTTATCAAAGCATTTGGCTTATCAGACGCCTGCCACTATCGCTGATGTGGGATTGTGGGGCGGGAAATGGGCAAGGGGCATCTCGTCGATATTAAATTATAACAATGTGGTGAGTTTGCTCCTGCCAGGGGGGTAGTGGTGGGTGTGTGTGTTTGCATATCTAATCAGCATATCCCACAACAACAATGAGAATAACAGGAACAGCGACCATCGGAGACGAGGAGTGAGGTGGGAACGCACAATTGACTCATTAACAGGCAAAACCGCGACTAGCTAAGCCTCACTGCGTATACACACACGCAGCACACAACGATTTGTTGTGTTTAATGATGTTGCTGCTGTCTGTGGTCCCCCAACTTTCCCGACCCCTTCTTGTGTGTCCTGCAGGATAATTGGAATGGCTTAGCCTAATATGCATGCAAGTGCTGCCGAAATTTGCAATGGCTTATGGTTGAAGATCTGTAGATATGACAAAGCCTTTCCCAAGCTACACAAGAGAAAATTGTTTACAATACATTGTCAGGTTGTTATTTAAGGTAATTTTCAATGAGAATATTCATGTTTTCTCTCCGTGGGTAGAGTGAAGTTAGTGAACAGCCGCAAAGTTAGTGGCTGCTCCAGACGTTGTCGGTGAAAAGTCATGCACAATTAGCAAAGTGCTTAAACGCCTGCCAATTGCCCACTTGACAGCCAGTTAACGTTGCCTGGCCAAGTTGCCTGTTTAAAGAGCAAAAGTGCGCCGAGCGAGTGGGTAAATAGATGGGCCAACGCTTCCCAACAATTACATTACAATTTTTACACAATCAACGTCATCGTCATCATAATAATCAGGCAAAGTGAAGTATCAAATTACGTTCAGGGCCGGCTGGAAGGAGGAAAGCAAGTGATGGCATCCCACAGGCATCGCAATCTCGAGCCGGAATGGCAATCGAAGATGAAGCAGCCGCATCATCATCCTGCTATATACATTCAGGGCGAGGGATATCATCCCACATACGCCCCGTTGTCTAGCCACGCACTCGCGCAGCCTCGATATAGACTCGCAGCTCCGCACTCTGGCAATTCTAATCAATTTTTATTATTTTTACAAACTTTGTCAGACAGCGGCAGGCCGAGAGCGTGCAGAGAAAGCAGAGCTCAAGTCGACCTGCTTCTTGTTTCTTTGTTTCAAATGGCAGAGGAATTTATCTAGGCGAAGGCGGCAGGCAGAAACAAATAGCACGCCTGGGGGTATTGCCTCCAAGTTTGCTGCTCCTCCTGTTGCTGACAAACGCACAAAAAACGCCTCGCAAACGGCCGGGAAGGTGGGAGGGAGGGTGGAAGGACGGAAGGGCGCCCAATGGGCGGCCGAATGTGTTTACGTTATGATTTTCGAAATCAAAATTCAGCACGAATAGGAATAAATTTACTTCCGAATGTCATTAAATTGTTTTCCGATAGAACGTGTATATTCCACGCAACAACTTTTTGTTGCCCACTAAGAGCAGGGAGCATATCTGGCATCCGCCCAGCAAGGATAGCATCCTCGTCACCGCCAAACTTCCGGGCGCGGGGAGGAGGCGCCGCCGCTTCCTTTTATTATTACGATACTTGATATTATTGATTTTGATTGAGATTTATGTTGGCATGGAGCCGGGACTGGCTGCTTGTCTGCCTGTCTGCCGGCGCCGTGTAAATGTTTAGCATATTCAGGTGCTTCACGAAAAAAAAAAAGTAAATCTTGCGGAACATGGGGATGAAGTTTTTCTCTCTCTGAGCCTGGGCCTTTAGTTATTCAAAGCTTGCCCAGCTGCATAAATTGTGTGCACTGCCAGTTGCTTTGATTAATGCGCAAAAGTTAGCGCCGCCCTCAACTAATAAAAGTTTCCGCCAGCAAATTGACTCAACATCTTCCGGTTTCTGTTGCCATTCCCTTTTGCAGAACGTGGTTATCCAGAGCGACTACCGCATCCAGTCGCCGGCAGGCGGTTCGCCCCTGCCCCTCTGCGCCGCCGCCAATGCGGGCAGCAACAACGCGAACAGCTCCGGCGATAACAACTGCAGCACCGTGGCCATCTTGCAGAACAACACCAGCGCCGTCAACTCCGCCGGCAGCAACTCAAACTCCGCCGGGGGGCCCAACACGGTGCTGCGCGTGATCGTCGAGTCGCTGATGTACCCCGTCTCGCTCGACATCCTGCACCAGATCTTCCAGCGCTACGGCAAGGTGCTCAAGATCGTCACCTTCACCAAGAACAATTCATTCCAGGTGAGTGTGCCCGCATGGCCTTGTGGTAATTTGATCATGATTAAACTTTGAAATCCTTTTAGGCCCTCATCCAGTATCCGGACGCCAACGTGGCCCAGCACGCCAAGTCGATGCTGGACGGGCAGAACATCTACAACGGCTGCTGCACGCTGCGCATCGACAACAGCAAGCTGACGGCGCTGAATGTGAAGTACAACAATGACAAGTCGCGCGACTTCACGAACCCCGCGCTGCCGCCGGGCGAGCCGGGCGTGGATCTGATGCCCACCGCCGGCGGCCTGATGAACACCAACGATCTGCTGCTGATCGCCGCCCGGCAGCGGCCCTCGCTAACAGGTGATAAAATAGGTAACACGAACGGAACATTTTCCCGATTTTGTTAATTTACTCTGTACTATGTGCCTCTCTGTGCGCTTGAAGTTGCTCATCTGTGTCTGTACACTAGCCTACCACACACTGTGCTTACTTTTCGTTTGTTTTGCCTTTACACCGTCTATCGATTCGCATAGAGCTTAAGTGGCATGCAACTAGCCCAAGACCAGCAGCGCCTGTCAGTGTGACTAATCCCGAATTTACCTTGCAGTGAACGGACTGGGTGCCCCGGGAGTCCTGCCGCCCTTCGCCCTGGGCCTGGGCACTCCCCTCACCGGCGGGTACAGCAACGCGCTGCCCAACCTGGCCGCCTTCTCGCTGGCCAACAGCGGAGCCCTGCAGACGACCGCCCCGGCCATGCGAGGCTACTCGAATGTCCTGCTCGTCTCGAATTTAAATGAGGAGGTAAGTCCTAGCCTAGTCCCTGAATCCAGCCAGCCTTTGTAGCTACTCAAATTCAATAAACTACGAAAACTGGGTGGCCTAGTATTTGCTTAAATTAGTTTTGCATTTCGCGTTTTCCTTTCGGCCAGCGAAATACAATATAATTGAATTGTTACCATATTTATCCCGCCCCACCGATATACCGATAAACTGATATGCTGATATACTGATATACAACCGATATGTACTATATGTATGCGTAGAAAATCTGGGACCGGAGAATCTATCCCTCCGCCCCTCCCTACACCTCTATCTGTCTACTTCTCTGCCTCTGCGCCGCAGACTGTGATTTCCGAACAAACAAACAAACAAACGAATCCGCGGCCTTGTCGTGCGATGTGATTACGCTTATTGTTTTCTCCTGTTTAACGTTGATTTGTTTCGTGTTTATTTTATTATTTGTAATACATCTGAAAACGAATCTCTCGCTAACTGACGACAACTCTATTTTCTCTTTTTCTCTGTAGATGGTCACGCCTGATGCTCTATTTACCCTCTTTGGTACGTCTGCACAAATCGATTACTCTATTAATTGCCAGTTTTTCCAATTTTATTTATTTGCTGTGCGGGGCCCAGCTGGACGTGTGTTCCTGTAGTTTTTCGATGGCTTTGCATCCTCCTTTACTTAGCATAACCACACTTTCCACGTCCATCTCGGCCCAGCGTCACATTGCCCCTTGCATATACCGCATAGACATATACCTACTGTATACTAGTTTGCTACGTACATTCGCCACACTCTGAATTCTGAACAATTTATAAGTAGTTTACTTGATTATTCATTGTATCTGCTACACTGAGCGAACCGAGCGGGCCAACTCTGAACTCTAAACTGCAAACTGAAAACTGAAAACTCTTGGCTAGAAACCCGAACTTTTCGGCTCTGGGGGCCCTTGGCATTTACACCATTTACGTGCAATCAGCAAAAGTGCCGTGAATTATTTAGTTTAGTTTCCGGGTGGGAGTGGAAGTGGGAGTGAGAGTGGGAGTCTAAACAAAGCCCTGGCTGACAAAAAGCGGCACGAGCCGAGTTTAAAATATTGAGAGGGGTCTTAAAAATGGGCAAAGAGCACATTGTCGGGTATGCAACTGGCGTTTGGCAGTTTGCACACAAAATGCATCCGCCATGTGGGAAATATAAAATGGACCCATCAACCGGCGGCCGTAAACTGCGACCTTGTGGCCGCTTGCAGCCCCTGCGATCATATTTCTTGCCAGCAGCAGTCCAGCAGGACAAATCCAATAATTCCCAGCAGGGTTGGGGTTCCGTTTCGTTTCGTTTCGTTTCGATCAGGTAATAAAAATCCATTTAAATGCGCTTTCCCGTGAGCGTATTTCTTGTATAGTATGGCCAAATGGAATAAACTGCCGGCCAATGCCAGTGGAAAATGGCTTTCTAATAGCTTTCGGCCAGTTGGCAGGCCAAATCCATCAGACAGAGAGAATGGAATTCCAAATGGAAGCAGAAATAGAAACTGTTCCGAGTCCATCCAGCAGCTCTTGTCTTTCTGCCATTTATCCTGTCATAAGTTGTGCTTACAGATTGTAAAACAATGAAAATGAGAATACACTCTGCCAGCTATAGCATACAAGCCATACATGTATTAAAAACCCTGCCCGCCCTGGCAACAAGTGAAACCGCACAAGGGCGGTGCAACTGTGCGGCAGCACCGCCCGGGCATCCTGTTGCTTCTCCGTTGTCTTCGCAGAGCGCCTGTGTGTGCAGGGTGTGTGTGCGAAATTACATGAATTAAGTGTGTGCTCGTGGCTGGTGTGCCATTGTCGGTGGCCCAGGATCCTGAACCCAGCCGGAGTGTCTCAGGATGAGAGCTAAAATGCATGCACAAAACACATGCTCTGCCATGTGCTCATCCTGTCGCCCACAACGCACCCACTCGCCCACAAAAGATTGAGTGCGGAAGTGCATAGCTATAAAAATGTCCATTTATTTAGTTATCATTGCGCTTGTTGCTGTCGCCCATTGTAGCTGTTGCTTCTTGCCTCTACTGCTTGCCTCTGGTGTGTGTGCACTGCAACAAATTAATTCAGCTCTGATTTCTATACAACCTTCTATAAACTAATTCAATTTAGAAGCAGCAAAACCATCTTCAGGTTTTTCTCTCTCTGCTTATGTGTGGTTGCTTGCCCCGGCACCTCCTGCCGCCTTGGCATCCTATGTGCAGATGTAGTTATAGTATATACATTCACCTTTTTCACCGCACTCACAGCCATGATCATTGTGTAGTTTTTGCTGGCTCTTACAATTGAAATAAAATTTACTTGTGACTTTTCGTAGCTCGTTGGCTTGGTTAGCCGGTCGGTTGGTTGGCTGGTTGGCTGCCTGGCTGGCTGCTTGGATGGTTGGGTGGCTTCTCAAATGGAAAAGGGGATTGTCTCTTGGTAGTTTTTGGTCGTCGGTCGTCTGTCGTCTGTTTGCCAAATGAATTTAACTAACTTTGTAAAGTTAATGGGGTTTGCTGTTTGAATTGCTGTCCCAACATCCTCCTTCCTTCGGCACTGCCGGCACTCCTTTGTGTTGTGTGTGTACTGTATTATTTTATGGGATTCCCAGTTGACTTTTCACTTGCGCTGCATTTCTCCATTTGGTTTGCTCCATTATGTACTTGATTTAATTACCAAAACACATCGATTGTGCAAGTTTTTGTCCTCGGCCATGGCCATGTTGCCAAGTGTGGCGCATAATTGCACCATAATGGATTTGGTTGCCACGGTACAAAGCTGCCTCCTTCTCGTTCTCGTTCTCGTCCTTCCTGGGAAATGCAATGCAATCCCTTGTGGATTTTTTGCCTCCCTGGGCGTCTCCTGTGACACAAAACGGTTTGTTTGCAGCCACACAGACGCAAGGATCCGCCTTTGTTTGCATGCAAATGCATTTAATTTGAGTTTAAATACCCAAATATAAACTTCTGCCAAACAAACGCAACCGCATGCCAGGAATGCAGGATGCACGATACAGAATGCCAGTCAACCGGGAGTTAAGCCGCTTCCTATTGCCCCCGGATGAACTCTTAACCCCTGCGTGTCGTGTGCTGTGTTGAGTGCGGTGTGCTTGTGGCTTTGATTTATATTTACAAATTGCATTCTGCCGCCCCTCCGTCAGCAGTTTTGAGCTTATCGCTCAGAGTAAACAAACATTTTGCCGAACGTATTAATTGCTTAAAAATAGTTTCCCTGCTTCCTCCCCGCCGTCGTCTCTGCGGCCTGCCTTTGGGACAACTTGGGCCACTGAGCCGGGGAAATCCGATCAACAGACGCCCAGTTGACGGTGCAACAGCTAAAGTTACTCAAACTGGCAGCTGCCTGCACTGCTAATAAAGCTTAGATTGCTGATTAAACGCTCCAAAGGGCTCAGCTCAGCTCCGGAGTCGGTCGAAGAGTCAAAGCCGGAAGGGGCCAGGCGGAAAAGTTGCCGGCGATGGAGAGATGTCGATAAGTCGAGCGCTAAGCGTATTATTATTGGGGTGCCAATAGATTTAGATAAACTCTCCCGCCCGCTTTGCAGCCAACCATCCTGGCGTCCTGGCATCCTGGCACCCAGGCACCCGGACAAGGAGTCAGCCATTCAGGCAGCGTGTAATTGACGGCCAGGAGTCTCGACGGGCAATCAGCCAAATGGCAGGCTAAAATTTTATGTAATAACCTTTGAATTTCCAAGTAGCTCTAAGCAGACAGCGGACAGACAGAAGCATCGCCAATGACACTTCAAGGAAAGCTAGCTGCACGGCGACAAACACGTACACCGCGCCAATAGCTTAAAAAATATGAGTTTTTATTATGAATTCGCTTGTGAATAATCTCTAGCGTGGCTCTTTAAATTGAGCAGCACTTTTCGAGCCTGTTTCTGTTGTTTATTTGGGTAGAAATTAGAAAAACAAAGAAGCATTAGGTGGCAAGTGGCGCCGAGTATTTTGGGACAGTGTAGAGGTTTGGTTTGGCAAGCGGGAACGGGAAGGCAAACTGCAAATGGCGGGGGTGTGGATGCTTTTGTTATGTTAATGGCAAAACGCAGGCAAGGACACGTAACAACAATTTCCACACACACACACGAGGTGGGGCCAGAGGCGCGTTTCGGGTGGCGAATTTAGCACTTCAAAGGGTCAGGAGTCGTCGGCGGGGGTCGCCACATCAGGGTCCGGGTCAGGGGGTCGGGGCTTGGTGTCTAGGGGTCTGGGGGGCGCATTCACCTGAAAGCTGTTTGCATACCAAATAATAAGAGTGGCAAGCTCAGCTCCGGGGACGAACAACATCGCACTTCAAACGCATGGCTGGGGATGCGAACGGGGATTGATCTAGGCGAAAAACGCCACCAGCAACAATCGGGCAACAAAAAGGCCAAAAGCCCAGAAAGTTGGCAACAGCAAAACCCTTTGGGTGGCAGGCAGACAGCAGCCAGAGTCCTGAGTCCGGAGTCAGACATTTTATTAGTTTTGACAGCGCTTTGTTCGCTTTGCTGCGACGAAGACTCAATTGAAAGGCCTAGGGCTCTCTGGGGCATGCTCTTTAGGCACTTGACACATGCCGCTTATCCTGTCAAGCATTCAATAAGGGCCTTGCCGCACTCACTGGCCCACATATCCCCCTCCCATTCACCGAAAAGCACCCATCTCAAGATTCGATTACCCATATTCGGGGGGCTTGGGGCCGGGCGAGGGGCGGCTGCCTTTGCATAACAATAAAAGAAAACTTAATCAGTCTGCAAATCGTCTGGGAAACAAACCCTAAACCGAACCCCAAACCCCCGTCAGCCCCATTCGCCTCGCACATATGCTGTGTTGTAATCCGCTTATGTAATTGTAATGGCGTGATAAAAATTTATATCACTGCCGAAAATATTGTCGAAACGTGTTTAATTGAATTTTTATGCGTTTAGAGATCCGGCGTATATACTGCGTGATTTTCGGCTCGCTTTGTGCGAATGCCAGTTGATTGTTGTTTTGTGTTATGTATGCGCGAAATAATTTCATAAAATTTTATACGCTACATGCTGTGGCAGCATTGCAATTTGATAAAGTGGCCGACAACACGGCACGAAAAATTAAATTCGATGTGAAAAATAATTCAAATGAATTTTTCATAATCGCTGCAAATCGCTTTAGAAGCGAATGCAATGTGACAAGCGTTCGACACGAATGCGATTAAACGAAAGCGCACATTCGATGGCAATTTGGAGATGGCTCGGCATCGGAGGCAGCTGCCTCTCCCTATGCCGCTGACACAACTTTATAGACAGACGGACGGGCTAATGTGCCGCCGCCGGTCGCCAGCCGCATAATTCTTCATCTGGAATATGCTCTGGCACACGACTAATGGGCCACCGGGGAATCGGGAGCAGCACCAGCAGCAACAGCAGCAGCACCATCGCTGTCTGCATACGTTAGTGTCGCGACACCGAAAAAGAGCTGGGAAAAATTGGATGAGGAACGAGGAACACCAGGGAACGGAAGGAGAAAAAGTGTTGGAAAAACATTCTGGCAAATATAGGCGATAATAAATTATTATCAAGTGTGTCGGTCGGTGGCCGCTGCCTGGGAATAGGATCAAGATTGAGGTGGAGGCATCTGGGAACTTTGCATGGCAACCGAAAACCTTCAACCAGCAGCTGCTGTTACTCATACGCCCCGTTGCGCGCTCGTTTATGCTGGTTGCACGTTGCAGGATGCTTCCAGTTAACTCTGCGGACTGAGGTACGCCGATGCCGATCGCATTCAATATGCTCCACTGCCAATGTCTGCTACTCCCGAAATTGTTCGGAATTTGGCTTTTGGCATAAGTCAAGTTCGCCAACCGGATAGTCGGAGTCGGAGTCAGTCAGTCAGTCAGTGAGAAAAGTAGCCAGTCGTCTGTGTGAAATGGATTTACTGCCAACTGTTGAACCGGTCTGTCCTGCAGCGAGCCCTCCTCCACACTGCACTATTTACTACCTGCATTTCCATTGCTACTTTTGTAACTTGTTAGCGCTCCGCTCGCTTCGCTACGCTTCGAGTGGCTGGCTGGCTGGTTGGCTGGTTCGGTTGGCTGCCAGGACAGGACCCCTGCTTTTATAGTCCTGCACAGCTTTCTAAGTTGTGCACTGGCGCGAAAATGCTAATTCAACAACATCGGACTGTGACTATTTTAAATGGCGGAAAAAATCCGCACTCTATGACTTCATGCATGTTTTTTGAGGTAGCGTACAAATTTTTGTTATTCAAAATTGCATATGGGAGACATATTTCCCATATTCTTCCTTTTCGCTCTGTGTAGCTGTGGCAGCGTGTGCTGCTTGCCTGGAAGTAGTTGAAAATTTACTTTGCGCATTATTCGATTTGTTGTCTTGGGCAGGGCAGCACTTTACATTGTTTGCTTTGGCGTACCTTGGCCACTGGCATTGCTATTGGCAGTGCTATTGCCACTGGCATAGCCATAGCCGTTGCCGTTGCTGTTGCCGTTGCCGTTGCCCTTTGGCCACCAACTCGACCGGCAACTATTTTTTATGCTTGATGGCAATTTGCGCCCTGCTTCGAATTTGCCGCTGATTGGCTGCACATGGGATGCTGTTGCAGGGCGGGAAGTGGGAAGCGGGATCGGGAATAAGTCACCCAAGGAGCCGAGTCGGTGGACCGTCCGTCGGGCAGCTGTCAAAGCACCAGACTCGGACGCACTTAAATTCTTAAAGCCGCCGCCGGAGCCCTAATGCACTCTTGCCAGTTGCAAGTTACCGGTCGCCAGTTTCTGGCCCGTGTCCCTGTCCGGCGTATATTGCACAGTTTGCGGCCAAAGTAAAGCCATAAAATACAATTCAATAACGCGATGCTGCTGCCGCCGTCGCTGCTGTAAGTTTTCGGCACACCTTGTCTGACGGCTGTAAAACCGTTGGCCTTAAAAAGGGAATCCCGTCCGGGGGGTAGCCGGGTAGCCGGGCAGGAAAAAGAAGCTGCAGCCGGTGAGCGGCGACCCCGAGCTGCAGCCCGAAGGAAGCTCGTAAAAACAGCGGAGCAAACTTATTGAGCCAGTTATGAGTTCCGTACATGATACTAACGGCTTGGCCCGCAGCAATAATGCGAGTGCTTTGCCATGCCAGTGTTGCAGCAAGGATTCCGAAGGGGGGGTGGCTCCGAAGCCGTGGATAGTGCCAAAGGGTACTTCGTGCACATGTTATGGCTTTTTGGTGGGGTGTAAAACTTTTCCCGCGGCCGCCATAAACCGCTTCAAGCTGTCCGAAAATTGCGGGAGGAGCTTTGCTACCCCGCTATTTGGCGTGGTGTAATCTTAAATCGCTAGGATGTCTTTGACTTAATTACGATTTAAATGCAGAATTAGAGTAGTGAGTATGACAAAATGTACAAAAGCCTCTGTGTCACTTGGCCCGCTCAATAGTCGTGTAGCTCCCTCAATGAATTTGCAGAGCCGACGCTCGTACTCCGACCCAAGTAGTGAATGAACCAAAGCAACCAACGCCCACATTCCCGCATTCTCATAATCCCCATCGTGTTTTCTTGCTCTTCCCCGAATCCGCAGGTGTATACGGCGATGTGCAACGTGTAAAGATCCTGTACAACAAGAAGGACTCGGCACTCATCCAGATGGCGGAGCCCCAGCAAGCTTATTTGGGTAAGTCAAACAAACGCTACGCACTTTCCTTTCCTGCGACTGTGCGCCCCTACCTAGGATATATAAGTCTGTTCTCACCAGTACATAGATAGACGACCCCAGTCGGGCTGAACGAAATGAAAGTAATGAAAAATCCGGGGCCGAATCAGTGGGCAGGGAAGGGGGCAACTGCAATTTGCAGCTTGTTTAAATGAAAATTCCAGCAACATGAAATTCCAAACGGCGCATTCCTTTGGCAACCGTAACCGTTGTCCGTGATGATGCAGCTTCTGGCTGTGCTGGTTGTTGCTGCTGCTGCTATTGTGGTTGCATCTGCAAATGCAGCAAACAAAATGTATTAATAATAAAAATTGTTAAAGCGCGGAAGGGAGGGAATGGCGGGAAAACTCGAAAAGAGAAATGGCAGGAGAAATGCTCGGATGGCGGGCAGTGCGCATAAATGAAATTTTATAAGCGCTTTATTACCAACCGGCAGCAACACCTGCTCCAGATCCACATCCTCCAGTCCCGTCCGGTTCCAGTTTCCCACCGGTTTACCGTTCACGCCGCGAGGCAACAAAGGCGGCGCTCCTCCCGCTCGACGGGACATGCCAATCATTTCATTGCATTTATTTGTATTTGGTGCACTTTGCCATTGTCAGGCTGCCGCCTGCTGGCCTGTCCGCCTGTCCACCTGCCGCTGGGAGCGGAGGACCCTCGGACTCTCGCACTCTGGATGCCAATCGCACTCCTCAAACCAGCGCAGATCCAGATCCACACGCAGACCCTGACCCGAAACCAAACCAAGCTCCCTGTTCGCATTAAACGAAATGAAAATTGTCGCGCATTGCGACGCGTTAAGAGCAACCAAGCGACGTGCCAAATTCCACTTTATTACAAAAACAGGAACGCCGGCAAAAACAGCAAAGGCGTCGGAACAGGGCGATGAAAGCGTTGACAGGCGACAGCGACACCTTTTTCAATTTCGATTTGGTTTTATTCCATTTAACACGCCAACTATCCAGCGGCGGCTCCTCCCGCCACTTCCCTTGGATTTCCGCTGGTCAGCAGCTCATTGTTCTCCACTCAGCGGTGCGTCCCAGTCGCAATGGCAGTCCCCGTCCTTGTCCCTGTCCCAATGGCAGTCCGAGTCTTTCATTTGTGTTATTTATTCATCGAAAAAATAACTCAAAAGCTGTCAAAGTGCTGAAAGAACGCCCTGCAGGAGGGTGGCACTTAATTGAAAACGACAGCGGCGCGAAAATGCCCGATTGTTGTCTTTATCTTTGAGCCGGATGGAAAAGTGTAGAGGCTGCAGGGGGCCTTGCAGGTAATAAATGTTGTTTCAACCCCCCAAGACGATTACCGACGAGTGAAAGAGTTTAAACAGCATAAGGGCTTTGAATAATATTCAAGGATGAGCGTGGCCTCCGAAGTTATTAGCTGCTTATGGTCGATGTCCGACCAAAGTGCAGGTGCACGGCGTCAGAGCGTTAATCGTTCGCACATGTAATGTATCAATTATATTTTCCGTCACGATTCCAGTCACTTTCATGTGCAGCAACTGCTGCCGCCGCTCTGCTGTTAATAAAGTTTAAATAAATTTAATCTGCTCAATAAATGCAATGTGCGATCGCAGCGGAAATTGCCTGCAAATTGCGCGCCTGGAAAAGTGTAAGCTACTGCCTGCCTGCTGCATAATGAATGCCATCAACTGTTTATTGATTTAAATAAAAAGAAAATAAGTGGGATGCATTGCAGCCCAGCGGTGAATATCCGTATTGCTGTCCCAGGGGTATCCGCAAATCCGCTGACCGAATATCCGACGCCACATCCGCTGGACCGCGGACTTTTTATGTCAGCTTGTCGCCATATGGACTGCGTCCTGCCCGCATTTCCCTTTGCTCAAAATATGCTTTGTGCCGTAATCAATTAATTTTTAATTATCATTATGTAAACATGCATGCTCGCCGAGCTCCGAGTTCGGCTCCAAGCTGCGGTGCGCCTTGAATTCCTCTGCTCGCTGTTCAAAAGCATTCTCACTTTGTGCTTTCCTTGCTTAATTAATTGGCTTGACGCTGCCAAGAAAAAACCCTGCGCTGACGGCGGAAGGGATAGCTAATCTACCTCCAACTGCTGAAAATGCAAGAGATGCTTTTGTCCAACTTTTTGCATTTGCCAGCGACTGCAGCAACCGCAGCTGCGGTGGCGTATACGCAATGTTGCCTTTATTAAAATTAAAGTCGCATAATTCACAAACAGAAAACAACACACAGCTGCAGTTAATGAAACGAAACTATTCGGCGGGTTTCGCGCAAATGAACCTACGAAATCAAAGCCAGTCAACTGCTTGACCAAGCAAGCAAATTATTGTACCGAACTGGCAAGTGGTCACCACCACCCCATTCCCGCACACACACAGTTCGCAGCCCCGGAACATGCTCCGGCACAAAGTTCCACGGGGCATGTGAAAATATTAATGGGCATGCGGCAGCATATAGACTACTAATGTGCCGCAAGGGCTGCCAAATGGCAAACACTTCCGACGTTGCCTTTCACTAGGATCCAACCCATTCGCACTGCGAATAAATGGTTGCGCCTGCTTACATTTTCGAAAGCGCGGCATTAAGCGCGGATGTTATCGCCGCAACATTTTCATGTTTTCGCCCAGTGTATCCACCTGCCTGGACAGGACCGGGTAACACGTCTGGAATGGTGGCTCGCTTTTGGGGGCCGGAGTGCGCACTTATGCACTCATAAAATATTAACAAATTCATTCGTTACTTTGCCCAAAACTCTCGCCAACTCCGACAAACAAAGACGATTACTACCGAAGCAGGGGAGGAGAAGAACAAGCGGGGCAAAACCGGGAAACTGGGAGCAGGAAGCAGGGAGCAGCAGCTGTCCAGGGTCACCCAACTCAGCCCCTGCATACGAAAGTGTCTCGTAAGGCGGTGTGCGTTATGGCGAGGGCCGCACACAAAATACGGCTACAATTGCACACTCAGCATACGAATTACAGCGTAAAGGCGCAAAAAACTTTGTAAGTGAAGTCACCCAAGTGCTGGGAAGGGGAGGGGGCGACTGGAGGGATGGACTTGGATGGGATGGAATGGAATGGACACCCGAGTCGAGCCAAACAAACTGCGACAGCAATCAGGAGGGAGCTGGGAAATGGAAATAGACAAAAACACACAATGAAAAAACAATAAGCACACAAACCCAAACACCAACTTGCTGCTGCTCCTTCTGCTCCTCCACTTGGTGGGCAGTTTGAGGTGTGTGTGTCCCAGGGATATTATAATGGCGCATTTGCCGGCTGGCTGGCAACAGGGAATCAGAGACGGACTCGGAATCAGAATGGGAATCGGACCGGGGTGGGGATGGACTGAGAAACGGGGGGATTAAGTTTTTGCGCCACTTATTGCCAACTATGGCAGCGGGGCAAATAGAGACACAGACCTGGCCGCAGACAGAGTCGTTGAATTTATAGGCAGCACACTCGCTCGCAGTGTTCACAGCTGTCTCCCTCGCTTCCCTCCATTTGAACACGAAACACATCCCCCTTGCCCGAGTAGCAAATAAATTTCCTGTTTGCCGTACAAATTACTACAAAATATTTTGCATAAGCGTACGCATAAAGGCATTTGCAATAAAAGCAAACAAACTGGCACACACTCAGCAGCCACTGCCATATATTAAATGGTCGATTACGCATACGCCATGTGTGCTCAGAGTGTGTCCGCCCAGAGTTTGGTTGGTGAAAGTTTTCCGACTCCGACTTTGGGCTTGTGTGGGTTGACAATGCTAAGTGACTGTTTGAATGGCACTACTCCGTTGGCCACAATTAATTACTGGGCCCAATCCGAATCCGAATCCGTATCCGTATCCGTGCCTTTGTCCGTGTCCGAATCGGTGGCGAGGATGTTTTGCATAGTTTACGAGCCAGAGATAATAAAGTGTCTGGCCAAAACAGCCGTAGATCATAGTCAAGGAATTGCTGGACATTAATCGTTCAAATCATGGCAGTTACAACTAACTTGGAGTCGCACCCTCCACCGCCTGAGCAGGAGCAGGTTGTCGGTTCACCTGCCTTCCATCTGGCTGTGCCTCCTGCCATCCTGCCATTGCTCGGCCCATTTCTGAGTGGGGTTAGTCCCAAGTGTGCTGCGGTGCTTAAAAGTCTTAAGCCCAGAACTTCATGCATAAAACAGAGAAGGTCCTCAAAGCCCCATCTACGAGTCATTTCATTGCTTTTCGGGTCTCCTCATGAATCCCTTCGTCCTTTTGTTTTTGTAAGTTAATAATGATTTGTAGGGCAGCCCAGCTCCTGCTACTGCTGCTGATGCTGCTGCTGCTGCTATTGCTGGTCAGCAAACTCAGCCTCGGCCCCGTAATTAAAAGTTTAAGATACTTTTTGAGTCGGGGCAACACTTTTGAGGAGCAGCAGCAGCTGCAACACTCTAGTGTTCTGTGTTGCGGGCTTGTAGGCAAAGTTGCCCCCACCCCACTCCCGCGCAACCCGCTTCCTACTCTCTGGAAAATGTCTCGCCTGTACATTAATCTTTATTACAAGTGTTTGTCATACAGCGACGGATACAAAAATGACAAAAAAAGGATGCTTAGGCCATGTGAGCGGCAGAGGCTTTGTCACCGCTGGCGCCCGCTCCTTTTATTTTACAATTTATTATATTCGTGCGCCTTTCGGTTTTTTTGTAAAATCATTTAATCCATTAGGCAAACAATAAACGGCTGAGTAAGCATATTGCCTCACAATAAAACAGAGCAGCAGTGATAAAATGTGCTGTAATTTATTAATATAATGCACAACATGAGAGCGGAGAATTGCGAGTTGGCCAAGTCCGGGCGAGTACTTGGACGGACAGTTACTCCTCAGTCCGGGCTGGACTGGACAAAGCCCGGATGACTTGGCACAAAACTGAAATTAAATAAAAACGCAGTCCAAGCCTGAAGGATCAAATCGAAAACGGAATCGAAATCGAAATGGGAATGGAAATGGAAATTGAATTGTATTTAAGTACATCTCTGCGTTGCACATGCATTCCATGCCCCGATTCCATTCCGATTCCATTGAGCCGCAGGTGTTATGGCTGCGAGAATATGAGAAATAAGGCAGTCCGCCGCAAACTTTCCTTCTCCGTGGGCGGAAAGGAGTTGCAGAAGGCGGAAAGCGAACTTTTGTTTGGTAATACTTTTACGGCCAAACAAGCATTTCAGCCTGAATAAATCACCGGGGGCAGACGACATTGATAAAGCTGCAGTTGCCAGTTACCAGCAACATTTTCGCATGTAAATATTTGCCTTCGCTTATTGCTGCTGACTTTGTTCGACTTCGGCGAACGTCTTCGGCGCCGGCCAAGAAATATGTTTAAAATAAAAAAAGGGCACAGCAGCGTCCCTTGGCAAATAAATCGCACGTGAAATACGGGTATCTTTGCAAATAATTATTACAAGAAGACCTGTAGTCTGTATCGGAGATGCAGGGCGAAGCAATTTTATTGCTCCATGGCGCAGCGTATAAATAGACCATAGACCTGTCCCCTACTTTGCCTATTCAATGAGAAGCAAACCGAGTTTGCCCGCAGTTGTGCACCCATTCTAACTATACATTTTCTTGCTTTTTGTTGCCGCCCCAACAGCCATGTCTCACCTTGATAAACTACGTTTGTGGGGCAAGCCGATTCGTGTGATGGCCAGCAAACACCAGGCTGTGCAGTTGCCGAAGGAGGGGCAGCCGGACGCAGGACTCACACGTGACTACTCCCAGAACCCGCTGCACCGCTTCAAGAAGCCCGGCAGCAAGAACTACCAGAACATCTATCCGCCGTCGGCGACACTGCATTTAAGTAACATTCCGTAAGTGTTCTCCACCTGCGCCGCTTAAAGGTGAAAGGTTACAGGTTACAGGTGACCGGGGAGGGTGTGTGCGCGGGCTTTGTGTTGGGTCTCTGGACAGGGCCGCCTGGAAATGGCACTGGCAACGGCAATTACAATTACCGCCAGCAGACACCCCGCGTGGCAGCCGCCGAATATGACAAAGCACCCCGCCAGGACGGGCGGCTGGAGGATGCGGCGGTGTCTGCCGCGTGAATTTATGAGTCGATCCCCCGGCCAGGACCCCTCGCAGCGCTGGGATATCAGTGAACCTGCCACACAGCAGGCACGCACAACGCACAACGCTCGCCCCCCAACCGATGGCTGTTAATTTGGCACCTAACCAACCAATCTCACTTTCACCCCACAGCTCGTCCTGCTCTGAGGATGACATCAAAGAAGCCTTCACCTCCAACAGCTTCGAAGTGAAAGCATTCAAGTTTTTCCCGTGAGTATTTCAAATCCATCTCTCTTTTTCAATCGCTTGGTACTAATGAGGTTTTTACGTGGAATCCACAGCAAGGACCGCAAAATGGCGCTGCTGCAACTCTCGTCTGTGGAGGAGGCCGTCCTGGCGCTGATCAAGATGCACAACCACCAGCTGTCCGAATCGAACCACCTGCGCGTGAGCTTCTCCAAGTCGAACATCTAGAATCCGATCCGTGGTCAGGTTTACTGAACCTGACTGGGTGCGAACGGCAGCTACTTGCACCACCCCCACCACCAGCTACAGGTCTATTGGCAGCAACAGATACAATCTATAATCCGTAGTACAAGAAGGATGCACGCCCGCTTCAATTGAGGAGTCAGACAAAATTAATTATAATCAAAGCAAATATAGATAAGAAGAGTCAGAATCGGAATCTGGATGGCGAGATATACAAGTCGAAGCAAAAGAAATTAAATCAAATCAAATCAAATCGAATCGAATGAAAACAACAAATCAAATCAAAGCAGAGCAACCAGCGGCAACAATCGATCTATGAGCTATACCAATTTTAAACAGATCAACTATCTCACACTCTGAGCCCCCGAGAACCATGACTGTCATCGAGGACGACAAGCGAGGGATTATAACTAAATTTTGAAAAAAGAGACAAGCGCAAAAGCATAAAATAAATAAATATTTACACTAAAATTTAAACAAAAAGAGGAATAGCATTTGAGCTTTTGGCGCACGCGAAGAAAACAAACAGAGAAACAGTAACAAAAACAGAACAAGCGGAAATCACAAACAAAACCACAACCCACTAAACAATCAGCAACATCGTAATTTAAGCTTAAAACTTAAAAAACTATAGTTTGTAAGTAAATTGCATTGCATAACATAAACAAACAAAAAAACAAGAAAAGAAAAAAAAACCGAGATCGAGTAGAGACAAGTACGTTTAAAGTTTAAAGTTTAACGTTAAAGTAAAGAGAACATTGGATCGTAACTTAGAGATATTTTTAGTGCACTGTACTGTGTTTTGGTTTTAAAAAACGACAGAGAGTCAGAGAAGAACAAACGAAAGCGAAAAATTAAGTTTAAAAACGTGAATTAAGGCAAGTTTTATTATGTACATGATGCTGTTATTATATTTTAAAAATGAGAAGAGAAAGCCACTTAACCTTAATTTTTTACAAGTATGCAACTTGAATTGCAGCAATCGCATAAACGTAGCTCGTAAATGTTTTTCATTTTGTTAGGATTAAAGCAGAAAAGCGATGCGTATTTAGCGAGAATGCCCCGAATTGCACACCAAGTCCCAAGCCCTGACCCTAAGCCCTAAGCGCAATGAATTAACGTTAAATGGATCGTAAGAGAAATGTGTTAACCTTAAAGAAAGCTAAATAAACGAAGGCCGGCGGACTGGACTAGTGAAGAGCATCGATCGCGAGATGGTGCCCCTTGGCGCGTCCTATCCGCCCGTTTGGCATTCAGAGGGGCGAGTAATAATTTTAAACGGCAGTTAGGTCAACGCGTACGTAACCCTTTGTGTGTATGTAATGTAAATGTTGTTAAGATAGCGCAAATTATACACAACCGATCAAATATACATATGCGACGCATGCGTCAGAGCGTGTGTTGAACTACAACAAACCATGAAACAGGAAATTAAACAAATTTTTAGCTACGAAAGTATAATCTCTGAAATCATAGGCATTATATTTAATCATAGGTATATATATATACTGGTAACGAAAGACATATACGTGTTTTAGCAAAAACAATGGCAAAAAAATACAAAAACAAAAAATGATTTTTTGATAATTTTACAACAGACACAGACACTCACGCATGCGCACACTCACACTCGCACACTCACACGGTTACACAGATACACAGACACATATGAAAGTTTATACATGTACATTTAGAAAGTGAAATTATTGATAAGTTGGCGCAGAAGAACAAACGAAAACGGGGGAAAACTCAAAAAAAAAAACAAACAGAGCAAACACTTAAACAAATCAACTAATTGTAACTTACTTGATATGGTCTAGTTCGTAAGCATGAGTAGCAGTGATCGTAATTTAAAATTAAAACGAAACAACACACAAGACACACAAGAGGGACACACAGATCTATAGAAGAGCAGATGGTAAGAACGAAACAAGTTAATATATTTAAACAAGAAAACGTGTACGAAAAGCAAAACTAAAATATTGTAAAATGTAAAATTTATTGAAGTACTATATTTACAAATATCAAGAAGAAATAAAAACAGTCGCAGACAGAACAGAACAGAACGAACAGAAAGTGGCAGGAGCATCAGCATTAGCAGAAGAAGCAGGAGCAGCCGAAGGATCAGATCAGATAGTGCTTTTAAATACGAGCTCACGTGAAATAGTTGACAATGCCTACACCCACAATCTTTCCACACTTTTGACACACCGCCAACTCTGGCGTTTTACAAACACACACATAATGCAAGTAGCTATCTTAACTTAACCTTAACCTTAACCTTATACCTATTTATCGTACTAACATATGCGCTCTATGTCTATGTCTACTGCTTATATACATGTACCCTATATACACGTTTTGTTAGCGCATCGAAGCAAGGTACAGCGATACTCTAGCGACGTATCGGACCCCTGACTGCTAGAATTTCATACGAGAACTCTTGACAAATCAAAATTTCATACAAGTATTAACGAACTTATCTTAGCGACAAAGCAAAAGATTAACCACCAGAGCCAGGAGTGCACACCCTGCCCCCGAGCCACACCACCCCAATACCCACAACCCCAATCTACACTCCACATGTTACTCCACACCACTGAAGTGAGGTGTCCAGAAGGCGGGGAGCGGAGCAGCCTGCTGTCCTTTGGTATGCGGCGTTCAAAGCGTAATCAGATATTTAGCCCAACGATAATATAGATACAATGACGCTACAGCGTGTAGATGTTGATAATGAACGAGACACCGATCAAGCAGCATGCAGCATAATAGAACTAATACCGAATACAAATTACCATTAATACGATATACATTTAACTCAGATAGCGTTTAACAGACGAGTAGACAATGCAGCTAATTGACAAAACAGTACACTAAAAAGTATTACTTTACCAAGTAAAGCAACGCAACTAAAAATTAATTTACACTCTAATTGAGAAGCCTCGAAGGGGAACATCCCACACGCAGCGCGTTGCATTGGGCCAGGTTAAATCCGAACAGCACGAAAGTGATCTCTGGACGATGAGAAATGCATTGTTTAGATGCTGGATGCCAGTGGAACAGTTTTAAGTTGTACATTACATTACGCAAAGCTGCAAGGCGATAGAGATTTTACCAAAATGCAAGGAGAAGCATAATTGAAGACTAATCTGAATAACATATAGATATATATATACGCGCGGAATGGGACGAGCGAAAGCAGAAACGGAAATGAAAATAGTACCCACAGTACCCTTGCATGCATACTTATGTGCTACTTTTACAGTTAGAAGAATCCATATATATACAAATATATATGTACTATATAAAGTTGTAGCTATATGCATACATAGTCGTATATACAGAACGCATCAACGCATAGAGAAAAATTGAGATCGAGGTGAGAAGGAATCAGGATCAGATTTTATTTAACGAGCCCCATGCGCAGAACACACATCAGATACGGAAACACGAACAGAAACATATCAGCATTGTTTGGCATACAAGTAGTTAATTTAAAACCCACCCAACCGCACCCAAACACATCGTTTGCATATGAGTATTTTAAGTAAGGAAATGGGAAATCGAAGAGGATTGGAGTGGTGCCCGAAGTGAACATGAGACTTCTAAGAGACCTACTCGCGACGAAATTCTGAATATCGGAGAGCTTGACCGAGGTGAGACCACGCGGCGAGGGTCCTATCCATTTCTCATTAACATTCGACGAAAGCGAAGGTCGAACGGAATGGAACGGAATCATTTCGGATCGAGCGATTGGATTCAGGCTTTAAGAACTGATAACCGGGGGTCTGAATCCAGTCGCTCGATCCATCCGCTGACTCGATGCCTGATAGCGCAAAGGTCTTGTTCCCAATATTGAAACAGAAACTACTGATATGCTCATCTTTCCTAACTTCAGCAGCGAAGTAGCATCAATAGAAGTAATCTTGATTTTTGGTCCTATCATCAATATATTATATGTATGTATATATACATACATATAATGCTAACTCAGTTCCGTCAAATCAGTTTAGAAACACACACAACAACACACCACACTCGGACACACCACCCAGGGTTGTTATAGGAAAAAAGGGGCAAAAGTTAAGAGTTGAAAGCGATATTACGCATACGTAGTGCAGTGCATGTTACAAATTGTTAGTTTGGCAAAGTCTAAAACAAAATGTATTTTAGGAGAAACGGACCGCAGGAGCCAAGGATGAAGCATGTCCGGAGTTTCGGAACAGACAGGCGATCATAGTCACACTCATTTTTGCATACACTACCAATTTGTGTTGAATATTAGTTTGCGAGCCAGCCGATAATTTTTAGTAGCGGAATTTTGTGCATGGTTTTTAGCAAAGTCATGAGGAGGCGCAAATCAAAATGTTGTTACGTTTTCATTTTATTTGTTTTGGTACCGTGTACGTGCAAATCATATGCAGTACATAATCACTCATAGTTAGCGAAATCAGTTAGTGCTGCCTTTAAAACGAATTCTTTGCCAGTTCCAGAACTTGAGTTGTGTTACCAAGGCAAACAGCAACCACAACAGACAAGCACAGCATGGACGATGACGACGAGACAACAGGCAGAAGTTCCTACATTTTAGTAAAAACGATTAATGATTAAAGAAAACAACATAACATACAACTTGCAGCAGTGAATTTAATACGGGCTACCGATACACATAAAGCAATTACGATTTCCCAAGTTTGGTTCGAACGTCTAGCCATTGCCTTGCTTACGCTTCCTTTGTGTCGGCGTTTCATTTGCTTGGTCTTTCCAACAACACTTGTGAATATCTGGTGCGGTTTTATCATAAGTCAGGCATTATTGCGAAATTAAAATAGGGTCCAAGTTTTAAATATTAAACATTAAAAACTTAACAATGGTAGGACTAAAGTAACGAAACAAGCCAGCGGCGGTCGGCCAGCTGCGAGCGATAATTTGGTTTATTGGAGCCCGATCTTCAAAAGAAACTCTTCGGGGAATAATGTCGGTCCCTACTCTCAGTCCCAGTCCCATTCTTAGTCTTACTCTCTGTCTCATCCTCACCCCACCCGCACAGGCGTCGGTTTCTGCCAGGAGAACGCTTAGAATCTGCCCTAGAACCTTGACTCTTAACGGCTTAACTAACCCAACTGCGAATATTAGCACACGCGAAACAATCAAACATTTCTTGAATCAAATTTTTACTATACACCAAGCAAGAACACTTTGAAACTTTTGTGCTCTCTAATTGTACAACTTAATGGTAATACAACAAAGTAATCATTTTACGCTCTAGACGAAAAGTAAACCAAAACCAAAACTACGGCGATGTTTATGTAATGCAAGATTTTTCTCACCAAGTTTTACTACAAATCTCTTATGTGTATTGTATATAAAAACGGAAAAACGAAAATGAAAATGAAAAAGAAAAATTAAAACGAAGAAAACACAATGTATTGATATATTTAAATATTCTGCGACTGCAAGAGAAAATAACGATAACAAAAGCATACCATCGCTTAAAACCTTGAGAAAAATGAACTAACACCCAAAAGCAGTAAGCAGTTTCGCGTCTCTTAATTAATTTTTAACAACCTAATGAACATTTTCATATTGCAATTGAATTTGACGGCACAAAGTGAAATTCTTAGTGTGAAGCATGAACCAAGCATTAGCTTGCTGAGCTGAAGATACTTAGATCTAAAGAGTAATGAGACATTAGGCAGGTGGAAACTATGTGGAAGCGAAGGCAAATCTACAGGCTGCGGCATTGGCAGCGAAATTTCAATAGAGCGCAGCATTGAGATTGCAATGATATGAGAAGAATATTTGTTATGTTACAAGCATTAATTAATTAATTATTATAATATTAATTATTATTGAAAATATTTGAGAAATAAATATAAAATAAAATGATTCGAATCATTAAACCATGTTTGTCTTATTTATATTTCCTGTACAAGCGTATTTGTGCAGACCCGTCGACTTTTGGGATCACTGTTGGGAACATTGTTTATTATTTTAATCAATCATGCGCTATTTGCGGCGGATGCTCAATTTAATAGTTCCAATATCTATTTATAAAAAAAGAATACCATTAAAAGCATACCTTTCCAAAATTTGTCGAGAATAAATAAAAACTATTAGAGAATTTTATTTAGTTTTTTTCGTAATCATATTAAAATGGTCCACATTGTGGCACATTTTAAAAACGACCACCAGAGGGCAGTTTGTTCTGTAATACGTAACATTCCGCTGTTATGCATAATTGAACTGCTTGCCAAATAAAGCAGTTTTAATGAATTGGGTTTCTGAAAAAATAGCATTATTTCGGTTGATGCCAACAAAATGTTTGCTTAATGTCTGATTATTATCTAGTGTTTTTTCGTAATCATATTAAATTGATTCATATTGTGACATATTTAAAAAAACGACCACCAGAGGGCAGAAAAAACCTATATCACAGCTTGTCCTGCAATACTCCACATTGTGGCTGTTATGCACAACTGAACTGCTTGCTAAATAAAACAGTTTTGAATGCACGAGGTTTCTGAAAAAAAAAACATTTCCTATTGACGCCAACAAAATGTTTGCCTAAATTTGAAAAAATTATGATTGGTTTTAGGGCTTCCAGGTTTTGAAATCAAGTGACAATCCCCGACAGGCTGCCAAATTTAAAAAAATTAGGTTACATAAAAATATTCTCAACTTTTAATAAAAGCAAATATCTCAAAATCAATTGGCAAAAATCGTGAGGTATAGCATTCCGTAATCCGATCCCTATTGGCAAAGATATGGCTCCGCAAAGGTTGAAGAACAGAAATTGTTTAGAAGTGCATATCTTTGCCAAAAGGAGTCGGATCCTGCAATGGCGTACCCCTGAGCACTAGTGGATAAAATCTACATCTACCGCCATCCCAATTTTTCCGATTGGCGCCCATGTGAAAATTGCTAAAATCGTCGGTTGTAGGGTTTCCAGGTTTGGATGCCCAGAATATACACTGTACAGCATGAAATTCCAATAACAGAATATTGCACAGTACAGTCCAAATTACAATAACAGAATATTGTATTGCACGAAATTCCATTAACAGAATAGTGCACTGTACAGCGTACATCACAAAATGTCAATAACAGATATTGCATTTAAGGGCACACATTTGCAATAACAGAATATTGCACTTTACAGCACAACATTCTTCAAATTAAAAATGATTTATAGAAAGTAAAACAACGTTTTTTCACTCATTTTTGATTTTAGGTTTTAGAGATTTAAAAAATACCCTGGTAGACTTAAAAATAATAAATGTATTGCATTTACTTGGTTGGATGAAGAAATGAACGAGTTTTTCATGCTAAGCGGCATGCCAAAGGGTGATTCTTAGTGCTACATAGGTTAATTCTATATTTAAATGATCGTTTTGGATATGTCGGCTGCTTGGTTCGTTGGTATTGCCCTATGATCTAGTTCCTACAAGTGATTTAATGATTTACGTAACGTAATGATTTACGTTTTTTAAATGTACAATTAGATGCTAAACGCAATACAGTAGATACAAATAATATGATGTGCTTTCAGAGTGATGGCACTGAAAGGATTCCTATCATAAACATTTCTGTAACTAGTTTATACTCATGTATCAGCCTAGTGGCTAGGCTGACACGTTTACCGATCCCAAATGTAGCTCCAAAGACGAGTCCGAGTTTGGAACGAAATTGGAATCAATATCGAATTATACAAAATCGTTTGGATTTCCTAGCAGTTTATGTAGTTAGGCGCTTCTTCTGCCACCGCCACCGTCTTCTCCGGGCCGATGTCCCCCACGTTCTGATACACCTCCGCCTGTACTTCGATGCTGCCCACCTGAGGACACGGGACTGCCACCTGCTTGGGCTTAAAGGAGCTGCACCCGTTGGCAGAATGGCTCTTGGTCAGCTTGCCGTAGATGATGTTAGAGCGCTCGTTGAGCTTGATGGGCTGCAGGGTCACCCCGGTTTGGTTCTGGTAGAGCTGCGCTTGCGTTTCAGCCTGTTCCTTGGCCTCCATGATGGTGTTCAAGTAGTTGCTGCTCTGCGAGGACGCCAGCGGCTGGCTGCCGTACACGGGGATGTTAGAAGGAAACATCTGGTAGTGCTCGGACCCAGTTGGACTGGTGGGCGTGTTAAGGCGCTGGCAACTGGACATGGGCGAGGGGAAAACGATCTGGTGGCGCTCGTCCCCGGGCGTGGAGCTGGGCGTGAAGACGGGTCTCGGCGGCGGCGGGACCAAGTAATTGTCCACCATCCGGCAGTGCTGGTGGCTGCCGAAGCGGCGCTCTTCGTGGTCCGAGTGGGTGCCCGAGTCCCCGAGCGAGGCACCGCTGCAGTTGCTGCCCGTGCTCAGGCGACCCGACGAGGAGCTTGAACTGGAAACACTCTGCAGACTCAGTGAGCTGATGGGCCGGCCTGCTGCTGACGACCCCATCGCAGCCGATCCCGCGGCTCCAGAGGACTTGAAGCTGCAGCTGGTGGCTATCGAGGACTTGGTCTCGTCCAGCAGGCTGTCATTTCCGCCGGCTGCTGGTTCGGGCTTCGAGCGCGAGAAGAACTTCTTGATGCGGTCGAACGGCGTCTCGCGCTTCAGTTGTGATCGAACCTGCTCCTGGATGCGCTCGTACTCGCGGCGCAGCTGGTCGATCTGATCCTGCTTCTCCCGAAAGCTTTGCTGCACGTCGTTGCGGTGCTTCCAGCGCTCCACCAACAGCTCCACGTCTCGGATGGAGAGCACATTGTTCTTGAAGTCGTGCATAATCTCGGCCAGCTCGTCGTCGGCGTTAGAGCGCGCGTTGCTGGCGTCGCTGGCACTGCGCTTGAGGGTGCCGCCGTAGGCTGATGGCCTAGCAAAAGATGGGCAGTGGCCCAGCCGCAAATGCTCCTCCACGGGTCGGTTCGAGGGCTGGAAAAGGTAGTTGCCATCGTCCTGAGCCACCGATGCAGTCGCAGACACCGCTACAGGCACATTGGAGGGCTGTAATACGTAGTCGTTGCCTGGTTGGTTCTCCAGCAGCTGGGAGCACTCTTGGCTAAACTTATCCATCTGGTAGAGTGGCGCCGCATCGACCTCATCTTGGGATTTGGCCTGCCGATTGAGTTCATTGGACTGAAAGTAGGGCGGCTCGTTGATGCGCAACTCATTGGTGGTTTGCTCCGGGCCCGGTTGGCCAGCTTCCGGCAATGTTTTGTTTGCCTCGACCTTCTTCTCAGCCACGGATGCCTGTAGATTCTCGTCCTCGGTCTCCACACTGATGTAGTTGAGATTGGAGACGGCCATGGTCTCGGTCTTGGGACGTACCTCCGGCGTGTTCTCCCGCTCCGAGCCGCTGGACATTTCCATGTATTCTGAGGGGGGCAGCTGCTTGGGCGGCTTGCCGCTTTTCACGGCCCCAATCACTACGTTCGCCGACGGGTGGGCACTGCTAGTCTCCTGGGCAGAGTCGCGCGGACTGACGCCCTTGAAGTAGTGGTACATGGTGGTCAGCTCGTGGAACTCCGAGAAGCTGACTATGTTCTGGGCCAGCTTGGAGTGGCCCTCCTGCTCGGCCAGCTCAGCGGGGGTTCGGCCGGCACAGTTGCGCACTCCGCAGGCTGTGTCCCCGCCGGGGCACTCCATCAGCTGGATGCAGAGTCGGTTGAGGCCCCAGCGGGCGGCGAAGTGCAGCAGCGTGGGGTACTCCTCGGGGCTGGACTCCAGACGGGTGAAGAAGTGCGGCTGCCGCTCGCTCGGCCCGCTCAGCAGGTGGAAGTTGGGCGGCATGTTGCGCTGGAAGCTCTGCAGCAGGTGTTGATCGAGGGCGTCACGCTCCACTGGTCCGATGCCCAGGGCGTGGCACATGAATTCGATGGGCGAGTCCTCGATGCGGAGAAGCTGCTCCAGCTCCCGCAGACGGCTCTCACACTTAATGGGCCGGGCGCCCAGACTCTTGCCGTTCTTCTCGATGCGGATCTCTACCATAGTGGAGATCAGACGGCTCTCACACTTGATGGGCCGGGCGCCCAGACTCTTGCCGTTCTTCTCGATGCGAATCTCTACCATAGTGGAGATCTCCATGCAGGCTTCCGGGATGGAGAACTGCAGCGTATACGGGTTGCGGCACTTGAAGTTGCGCAGCTCGATCAGCTCGCCGGACTTCTCCACGAGCAGCTTGAGGCTGTCGTTCTTCTCCAGCGGCTCCGCCAGCAGGGCCACCACCTTGTTCTGGCCCAGCTTCACCTTCTTGGGCAGCACGGTGAAGCCCTCCGAGCAGCTTGAGAAGCTGCGCGATAGCCCGCCGCCCGATCCCGATCCGGATCCATCGTGGCAGGGTGGCCGTTGGCAGAGGGCGCGGCCCAGGATGTCGGTGGCGATCCCGAGAATGTTGCTGATCTGCACCTGGTCGTTGTCGCGCACCACGCACCGCCGCCACTTGTAGTAGCTGGGCAACGCCATCTTGTGCATTTCCCTAACCTTCTCCTCGCCCACGTCCAGCAGAATGGCCAGCACCTTCTCCACCCGAATGATGGCTGAGAGTTGTGCCATCAGGAAGCTGTGCGGCAGCGCCAGCAGAGCGGGGCACAGGATCACGATCTGCAGCGCCGTGCTTTGGTACTTCAGAGCGATCTCATCGCTGAAGGGACCATCGTCAATTTTGATGTGCAGGAAACTGGAAAAGCAAGAGGAATGGGAGGGTAATTAGTGCAAAATTCGATTGCAATCCTTTTAAAAATGTTATTATTCTTATAAATGGTTAAAAACAAATTCAAGAAAATGTGTGTAGAGCTAAATACTTACTTGAATGGCTTCCGCCCGCGTTGTTTGGTGATCTTGTCGAAGTGGTTCTTCAGGAAGGTGGCGCGCAGGTAGGCACGCTCGCTGTGCTTGGCGGTGATGATGAGGATGTCGTCCATGTTGCAGCCGGGAAGAGCCAGGCAGCCGGATGCACTTGCTCCGCTCGCGTTGTTAACGGTGCCGCAGTTGTCTGCAAAATGAAAATAAGAACGGTCAGTGGAAGGGCCTACAATGTCGTTTCGCTGGCGAGGAGTTGCTGATAAGCAGCCAGCCACTGGCCCAAGGCGACCCTCGATTAATCTGCATTCGCTCAGTCACTCACTCAAAACGAATGCTCAGTTTGTGCACTACTCTATCTCTGATAAATAATGTGTTTACTTCGGAGTTGACCTGCGTGATTAGTGACCTATGCAAATAAGTAGTCCGTGCTGGGAACAATTCTGGGCGCTTCGACGCTATCAAGGACTTGGTGGGAAATCAGGAAATCTGACTTGTATTTACCTGAATCACAGGTAGGCCTGAATCACAAAGTACACCCGAGCTAAGGGACAAATCGGAATGTTGTGTGACAACACAAACCATACGACTTCGTGGGAATCACAAGATTGGTATTTAACCAATGCTATGGCTATTGCCTCGATAAGAATGATGTGAGGATTTTTGTGGCGCTCGCTCGAAATCCGAGGAATTTGGAAATGATGGCGGGAACTTGGTACTCTTTCCAAAAAGCACCCACGTTCCGCGACAAGCTCATCGGAACTGGCCGACGAAATTTAGTTGGATTTGCTTTTTGGTGGAACAAAAACAGAGTTCTTAGAGGGGAAGCTAAATTAAATAGCATAAATCTTGCGGAGACAAAAGACAAACAGAGCCAATGCTTTCCCGTTTTAGCCAAATAAATTAGGCCGCACTAATCAGTTGTCGCCGCGTCGGTCCCCGACTGCACTGGCAGCTTCAGGTTTCCCCATAAATTCGGTCACGTTTGGCGCATTTAAATAAATCTCGCTGGAGCAAAGCACCGGCACGCACGCAGGAATATCTGGAGAAAAGGCGGTGTTATCCCGAGGCCAATCCGAAATCCACTGCTGCATTTGCCGCAGCCTGAGTGCCTCGACACCCACAATCGGAGGCAGCATCGTCTCTCCCCAAAAGTGCCTCTATTCTCAGCCTTGGTCGCGGTCTCCGTCGCCTCCTCCTGCAGCCTGCAGCCTGTCGCCGGATTCGCTTTTATATTCTTATTTTTACGCAGATGCTGCTCATTTGGAGGAGCCCCAGGAAGCCCTTGCCCCAGTCGCTTGTCGCATGCAAAGCATTGCCAAACTTGATTTGATTTTTTCTAAAAGAGCCCTGACAACATAATTAGGCGGAAACCCTTGCTACGGCTCCTTTCAGTGATTAATTGCAGTGACCTAACACATGTTTCACATTTAGTTTATAACTTTATAGGTAGAAATTAAAAACAGAAACTAGCACTGCCACACATTCAAGTCGATTGTGGCATAGAAATATGAGGCATTATCTAGCTCTTGGATTTGAGGATGTGAGGCTTTCGGTCAAGACTTCTTAATTGTAGGTACTTTTATTTTTGTAGAAACCAAGGAAGACTGCATTCAAATTTATTTCTCAATTACATGGCAGACGACAGTTTTGCGACAGCGCGACTGCTGCAAATTGCAACCAGAACCAGGAACGGGGACCCTGGAATACTCGCTCCAAGGGCGGAGTGCCGGAACATCTGGTAATTGTTAAATCACTCTGCCACTCGGCCGACGGCAAAATGCCTCCCTTTGTTCAGCATCTTTGAGCGACTGCCTTTGTGCTGCAGATTTCGCCTCGCAAATTCGTTTTTCGGCTGTGATCGATCACAGTTTAATGGACTGGCATCTCAGCCGTTGCCATTGAATTCCGGACGCAGATAGGACTCACTCGTCTTCATCTCCATCTCCGCCCCCATCTCCAAGTACCCGTAATCCTCCCCGATCTCGCGTTTTGGCGCCGAAACGCAGCTGAAGAGGCCGCGACCGCCCTTGGCAGGCATTTCGCCTTCGGTTTTGCTTCCACTCCGATTTCAATTCGCAAACATTCGAGATATGACAAAACACAAAGTCTCAATTGTGCCGCGATGCCGAGCCGGACAGAACCGAGTGGAACACTGCGCTAATTGTCGTGCCAGCATCCACATTTCGAATGGAACTGCTGGCCGAGATCCGTGGGGTTGTGGCCCGACCCACCGCACTGGTGCTGGCCTAGGACTACGATCGCGATTACGCCTTTAATTAATTGATTAAAACTAACGCTCTGCGAGTGTGTGTGGGCAGCTGCGGAATCCGGATCGAGTCGGTTTAGTCGGCTCCAGCATTTGACACAATGATAATAATAATAATTAAATTTTATGGCAAGCATTAAATCAGACTTCTTGAGAAGTTTTAGCCCCTGAAATGGGTTAGGCTCCCGGACGATTCCCCACGAATTTCCCGCTAAACAGCCTCAAAACATATCCCCAATATGATGGTGTTTTTAAAAGCATTCCCAGAGCAAATGCTGCCTTATGTTATGCTCGAGGGTGATGGTGGCCAAACTGCAGGCACAATTTTTGGGCAGACTCAATTTGAATAAATGCCATCCAACCGCCGATGGTGACACTTTGGCTGTTGTTTTTTAGCAGCAGACATAAATCAACGAACGGCGAACCGAATAATACGAATGCGGGATTAAATGGACTGCGGAACGTCGAGGGTTAAGGGGTCGGAGTGACCGGACGACATTCAAATTAACCCTCCCCCTCTTGATCCAAACAAACAACAAAATTCACATATGTACAGTGCATGGTCTTCGGCCAGAACACACTCAAAGAGCGCTGTGCGTTTTCACAACAATTATCATTTAATTATGTCAACGTTAACTTAATTATGCGCGTATATGCACACATCTCTCAATTTGAGTCCAGTTTTCCTCTTGGATTTGGTTAATTGTCGACTTCCTTGTGAGATTGCAGCATCGCCCCGCCAATTATGCTGAGCATCCGATTTAATTGCGCGCAACAGAGATAAAGAAATCCTTTTGCCTGCATCGCATCTAGCATTTCGTATCGGTTTGCACTGCTTGGGATTAGCCGGGGCATTTGACATAAATCATAAGCGCTTTAAATTGTTTGGATCTAGTTTCGGTGCCATGTCCAGCCCTGTTCCATGTTCCATATTCCGCATTACATGATCCGCCCCCATGCGTGCTCCTCCGTCCGTGGTTTCGTTAAATGGAAATTGCTGTTCTCATTGTCTCCCGGTCGTTGGCAATGTGTGAGAATTTCTGAAAACTGGACACCGCGGCCGGGACTGGAATTCCATTAGATGGCGCAGGGGTGTGCGCGGATGGTCAGCCACAACGATTATAAATGACATTGTATTTGATTTGGTGAATGCGCCTGCATTTGTCCCGCGATTCTGGGGGCAATCTGTGCACGCATTCGCTGGGTTCGCGAGAGGTCACGGAATCGAGCCATTGACAGTTCATTCCTCTAGTTAGCTAAGCCACTATGTGCGCATACAATGTCTTATTAACTCTTCACTCGCTGGGTTCTCAAGCTCCAGAGATGGCCGCCATCTGCAGCAGTTTCTGGGAACACTTCGTGACCCAGTAAATGGAGAAATTTATTTTCTCATTGAAACGTCTAATAATGAAAACATTTAAAAACACATCATAAAATAGTGCATCCCGAAGCGCTTTCCCAGCAGCCCCCGCCTCCGGGAATTTCCAGCTAAAAGCAAACATAAACAACGTTTCGAAAACTCATTTTCAGACCTAAAGAGCGAAACTAAAGCAAAAACTACAGGCTATGAGGCTGCTCGGGAAAAATGAGGCATCGAACCGTTTTCCAAGCCATAAACATAAGGAAAACAAATACCGGAGCAGGGCGAAGGGAGGCCTGAGGATTTCAAAGCATTTCGAAACTGCGTGCCGCGTCACGGAAAATAAAAACGAGGCACGGGCAGCCCCGGAATCTTTCCGGGATGGGGGATACCTTGTGGAGCTATGGCGTTATAAACTTCATAGGGGAATGCGAAATCGCAAGCCAATCCAATCCGGCGGACTACGGCGAAGGAAGTTCATAAAAAAGGCAACACACAATTCATAAACATCGGCTAGATGGTCGGGTTGTTTTGGCTGGGCGGACCACACAGTGACAAATGCCAAGTTCACAAATGCATAATGCATTTTAATGCAGTTTTTACTGGATTGTAAACAACCGCCAGAAGTCAGAAGCCCCAAGCCCGAAGTTGGAGTGGGCCGCGTCCCTGCCTCTGTTGTTATTTTTGACGTTTTTTGACATTAATGTTTTGTTATTCCTCCGCTGCTGTCTTAAAAGGGCTTGTGCTGGATTCAGATTCGGAGTGGGAATGGAAATGGGATTTGGGGGACGGGGCCCGTCACTCCCACTCCCTACCCCACTCCCACACATGTTTTTCTTTAAAGAAAAACAATGCAGCAACTCTTTTTTACTGGGAGATCTATAAATATAGCCCACAGTTCTGTGTGGATGCGAGGCTATAGCTATAGCTATAGCTTGTAATGTAGTTCGTGGTATTAGGGCATTGAGTAATTGTGCAGCAGGTGTCAAATGTCTCGGCTCATCCGTCAAGATGGCCCTGGACGCGGAAAGAGGAAACTGTAATTTTTCAACCAAAATATTAAAATTCGTGTTTAACTCGGCGTTTGTGGTCTTATGAGGGGACCTTCCGCCGCCAGCCCCCCGCCTAATTTTGATTAATGCCCGCCCCAGTTGGGAAAGCGACAACTTTGTCAAACACTTCATCAAACACACATCTCAGATGCTCCCGAGGTGTCTGTTGCTCCCATTCGTTATTTATTCGAGTGCCTGGGGCCGGGGAAGGTATTTATGTCACTCTGCCGGTGATTTCACTGATCTATGCATTCTGTGTGCCAATAAATGTCTACATAAATTCCACCATCCACATTTTAGGCACCAGAGTCAGGCGCTACCCAAAATCCGCTCGTAAATGCTTTCGAACACAACTCCTTGAGTGAAATCATATTCTGTTGCCTTGCTGTAAGCCAAAACACATTATTTTGTTGAAAAGCAAGCAAGAAACATTGAAGAGCAGTGGCAGCAACAACAACGATGGTAACTTGACAATAATCAAGTCAAATTTTTCGTTTCCGTTTAATAAACAACAGAGAGGGAGAGAGCGAGCCCATGTGGATGTGTTCGGGTTTCCTGCATGCAATTTATGCTGCAAGCTTCGCGGCAACAACTTCTATGAGGGATTTCCGGTGCGTGGTCGATGTCTCTGCCGCTGCCAGCGTCTCTGCCCGCGGCGGAAGAAAGTGCAGTGAGAAAAACACCACTGACTAACAAATAACAAATCATCGGGATACAGGCAAATGAAAAATGTAGTTCCAAAATTAAAAGCTATTTCCAAAGCAAAGTTTATATACATTTTTTAGGTTTTAAAGAAAATCCCCCTTACGTAAGAAATTAATGTTTTTTCATGTCTAAAAATTGCCACATGCTTTCCGTTTTTGTTTATTTTGACTCCGCAAATGTTGTGTCTGCTTCTGCGCCTGCGCTTTGTTTTTGCTGCGCCAACTGCAAATTGTTCGTTACTTTCCGCGGTCGTTGTCTGGCCCGAACAAATACATGCACTGCATGCTTGCGTGCATTTATGCTTGTACGAGTACATATGAGTATTGGCATTTATGCTGCCTCGAAGCGGCACCTGCTGCCCTTTCCCTTTTTTCTTTCCCTGAGGGACTCTGCACCGAGCTCCGCCTGGAAACCTCTCCAAGCGATCGGCATTTCCATCACGCACAGCCCTTCCAATTCAATTTATAATTGCTGCTGCTGTTTCGCTATTTTTAAACACGCAGCTACAGGCGGCAGAAGCATAAATGCAAACACAGGAGCACCAGTACGCGCACGGGCAGAAACATGAGCATCATTTTTGAAGCCTAGTTGCTTGCAGGGCACGCGCTATTCCCCCCTGTCTTTGTCGTTGTCGGTTTTGTTTTTTGAGTGCACATCTGTGTTTTGGGGCAGCTGCCGCCCCTGCCCTGGGCTTGCTCCTTTTTCTACGCTTTTTATGTCTGGCTTGCCACCGCGCTTCCTATTTTTCCTTTGTGATATTAATTATAAAAATAGGGGAGCCCATTGCAGCACCGGAGCGGCTAGACGGTTTTAAGCGGAAACTCAATCTGTGCTCTATTTTTGAAGCCCGCCTCGGTTGGGTCTTTCTATCTGGAATCACGTGTCTGGCCCCCAGTTGAGTTGGGATTAGGCACAAAAAAGTGACAGACACGTTGAAACTGCTGGCTACAAAGTATCCTGGATACACCCTCTTCACGAAGAACCCTTTTTATGGAGCACATTGTCTGCATTCTAAGTGCTTTCCCTTTGAGCATTCCGCCCTTCAGAGTTTTCCACTTTCCTGCCTTGGTTGCGTAATTGGTTTTAGTCTTATCTGAGGCTGAGTGGCTCACCGCAACAGAAGGTCTCCATCTCGATGTTTTCCATTTTCAGCAACATGTTCTCAGTGATTCTTTTCAAACACGGCGCGAAATTCGGATCATTATTGGCTGAATATCGGACACTGAAAGCACAAATCTCCTCCGGGAAAGGTTTCGTACTGATGCGTTCTTGTTTTCACTGCGCATGCGCAACTCGCTGCCACAGAGCGTCACGATGGCACAGTCCTTCAACTTCGACTGGAGGGCTACGGCCAACTGGCCAGAGCTCGGCTCTCAACCTGGCTTCTACCGATTTCACCGAACGCCGAGAATACCAATTAACTGCCCCGCTCGCCGAGTCGCACTCCTCCCTGTGTCGTTGGGAGAGGAGATTATAAAATAATAAAAGTCAGCCGCTGACGTTGTTGTTTTTGTACGTGCCCGTGACGTTTAATCAACGCATTGTCCATTTTAAAGAGGCCCCCTCCCGGCCATTACCTCGCTCCGCAGTGGCAAGCCATAAACAGATTTATGGCATTTTAAGCGATCAGCAGATCTACAACTGCTAAAACCTCCCAGCCAACTCCTTTGATGGGAGGCCCCAACGGTTACTGGCGACGCTTGTAAACAAATAAAAATATAATTTTTATTTACTGCCATTTAAATGGCAGCACAAGAAACTCCCCACAAGGGCAGTCATAACAGCACTAAAATAACGAATAATCGTTAAATTTAATGTGGTGGGACATATTTCGGAGCCCTCATAATTGGTTAGGGAACTATACCGATTGGAAAATAAGCAATGTAGCTAAATCTAGGCAGTTACCAGTCTTGCCAGGATAGGGAATAAACTTACTCCTCCACAGGTCGGACAAACAAAAAACAAGGAGACACCAAACACCAAACGTGATCAAAATTTAAGTGATGTTCCTGTCCATGCATAAGGCTTCTAACAACAAGAATATCCTACCAAAAATTATGTTAATTATGCTCAAATCTCGGATCAATGCTTATGCATGCAGCAGGTGTTGGTTCGGCTGAGCCGTCCCAAAAAAAGGAAGCCACTCGAGTCCGCCAATAGGATTGGTTCGGTGCCTTTTTCGGGGACTGTTTGATATGCGCACTGGCGGTGGAACACGAAAGACCCCCAGAGGCAGTAGTGGTGGCTAGAAGTGTGTTGAACCCCAATGGAGAGAAGTATAGTACAGTGTACATGCAGCACACTCTGTAATCTGATGAACAGATGTTCCAGGAATTGAAAACAGAAGCTGAAATGCATAAACAAGTGCATTGGAGAACCAAGCAGAATGCTCTGCTTCTGTTTCCGCGCCTGCTTCCACTTCTGACCCCAAATCACCTGCTACATTCCAAGGCGGGCCAACTGTGTAAAATTGATAAATGGCATATTGCTGCGAGGGGAAACACGGCCAAAGTAAACAGCAAGTTGTTGACTCCTCCGCGGACTTTGATGTGCATTCAGATTCACGGATCGCGCTGTCAATATCCGAATACTAAGCGGGTGGAGTGGGTGGCCTGCCAAATTTGGCCAACCGCTTGACTGGCACGCGCCAAATGCCACATGCTAATGTTCCAGGCACTCTGCCGAGCAGCACCAACTGCCAACTCCCCCTTTTCTCGCTTCCGTGCCATTAACACGTTTGAAGACCGGAGTTGTCCGCCCATCAATTATGCAGAGTTCCGTTTGCCCGTTGCCCGTTCGCCTTATTCGATGTGCAGTTTTTCAATTTCAATTTTTATGCCCGTCATGTTGCCTCGCCCACAGCCCTCGGACCACGGGCCACAGGCAAAAACTTCCCGCGCTTCGCTTTTGGGCTCGCTTTTGCTTTGGCCCATCGCCCATCAGCCATCGCGCATCCGCCATGTTGCCCGCAACATAATAACAAACTGCAATTGCCCCTGCAACGGCGATGGTTGTCATTGTTATGGTTGCCATTTGAAAAGCGGAAACGAGTATTTCCCTGCTTTTCCTCGCCCAGTCTCACTGCGTTGCAATTGGCTCTGCTTGCCATAAGTTAGGTGTCAAAACAGAGTGTATTATTGGCAGAAAATTCAAATTGACTGCAAGCGACTATTCGGGAAAGTGTGCCACGCTCAGAGGGGAAAACCGTAGGGTGATGACAACTAATTCTGATAATCAATATGGAAATCTGATTGCTGTCTTTTGGACACATAGGTACTCTTTGTTATGCTCGGGTTTGTCCACCGGAACGCTGTATGTGAACGTCGGATCATCCATCATATTCCAATGTCACAGAGGCAAAACCTTGAAAACTTTCTGACGAATACGCGATGATCGTGCCAAGAAGTCCTGAAAGGGTCGTAAACCATAAGCCCGTGACATTTTGCCAGAGAAATATCTGCATGCAGTGCCCCACCTCGGGGGCATCCATCACTCGGAATGCGACAGGAGACCTGTCTGTCGGTGGCAGAGCGCTGCGATCCGCTCATTACGCCACAAACTGAAGCTCCACATCGTCTAGAAGGCAAAACAATGCCAAAACAGAGATCGGCGACGCTCTGGCGACAATTCGCGATTACAATTATCACTTGCGTAAACACGGCGGAGCTGTTGACTTGGCTGAAGCCCTCGAAAGGGGTGGGAGTGGGCCCAGATCGATGGCGCCACAGAAAGCCGAGCTGCAGCTTAATATGCAAACGCGACGTAGAGCGGTTCGCTGGTTTGGTGGGGAATTGGATGAAGGCGAATACCTGGCAGTCGATAAAGAGCAAAAATGCGAACTGAAAACGAGGGCAGGTCCCGCCGTTCGCCCCAGCCCTTTGTCTCTGCGACTGGGAATGAATTCTAAGACATGAGATACAAATCTATTGGAACTCATAGTGTAACCATTTGTACAAAAAAACCCAGCAATATTTTTAAAGGTAATGCCCTTTGAGTGAATGCATATTAATCGAGAATCGAAGCAAATTCCCTCTCAAATGTACTACTAGGCAGGTGAAAAGTGTCAAAACTTACCCCGTCGTCGGTGCGAGCTGCCACGGAATTTGTTTGGGGAGAGCAGTGGTGGACGGGGGGCCATCATGCTGGGAACCTCGTCCGGAGATCCCAGGGCCATCGCACCGGATGCCGATGCATTCTGCTGATGCTGGTGCTGGTGCTGGGCCCAGTTTCCGAGGGAGTGGCGTCGCGTCCCGCCACTTGGCAGTGTGTGGTGCCGGTGGGATTTGCTGCTAAACGGCGAAAGGGGAGAGGGGCGAGGGGATGGATGCAAACGATTAGCACTGGGCGGAAAGGGGGCGGCTCGAGCTGTCAACAGCTGCTGCCGGGGCATCCTGTCACCAGATGAGCAGCTCACCTTGTTGGCGATGTCAGCGGATTGAAGACCTCGTCGTGATCGCCGCCTCCGGGGCACTGGGAGCTGTGTGTTTCGTTGCAGGAGCCCAACCGTTCCCGGAACTCCGAGCACGATTGCGGGTTCGAAGATCTCTGGCGATGCATGTGCATCGGCTGCATCTCGAACGAGTGCTGCGGAAATAACAGAAAGCGGAAGAGGGCGGCGCATTAGAAGTGATTTTCGCACAGGAAACGGCAGGCGGATCCATCAGATAAATCAGATACAAATCAGAACCAGAACTCCGGCCCGACTGCACCCAGAACTCACTTGCGAGAAGCTGCTGAAGGAGTTGAAGCTGCCGCGCGGGCTGCCAAAGGCCATGGTGGCCGTCGTGTCCAGGTTGGCGGACGTGATCAGACGCTCCGGATTGGCCACCACAACCGGGCGGGGGCTGCTGCCGCCCTTGGAGTTGCGTCGCTTGAAGAGCGAGAAGCCCCGGCTCGAGGACTGCGAGTCGGGGGTGCGGGGCGACTTTGTGTCATTGCAGAAGTAGTACGGATTGTCTAGGGATGAAAGTATGCAGATTATAGAACAGGTAGCTAAAGGGATCTGGGATTCGGGAGTAACCAACCCTATTTATTAATAGTGATCACATGGCATTACAATATTACAAGCTAAATTTCAATGTGCTATTTTGCTTTTATCCTTATTTAAAGATAGGATCAAAAGATCACTTTGCTAACAACAATTTTGTTTATATCAAAAATTAAACATCATTTTAGCGCCCAAAAGCCAAGTATAACAAGTCCCTTGATATTTTATCACACTATCCCCCAAAACTTTACCTGAGAAGAAGGTGTTTGAATTATCCACGGTCACAAACATCTTGAGATCTGAGTGCGTGCGAAGGTATTCCCGGCTGGGTTTGTTATGCGGTTCGTATAATCCTCCACAAAATCACAAATCAAAGCTGAGTGATTTGCGATGCATTGGCACACTTTCACTGGCAGTGCCCGAGCACGCGCCAAAATCAAAAGTTTTAAAGAAAGCACTGCAAGTGCTGCCAGCAAAGGGTCTCTGCACTTGGGTTGACAGCTCGGTAAGTTTAACTTATATTCCAAATTCGAGCGCGTTTGTCTAACTTTGGATGTTTGATTGGTTTTGTAGGCTTTTCACTTTAATTGAACTGAAGTCTGGAGCAGCGCGTGCGTCTGCATTCGCATCCCGAAACGGAATAAACTCTACAACTTCTGCGGGAACAGAACAACTTGGGAAGAGAACACTTAATGATATGCCCTCTGCCACTGCCTCTGCCTCTGCTGGCGCAGAGAATCCCTCCGTGAGCGTTAGTTCACAATTTTATTTACCAAGCGTCGGTGGCTTCTTCGTCCATTCCATCAACGTGCGGAATGCACTGGGAGAAATAGTTGGACCATAGGGTCTTTACTTATAGACTACAAAAGATACCCCAAGTGGATTTTTTTCTAATGTTTGCAGCTTACTACTCTATTTAGTTTCCCAACTATCTAGAGGCTTGTAGTAGTTTTTCTTTCAGTGCATCGGCAGCATGACAACAATTGCTTTCTCCCTCTGACTGGCCCTTTCTCCCTCCCTCGCACTGTGGTACGTAAAAACAAGCGCACGCATACGGGATCAGTGTTTAAATATGGTTGCCATATTGCCAGTCTTTCCTCCGGCACTGCACTCAACTCCTCACGAAGCAGCAGAGCCGCCGATCAGGAAAACTCCGCGCACAGGGAAAACTCACTTTCCACGACTGGGCTGTTGACATTGCCATATTGCTGCTGCTGCTGCTGTTGTTGTACCTGCGTGCGCTTTTCGCATGATCAAATTATCACCGCCCTCGTGCGCTGTGGTGTCTTTCTGTTTGGTTCTGTATTCGGTTGTTTTGTGTGCCTTTGCGTTTTGTATATTTTGTCCATGATTTGGTGCCCCATCCTTTCCGATTTTCCCCCCAATCAGTGTCCCTTGTCTTGTGCCCGTCGTGCATTTCTGATGAGTTCCGATGGATGAGGAACCCACGGGAACACGCAGGCTAGTCCGCCTCTGAGGTGAACTCTCGCCGGCGTAGCATTCGATGTCAAAGTTTGAGTTTGCTCGCCGAATGTTGCCTTTGGCTGTGGCAGCGAGTTCAACATCGATTCGATGATGTTTCCTGTCATTTGTTCGAGGAAACGCATATGAGGCGATTATGAAATTGGGACCCTGAGAAAGTTTTTAAGGTTGTTTTGAGGCGGGAAAGACACTGTCATAGGTGGGAAATCCATTTGTGGGGAAAGGAAATTCTGCTATTGCATTTTGAGTGGTGCTGTTGTTTGGCCCAATGCATTCGTATTTTTAAAAATTACTTCAATTATTGTTACACTTTATTGTACTCGTATAAGCTCTATTTAGCTCAACAACGGAAAATATTCGCAACATTCCCCTTTTTTGTAGCCCGACTGAACTCAAAAATTGTCACCGATGATGGCCCGAAAATAGAAGACCATAATAAGAGCCAGGCATGGAACACAGTGTAGAATTGTCCGGGGACATTAGGGGAAACTCAGGAACTGCAACATGAGAGCATCAAAGGCCAGCGGGACACATGCACAAATAAGTGTGCGAGGTATGCCCATTAAAAACTTCCAGAACTGTGCGAAGGGAACACATTTTCACTCTTGTCCAGGGCAGCCCCTGGAAATCTAAAGTGGCATAGAGATGCGCATATGAGTATGTGAGCGCTGCTCCAGAGCGACTCCATGTGGTCTGTCTGAGGAATTCCTAAGTGGACTGGGACCAGCAACTAGCTGAAATCGGCGGTACTAGGCCAACAAGAAACCCGGAGCAGCCAGATGCCCGGCACATTGGATGCCGATGCTGGGACGAGCGAAACTCGTAAAATCCGAAACCCGGCCAGAAATTGCACATTTCGTAGTCCATTAACGGGAGAGTCTGTCCGCGAGGGTTGCTCTTCAAGAATTCGAGAAAAAGTCAGCTTGCATCTGCACATTTATAATCCCAGAATATTTATCAAAATAGATTTGAGAATGGTTAATAAAGTGTATCCCTGATTACCACTGTAAATGGTTCGTGAACAGGGATTTTGATTTGCCAGTTGAGAGTTGGATAGCGCATTTTCCTCAGTGGATGCAAATGATCTTGAACCGCACGCCGAGGTACTTGCTCTCGAGTACTTGGGGATGTGCATTTGCCTGCACATAAATGTCAAATGGCTGTCTTCGCCAGCACGCTCCACGGCCTCTCGGAAAAGTCGGAAGAATAGGAGAAGAGCCGAGGGAAGTGGGTTCTTTGCCTGGCGAGTCGTAAATCTGTACACGCTCCCCAGTTTTGCCTACGTAGCTTTGTCTAGTTACAGTGCAATACCCATTGTGGCAGGCCCGGGCAGGGGCAATGTATTGCATTGTAATTCGTTGTTAGTTTTCCTGCCCTGACTTGGGCGCCGTTTGCAGGGCACTCTCGCAGATTGTTCTCCAGCGCTGACAGGTTAATTACTCACTTGCACTGAGTATGCCTCGATCCCGGAGCTTGTCATGCGCGAAGGTCAGCACCAATGAGCATGATCCTGGACAAGAGATTTGCATTTGAAGACTGCGAAAGTGTGTCTATACTTTGCTGATTTGGCTGCCATAAAAAGGAGTGGCCAAAACAAATGTAAGCCCATTTGCTGGCCGGGAAAGGCGGCGGCCAAGCAGGAAGACAAATGTCGGAAAGGAGTGGCTGTGTGCCGAGGGAAATGCGCAATTGTAAATTTTCGATTTGTTGTATTTTTTGCCTTGTCAGCGATCGCAACAATGCAACAATTAGATACCGCTTTCCCCGCAAAATTAAGAGCTGCATAAACACTGCTTGCCTGCTTTTATTTATTTTCCCAATTGATTTCCCTGCTAAGGCCTGCTCCTATTTGTCTATACAATTTCGGAGGAATTCGTTGTAGTCATTTCATCTCCCACCCACACTCTCCCCCCGATGTGGTACAGAAAATCTGAATCATTTATGTGCACTACGAGTTTTCCTTCACGTTCAATTGAAATGTTTTGTTTATTATTTTCCAGTTTTTATGATTTAACCCCAAAGGCAGAGGCAGGCAGACGCGGTGCTCGGGGGAGAAGGAGCATGCAGGAGCTACTCGAGGGGGAAAGGGGTACTGGGGTACTGGGCCCCGGATTGGGAATGGAAATGGGGGCCTGCGAGCGAGGGGATGTCTGCCCGGAAGTTTGGCAACACGGCGCGACGCTATGGAAGCGAGGGGCCCATAATTATTATTGTTATTATTATGTTTTCAAAAATTATTCATGCCCGTTTTGAGGCAGGTGCTTGCGGACGTTTTCTCGGAACAACAAGCCATATGCATGTGCAGCGTAAAAATACAGAATGTGATTAAATATAAGAAAATTCTTAATGAAAGCACTGCCAATTCTTTGCAGTTAAATTCTTCCTAACAAAAAACTTGGCTGGTAGGAAAATATCTCCTAATTATATCTAATTCAGAACACCGCTTCTATGATATTTGATTCCTGTTTATTTTAGAGATCATAAGCTATTTGAAATTTTTTTCAAACCTATAAAACGCATATCCTAAAGTGTTATTTCAATTCTTAGCCACCCCAACCCCTGACAAAGAACACCAGTCCATAAAATACTTTGTAAAGAGTTCCGCCCCGGATTTCAGATCGACCCAGCGGAAGTAAAGTGGCCAGCCAGTGAAAACTGAGAACCTCCTCTCAAGGGGAAACGACTTGCGAAAAGGAGGATGCGGCGCAGGATTAGTGATTTAAATTCAACAAGAAAATTGGAAACCCATGAAAGATTCGGCGGCCCGGCACGTGCACTCCATGACAATGGGCACTCGAAACTGCCGAAAACCCGCAACGGAAATGCCAACGTCTAAAGGGATACTACCAAAACATTCACCCAGGCAAAGGGACAAGATCGGGAGATGTGACCGGGAAGTGAAAGTAGTGGGCAGGGCCGGGGTTGAGAGGTGAGAGGTGCGAGGATCTCTACCTGCGCTGAGTGGGCGACTGCTACTGGAGATGGAACTGCAAGAGGTGTCGCAGATGCAATCAGAAATCAAATAAACACTTTTATGGCCCCGATTTTATGGCCAGACGAGTGTGTTGTGTCTTGTATTTGTCACTGTTGCGGTTGACAGATCGAAATGCCGAAGGGCGGCGGCCTGGCTGATAACCCATTCTTGCCAAATACCGAATGCTATTTTTAAGCTCCGTCCAAAAGGTGTTTGGAAATGCATAAAATGCGTTCGTCGCTCATAAATCCCCAGCTCCGGCAGCGGCAACAGCAACACCCGAAACTGCGGCCACATCTGTTCAACAGATTTCAATTCGATGCCAAAGCCAGGACGCCGCGCTAGCCTGCGAGCGTTATAGTGGGGTTTGTTTAATTATTTTCTTAATGGAAACTCGCAGCGAGCACATGACAACGACGTCTTCCGTGAAAAAACAAAAATCCCGGCAACTTTGCTCTAACAAAAAAGATGAGAAAAACACAGGAAAAACTTCACTCAAACTACTTCAAAACAGCCATCGATTCATAGACCTTAGATTTCACTCCGCAGAACTGAGGAAAGTTAGTTTTCAAATAAATGGTAAACCCAATATTTGAAGATTATTTTTTCCAGTGATTGCGATCATCCCCGTGCCGCATCGCTGTCTCATTTTCATCCCTGCTCCCCCGTGGAGCGCGTGTCTTTGCTGTTTTTTACCTACTCCGTCGGATAAATGGGATGGCACTGCTGTGCTCGGAATGCGTGTTTCCACCACGCAGTTGCCGCAAGACGTCCAGGCTGCGGTGCTAGGCGGAGAAATCTCCGCAGAGATTACACAATTTTTTGGGGCCCAATCTAGCCACAGGTTGATGTTAAATGTCAATTGGCATACCCCTGAGGCATACCCCGACCCATTTTCCATTTGCCGGAGTGTCTCCGATGACGTTTATAATGATGCTGTTGATCTTGTAACGCTTTGCACTTACATTGGATCGTTTTTTCTTAGTTTTGTCTCCGATTTTGATTTATCTCGCTGGGACTGCACTTGTAATCGGAGAAGCTCGAGGGGCCTGCAACTACACTCACTCGAATGCAGAGTGTTTGGCAGCAACTGAGGTTTTTTACCGAGCTATTTTCAATGCAAGGCAATGGAAAAATGTATGAAGAAATAGTTAGGGACTCGCTGTTTGCATGGTGGCCATTAATTACCGGTGACAGAACTTGGATCCTCAGCGTAGTAGGCATAAATCGTAATTCCTTAGATTGGAATTAGACCTGGGGCAACCCACACAGTCTGCCCGGCACTGCACGCATCTTTGAACTTGCCCCACGAAACTTGATCAAAACTCCGAAACTCTTCCCCTTGCCACGAGTCCCAGCTCCCACTCAGATGCCACTCAACGCTCCTGTTTAGCGCTATGATTATGAGGTGTGTAATTAAAATTTTTACGCTCTTGTCTCAGGCTATGCATTTCAATTATGAGGAATCATTTGCCGCAGATGAGTGTCTGGCGACATCTAATGTTCTGGGGGGTATTTTTAGAAAGGAATTGTCTGGATGCACTCTCGATGCTGTATGCCAGACTCTGCGACTGCAGGAGTGATTCGCAGAAGAAATCGAGACGTAAAATATTCGACGATCCCCACATCCCGATGCCCACAATTGAGCACATGACTGAGCAATTTGCGTACACAGTTCGAACAGAATGTATGTGAGCCATCTATCTGTGACGTCGTATTTGGCAATGAAGCACCCAATTGGGTCTCTGGCCCACTTCCCCGATGTCTGGCCGATCGGCTTTAATAGATCTCTTTATCTTTCGAGCGTCAGAGATGCGCGGAATGCTGGCAAAACAAAAGGCAGCCGACAAGTGAATACTAATTTGCGTAAATATTTACGAAAGGTATTTTGGTTGCGCCTTGCAACGGTGCCCGGACCGGATCTTCTTGAGGTGACTCAGTTGTGCATTTCGCAGGTCATCGATCGATGAAGTCCGACTGTTTGAATAGTCGGAGCGCAGCTAACTTTCAACTTGGCCGGGCTTGTCAATAGGGGATGAGGAATTGAACGAGTGATCGTAAAATCACCCTAAGCAGACTGTAAACAGCCACTCAGCACTCTCAATAAGCGCAATTAAAAAGCGCGAACGGCCGAGACAGCGGAGGATGAATGAATGAATGGACCAAATTCAATGCAGATTTAATGAATGATTTACATAGACGGCGGAGACAAATACTATTTATAAGCACGCTCCTAGATGCGGGCCAACAATGTCGAACGGGGGCACAAGAAGGAGCTGCTGGCACTTGGATTTCCCATCCCCCTCCCTTTAGTTCGAGTGGAAGAGAAGTTTGTTTTTTGTATTTTAATTGCGCCATTTCCCATATCAGCTGCCTGATTATTTGTTCTAGTCGGGCAGGCGGACATAAATAAAAATAACAAAAAAGGACAGCTGGACACGGAGCGATCAACTGAATAGAATGGGGGCTGCACACACAGTTCAGATACAGATAGAGATACAGATGGAGGGCACAAATCAGACTAATTAGATGCTGCCTGCCTGGCCGACATTTGATTTGTTATTTATATGCTCGTCTCCATTATGATTATCCACACACAAATTGACTGATGACCCCGTCACGCAGAAAGTATCTAATGGATGCAGAAACCCTGGGAAAAACACTTCTCGCTCTGCCCACCTCAAGTCTGCGCCTGAAAGAGACTGAGGCAACCCCGGGACACGATCTTCGGACCTGCCTTAAGTGGATTGCTCCAGTTTCCCGGCCCGTACTAATCGTTCGGGCTCGCACTCCTCTCCGTAAGATGGATGCGTTGGCGTTCTGGGAAATTGCCAGAGCGTGTTTGTGTACACTCGAGGCTTTCCATCTCGGTTCACTTTCGTGGGCCGGCCGTGATCATTAGGAATGCCACCGAGGGGCTCAAGAGCGGCCACTCCCCAAATCCTCCAAACAGGAGGAACTCCGACTTGATTTGGTGTCAAGTGAGTGAGGGGCGTGAACGAGATTGTCATGTTTATGTCGTGTCCTGGACACGGATAGAGGGTGCCCTAAAAACCCTTGTTTCTGGCATTGCGGACAACACCCTAAAATTCTTAATTATGCAAGGGAATCCTATGAGCATTTGATCTTACATCTATCTTACACAATCAATCTCCCACGTACTTACCCACGGACATTGAGCTTCCTTTCTTTTGGAGACAGTCAACTAGAGAGGAGGGCTTCGGCTGGACACCCAATAAGTTGAATTTCAATTTCGGAAATTCAACTCACCTGCCGAGGGCTCTCTGCACTTGTTATGGCCCGTTAAGGCGCTTCCGGCGGATACGTCAAAGTTTTGGTCACAATGTGAGGAAATAGACCTGCAAACCATAGAAAATAGATGCGGAGGCACACAGCAATTAATATTAAACGAATTTATTTAATTAAATATGCGCATGACAAGGCACGAAAAGCAGCCATCATAACAATAAGTGACGAGTGGGGGGATTAAAAATAAAGTACAAAGTGGGCAACGGTTAGGAAACGCGCCAGAAAATTTCCCAACGGAAGCAACAAGTTTTCAGATTCCCCCGCTCCCCCAAAAACCGCCCCGGAAATGCAGCAACCCGCTCGTTTGGGCCTTTTAATAATTACAAGTACAATTTTTAGATGGGACCTCGAGGAGCGTAGCTTTCGGATTTGTTTGATTCAAAGCGATGGCTTTTACGACTTCCTTTTGGCCCAGTTTTAAGTGTGACAGCCATCGGCGGGGCGGTGTGACAGCCGCACTAACCGCAATTAGTCCATAAAATTATTAAGTACAAGGGCCATAAAACATAGCGCACACATGCGTGGCAGCAATTTGTAGCGGCTGTCCCTAGTTGGTTGCCTCGAAATACCAGAGATATTTTTATTGGCATATTTCTTATTTATAAGTCAATTCACATTCACGCTGCACACAGCACACAGCACCTACTTGTATTGATTTCAATATTCGATTCTGATTTGGTGCGAGAAACCCGCCAAATGAACTTCGCAATCGCTGGCATCCGTACATCAACACTCGACCATTTCGCGCCTGCCGCTTGGAGTGTGAGTCGAATTCGTGTCGAAACCCTGACGGAAAAGTTTTGGTTTTACGGCCGGGCCAACGTGTTCTCCACTTGTTCGTGGTTTCGTTTCGCTTCTGGCCAAAGAATTTATATGGGTCCGCATCTCTACATGCAAACGATGCTTCTGCACCAGGTCAAAAAAAATTATTTACGTCTATATCATTGTTTGAATATAACTAACCAATAATAAATTTAAAGGAGAAAAAATAAAAATTTAATCAAAAATTATGAAATTAAACCAATAAATTCACATTGAAGTTAAATAAATAAAATATATCTAAAGCCAGTAAACTAACAGAACCAAATAAATAAATTAGAAAATTAAATCAAAACAGCAGTAAATGAAAGCGAAAAAATCAGGCACGGACACCTTTCCTTTTACTTTTAAAGCCAAAAATAAAGGCATCGTACGATGCTTCTGCTCCAGGTTAAATTTTAACGGCTATTTTATATGGCGATAACAAACCAATTCATCAAAAATACATTTAAAGGAGAAACATGAATATTTTAACCAAATAATAAAATTAAATCAATAAATTAACATTCCAATTAAATAAATATAATATCCCAAGCCATACAAACGAACAGAACCAAATTTGTTGAATAAATAAATTAGAAAATCAATTCAAAAATTTTCCGTAAATGAAAGCCACTTAAAAAAGAAAATAATTAAAAAATAATAAAATTTAAAAATATTTTAAAGAGGCAGTCTTAACACTCCAAATAACTTGGTTTGACTGATTCATGCGAATACAATACATTGCCTTTATATAGGAAAAAAATCTGGCACGGCCTCCTTTGATTCCTTTTATTTTCCAAGCCAAAAATGAAGGCATCGTACTCTAATGTAGACCGTGGGCATCAGGGTAGTAACCTTATAGTTTCGTGGAAGATCCGGTGGATGGTGACATTGAAAAGCTCTGGGTATATGTGTATACTTAATGTATCTTTTACGGCACCCCCATTAAAGACGGCAATATTAGGTAAATAAGTCATTAAAAAGCTGACATTCGGCTCTCCCGCCAGAAAATGGTGGCCGGGGAATCCGAGAATCGCAAACTGGGAGAAGCAATTAGGGCCGGAGGCTCGGAGAGATCGGGATGGGGATCGAAATCGGCATCGAAATCGGGGATGGGATTGGGGCAGCTGCTGCTCTGCTCTGCCTTCGTTTAAGACGATTATTTCATTTAAGATGGTGACATTCATTTGCATATCAATGTGTGGTACGAGTGCTCCCTCCCGTGCCGCTGTGTGTATGTTTCGGCTTGATTGCTACGATTTTCATTACGTTTTACCGGATATTCCAATTTAGGTAAATGCGCCGTTGCCTGCTGCCTGCTGCCCGATGCCAGCGGAGGTTGGGGCACGAATCGGGATTAATGTGCCAGCGGCGACATCCATCCAGCAGCCACCATTCAACATTAACATTCAGCATCCAGCATGCAGCCAAAAAAACACAAGATCAAGTGGAGCATGGCCAACCGCGAAGAAGGTTGCCTTGGGGAAGCCGCTGATCCGCCAACTCTGCCTATACTGTATGTGCTATATTCGCATTTTACAAAGCCTATTGATACCTGTTTACAGGCAGTTGTTTATTTGAAAGCAATCAGAAGAATCAGTGTGTCAAGTTTTCAAAATTTGAATGTAATATCTAGCAAATGATAATAATGGGCACACCAAACTTTAAAACTCACAAGGAATTCCGCGATACTGCACAATGCACTGGCCAGTACCCGAAAAAGACACAACCGACGACCACTCAACGGATTCGAACGACTCGAGCGATTCGGAAGATTGACGATATGCCAGCGGGCAATTTACAAGATCGTTTGCGGGCCGCAGCAGAATTTTGCAATTGAGCGCCACACGAGACGGAGGAACGCAATCGAATAAATCAATTGAAGCGCTCGCCGCTCTTCGAATTTGTCAAGCGGCCAATAACGAAGCGGGACGAAAAAATTAAGTTATTCAGAAATTGAAATCGTCGATCGATGGCAATAAAATTTATAATAAATACGCGCGGGCCAAAGCCAAAACATAAGCGCGTCAGCCCAAAAGGGAGGCGGCGAGTGGAGCCAATTTGTTTGCGCAACAACAAAAGACCGTTTGTAAACAATTTAAATAGCAGAATTCTTCGGCTACATTCCTTGCTCTCACAGTCCGTCGAATGTGCGAGTATGTGCTTCGGGAAATTGGAGCAAGTTGCAAGAAGACCGAGCAGCTGGGGCGAAAATGTAGCACAGCAAACAGCTGATGGCGAAAGGGGAAAGAGAAAGGGCAACCCATGGGGGAAAAGAGAAGGCAGCTGGGTGGCAAACAACACGCATACGCAATGTTGTACGGCGAAAACATTCTCAATCCGCCCACACATCGGCTGCATTTTTAACGAGAAAATATGTTTGGTATCGAACAACTCATTTCGCTAAAATTAATATTAATCATGCGGCCGTAGAGCAAACAGTACGTGTTCCTAAAGTGAACAACTGAAACAAGTTAATCGAAAATATATGGAAGGTATGTTAATTACGGGCTGATTGCTTTATCGTTTCTGCTAACTTATTTTTACCCGTAAAACATGACTTAACCCAACGCACTGTATTCGCCGAATTCACGGGAATCTTGTGTGCTGTCTGCCATTTTGATGGATTTCAGAAATTTTTCATGTCCGCTGCGCTTTTCCCCCTTTCCGAGCGGCTTTCAGCATTTGTGTCGGCTCTTTTACTTTCCGCTTATCGCGATCAGTCAAGCAAGCGAATTTGTGCCAAAAAATGCACGATATGTTATGTGGGTGCCGTGCACCGCCAGAACTGGTGGCATGAACCAACGAATCCAACGAATGCCCCGACTCGCTGGCGCTGCCACGCACGTTTTATGAGCCTCGCTTCTGGCCACGGCAGTCGCTGACAGGCGCATAAAGACCTCGAACACGACAATGAATAGGGCCAGCCATTAAAATTTGGTTCAATTGTTGTCGTTTGTCAGTTGTCTGTCGTCGCAATTTCGCCCGCAACCTGTTGCACTTGCAGTCGCTCATTTATGATGTTTACTTATGCTATTTCTATGGCATTTTTCGAAACATCTGGCCTGGGTTTGGCGATGCTTGCTCAGGTGCTGGCGCGCAGTCAAATAATTGGCATTTGATTCACTGAATTGAACAGATGGTTGAAATTTGCAATCCATTTGATAACGAATAGAAACGTCTTGAGCCCGCGAGCGAGTTTCTCATCAAATTCCCGCCCAAAGTGCAATAGTTGGCTTCCCAAATGACGGATTGTCTCACGTTCTGATCCCAATAAACTTCCAATTTTATATCTGGCCACAAACACTGCACTACAGACAGTCGTGTGCCCATGCAACCGAAAAAAAAGCAGAATAAACAGAAAACAAAACCAATGAAATGCAATAAAGTAAAATCTATGCAACATCAATTACCAGCCAGTACAAAACCAGGGCTGTGCGAGGTTTTTCAAGTGCCTGTATCTTGTATTGAGTATCTGTGCGGGAGTGTGGCGTGGAATATTAATTAAAGTTGCGAGCTTTGATTTCTTCCCTGCCGGAGAACGGAGAACGGGGGGCCAAGGCAGACAAGTGTTTTGCGTTGTAAAAACAAGCGAAAGCCAAATACCAACCGCTCAATGCGAGGAATAATCCAAGCACGGCGAGAATCTACAAGTATTCCGCGGAAATATCTTTACATAATCTTGTATCCCCTTTATCCCCCTGGGCTTCCCGGGGGTGGCTCCAATAACTTTTCTCTCAGTGCCAGGACCATAAGCGATGAAATTCAAATTCGAATTAAACGCATTCCAGCGGAGAGCAGGCATGCAAAGCGCGTAGCGCAAAGATCAGCAAGAGATTATGGGGGAGCAATGGGGAGCCGGGGGCAGATTGCATAAATGGCAACCATTTGCAACAGCATTTAGCATTAACTGCGTGTGTATGCGAGTGTGCGAGTGTGCGAGGGCTCTTTCGCATTTAAGACACGCATCTTGCATATTTCGCCTTGATGTTGATCGACAGTTTGACATTTTATGTCGTCGCCGTCTGTCAAAAGATCGGCTTCGGTTTCGACGGTTACTTTTAGCTTTCGCTGGCAGAGCCCAGTTTTTAATTTTATTGTTTAATTTTATCTCCTGCGCACTCACCCACTGCGACCGCTAGGTGGCGTGTTGCTAGTGTGGACCCTGTCCAGGTATTCCTTGACGGGATTTCTTGCTTTTATCACGGCACAAACAGAACTCGCGTCACGGGCGCTTTCCCGATTTTCCTGCGCCGTATTCGGTATTTCAGTATATCCGTACTCCGGGCTATAGATCTCTGTGCTATAGATCGCCGATCCAATCCGCTCCGAACCGTGCCCGTTCCGTTCCGCGCCGAAACGAAACGAAAATTAAATAGCCGCCGCTCGATGGCCGCTCTGTTTGCTTTGGCTGCCCAGCAAAAAGCAAAAAGCAAAAAGCAGAAGGCGCAAAGCAGAAGCAAAAAGCAGAAAGCAAAAGCGAATTTCCAAAGAGCGAGCAACGAACCGCCGGAGAGGAAGCGGAGCAAAGCCCAAGCAATATAAATAAAAGCAGAGCACAACAACAAACACCAAGCTCGCGGGTGGAAACTGTTTCGCTTTTCGCGTTTCCCATTTCCATTTCTCTTGCATGGGGCGCAAGAGAAAGCCCCAGGGCGAGAGCTCGATCCGTGTAGTGCTCTGCCTTTGGGATGAAGTAGTATAAACAAAACAGATATAGAAAATGTATTGACCGAAGGGAAATTTGTTTGCTACTTGAGGTGATCACATTTGGACCAGAAATTCAAATGTAAATTATGATCTAAAGCTCCCCCAAGTGGGAACCCTGTATTGTTTCAACTTTTATGCGGCTAAACCGATTTTAAAAGTAAAACCACTGCCCAAAACAGTTGTGCAAACTTTGGTATTACTTTTGTCTACCAAGCACATTTCGGCATATTAGTTTATGATTTAGTAGATTTTCATCAGTTTGCGAAACGTGATAATGGTGTCTGCAAGGTTCTGTCTGCTCTTCCTAGCCGGGATCTACTTCCTGGATGAGACAGCTGCCGTTACCTGCGATGTGGCTCCCTCGGATCCCGCTTGCATCAACTGCGCGGCATACCCCACGCATCTCGAGTGCTTGACCAGATACTTGGCCGTCTCGAGCACAACAGCATCCCCGCTCACAGTGGCCACCACCCGGAGGTCTCGTATCCGGAGGATACGTAGTTACTTTGGAAACCTCCTCAACCAATTCAGAAATAAGCGATGGTTTTAATTTGCGACTCAATAAATAATATTGCAAACATAAAAGGTTGTAGGGTATTATTCTGATTCTATGGCGACCAATAGAGAATGTTGGCCTCCTCGCAAAGAGTTCAAAGTACGGTGATGCAACGGAATATAGGGTCCGCCCATACCGTCCACAAAATTTCGAAGACTTTTCTAAACTTTGCAATTTCATTATATGGGTAAAAAGGTGGGGGAATTGACGGGAGGCCCAAGAAAAATTAGAGTTACATTTCTTCGAACTCTTCGCAGCATTAAGGAATAAATATGTACGCAAAAAAGTATAAGAAAAACTTTTAATGGCAAAAACTGATGAAGAAGTGCTCCAATCGCAAAAAATGAAGACAATCCGGGAGCCCGCCAATATAATCTCAACTTTGCGACTTCATAGCTTGCGAAAACATATCTTACAATACCTTGATCAAAGGTGGCTCCGCCTTTGATAAATCAATGAGTTTCAGTTTGGAATACAATTTTCCAGTAAAAAAGCAAAGTTAAACTTTGCGCGCATTTATTTCATTTAGGAAATTTCATTTAGGAACCTTTAACCCTGATTTTTCTTCTTAATCCTTATCTTGCGACGGGAAAAGAATTTCATGTTTGTGATTGTGACCTTTTTGCGATTGCCGCCTGTTTTGGTGACAGGTGTCGCCGCTGTGGTTGCCCCATCGGTGGGTGCCACAGTAGACGTTGTAGTTGTGGTGGTTGTTGTGGTTGTCGTTGTTGTTGTTGTGGTGCATTGGTCGTCCTCGGGAGTAGCGTCGCAGTCGACGCATTCAGTGTCGCTGGGGTCGACGGTGCAAAGAACGGCCAAAGATCCGCGCAGGTAGCAAAAAGTTACCGCTATTATAACAAGATACTTGAAGGTAATCATTCTGAAGAAATTCCCAATGATGCAATGTTGGTATTCATCGCTCAGGTGCTGTATTTATACAAATTTGAGGCATCGCAGCTAGCGCTGTTTTATCAGTTGTGCCGAAAAATTGGCAATTGAGTTGTTGACTCTGCGAAGGTATAATTGGCAGCTGGTGCCAATCCATTCATCAATAAACCGGAGTTTGGTATGTACACAAATATTTTGTTATTCTTTGCAGCCCATGCTTTTCCCATCACTCATAATCAATAGGTTTCTGAAAAAAGTGAAATTAACCCAGCTCGCAAGGTTCAGCCGAAATCCCCAATAGCTTGGAAAAATAACCTGTTACTTTGGTTTTAGCTATAAGCAAAGAATTTCATAAATAATTACAAATTGTTAACTTTTGGGGTTCGAACATATTCCGAGCCCGCGCTCATTTTGTAACGGCAGCACTGTTTGCCGTTAACAGCGAACCTTTCCCAGCGATGTGGCAGCCCCGGCCGTCGAGGTCCGGCAGCTCTTGCGCAAGCACAAATGCGAATGAAGGGGGAGGGAGCAAAGAGCGAGGAAGGAAAGAACAAGCACGCAAAGCGCAATGGCAATTCCTCTTTCTCCGGTCGTTCGTGGGCATTTTGCGGAAACCTTTTCGCCGCATTTAAAAACGGCCGCATCAAAGCATGCAAAGCGCGCATAAACCGGATCTAAGGTAACGAACCACCCCCGTCCCGGCGCCTTTGCCGAAGGGTCAATTTAACCTCAAACCGAGACCGCGCAACCCTTGAAATTAAACCGAAAACCTGACAAAAATTCAGCCGCCCGATTTTTTGGGCGTGTGACCGCTGGTGATGTAATCCCGCTCGAGACTTCAAGACTCCCGCTGCCCGCGGGCCCTGCCCAGCGGTCGGTGCCCTTTTCGGGGCTTTGTTTACGCTCGGAATTCTCCCAAGCCGGAGCATCAATAGAAAGGGCGACTTAACCTCATTTGCTGTCAGTTTTGTGTTGTCTTTTTAAGTTGGAATTCTTTTCGCTGCGAAAGCTTGAAAGCGAACAAAGAGCGCCCCCTACGGCCAGTGCGTGAGCGAGAGCGGGACAACTAGTGTGTGTGTCAAACAGTGTTGCTCTAAAATAGCGGAAAACGAAGTGTTTTTTTGTAGCAAAATTTCCCTTGAATTTCATCAATCTCTGTGAAGGATACTTGGCATACTCCTTTAGAGGTACACCTGGCCTGGTAGGACCACAAAAGACATCCTTTTTGGGTGAAAAAACAAACTCGTAACTGATTTTTAGCTATGAAATCTGGCTGGGCCAGTGCTGCCCATCTGGGCAACGTTGGCAATGCCCTGCTGCCGCTCTCCTATAACAGGGCAGAGCACATGTGTGCCAACAATTGTTGCTGCCTCTTGTTTTCCCGTTGATGGCCCTGCTTGCGCCTTGAATGTAAACACTCCCCTTCGTCCGTAGGGCTAGCGCGCAATGAACAACCCGGCCTATGGCGGCATCCAATGGCTCCAGCAGCAGGCCCCCGGCTCAGGTTCCGTCTCCGGAGAGGCCTCCGAGGCGGAGGTCCTGGAGAGCGGCGAGGCGGGCCACGTCCAGGCCGCTTCCTCCTCCGCCTCCGCCTTCGTGATGGGCGCCGGCGGGCACGCCTCTGAAGAAGAAGAGGACGAAGACGAAGAGGAGGACGAGGAGGAGGAGGACCTGGACCACATGGCCGCCGAGAACCTGATCTTCATGGCGCGTGACGGGCAGCTGGGCGAGATAATCGCCGCCAGCGAGGCCTGCGGGACGGGCGGAGCCGTCCTGGTCACCGCCGATGGCACCACAGTGGCCTACGCCGATTCCTTCGACGACGACGCCCAGGTGGTCACCGAGGAGATCATCACCGACGACTGGGTCCAGCACCAGGGGGCCGAGAGGTGAGTAAATCGGACATTCTTCCTTACCTTACCTGCAACTTCAGCAACTCTTCTTGCAGAGTGGAGATCGCCGCCGAGCAGATAGCCGGGATCAGCAGCTCGCAGGAACTGCTGGACATGGAGCAGGACGAGTACACCGCCCTGCGGCCCTACCCCTGCGACTTCTGCAGCCGCCGCTTCCGCAAGAAGGCCAGCCTGAACAACCACATGCTGGCGCACCAGAACGACAGGCCGCACCTCTGCAAGCTCTGCGGCGGGAGGTTCACTCGGCGCTGCGAGCTCATCAGCCACTTCAAGGCCCACGCCGAGGCCCAGGATGCGGCCGACGCCGAAGCTGCTGCGGCAGCAGCTGCCTCTGCCAATGCCATTGCCACTGCCACTTCCACGCTTCCTTCCTCCGGTCAAGCTACCATTAAGTTCGAGTACCAGGCGCAGCGGCAGATGGACGACCACTATTACGAACAGGAGTGGTCGCTGGCCACGCACCAATCCGCTGAGCGGGCTCTGCGTCAGGAGCAGCCCCCACCCGAGGAGCAGCAGCTGGTCTCGAGCAGCGAGGTACAGCTGGTGGAGAGCTTCCGGCAGCCCGTGGTGGTCCCACCGCCAGTGGGTCCAGCGCGCGGTCGCATTAGCCGCTTGAAGCCGAAGGAGGAGAGCTCGTCCAGTCAGTTCATCGTGGCGGACAAGCCTACGACCTCGGATCTTGGCCAGTCGGTGGTCAGCACCTCGACGTCCGCATCCCGCGGAGCAGGCGAGCCTCCAGCCCAGCTCAACTTCCCCGTCCTGGACGAGAAGAAGCCCTTCGTCTGCCAGCAGTGCGGATTGGCCTTTGCCCGGGAAAAGGCTCTGGTCTCGCACACAAAGGTGAGAGATCGGAGTGCTTCCATCCGCATTCAGTGCAACTAACTCATTTTGTTTTCCCCACCAGAACCACCGCATCGACTCGCCGTTCGAGTGCAACCAGTGCCAGGAGATGTTTTGGGACAATGGCAGCCTGCAGGAGCACCTCAAGACGCACCAGTTCGAGGAGAGCAACTCGGAGTACGATCCCAATTCCGCGGAAGACAGCGCCAGCGAGTCCGAGGAGCCGGAGGAGAAGCAGTTGTACGGCGACTTTTACTGCGCCGAGTGCGGCATCTTTTTCCACCGCCAGGATCTCTTGCGACGCCACGCGAAGCAGCACTACAAAAATGCGGAGGCGCCGGTCAGTGAAGCCCCCGCCGCTACCTCGGCTGCTGGGGAGGCGGAGAGCAGGCCGGAAGCGGGCAGCGGCGGACACTGCTGCCACACGTGCGGCAAGTCCTTCCCCAGCGCCCTGGAAATGCTCGCCCACGCCGAGATTCACGCCCGGTTCCCGCCATTCAAGTGAGTTTCCCGCCCGATTGAGGGTTGATTAGCGAATCATTCGAATGGTTTGACTCTTGCAGGTGCGTGCTCTGCGGGATCAGCTTCTACGAGGAGCAGGCGATCAAGCGACACCTCCACACCCGCCATCCCAACGAGCTGAAGGCCAACTCGTGCGTGCTGTGCGGCAAGGAGTGCCGGGACCGCAAGGCCCTGATAAAGCACGCGTGGGACCACTCGCGCGAGAAGTGCCACTCGTGCTCGAAGTGCGGCAAGAACTTCCACAACAAGGCGCGCCTGAAGCGCCACATGGCCTCCCACCGCGACAAGTCGGTGGTGTGCGAGGTGTGCCAGGAGGAGTTCCCCGACGGGCGCAGCCTCTCCAACCACCGCCACTCGCACAGCACCACCTCGCCCGGCAAGCTCTTCCCCTGCCACGAGTGCGGCAAGACGTTCGGCTCGCGCAGCTCCCAGCAGATCCACGTGCGCATCCACACGGGTGAGCGGCCGTACGGCTGCCGCTACTGCTGGAAGGCCTTTGCCGACGGCGGCACTCTGCGCAAGCACGAGCGCATCCACACCGGCGAGAAGCCGTATGCCTGCGCAGTGTGCCCGCGCGCTTTCAACCAGCGCGTGGTGCTGCGCGAGCACATCCGCTCCCACCACTCGGGCATAGATATTACCCGCAAGACGTACCACTGCACAGTCTGCTCTGAGGACCTGCCCTCTTCCAACGACCTCATGCAGCACCTCATCCAGCACAGCGACTCGAACACAGCCAAGCAACGCCAGCCGATCGTAGGATTCTCTCAACTAGTCTTTTGTGTAATCTGAGCTAACTCTTAATTCTCCACAGACTGGGCCCCGAAAGTACAAAAGGCGACGCAAACTGCAACCCTACGAAATTGCCCACATGCGGGCGGATCACAAGGACGGCAACGGGGAAGATCCGTCGGCTGATCCCGACGGCGACGCAGATGGGGATGAGTACGCAAGCGACATTGACATCTGCGACTTTGACGTGGACAACGTTGACGAGCTCTTTGACATGGCTGAGTCGCCCAAGAAGGAGAAGCGCAAACGGGTCTCGGCGGCCCCAAAGACCGAGGCCAAAGCCATCACCAATGGGGCTGCCAACGGTGTGGCGCCCAGGCCTGCCGCCCAGGAGAAGCACGCGATCAAGCTACGATACGACTCGACCAGCAGCCAGCAGTCGGACCGCATCTGGGAGGAGAAATTCCTGCAGGACAGCCAGGCGCCGCTCTTCCAGATCGACTCCCTAGTGGTGGTCAACGACACTGCTCTTCCACCGGCCGGGCCATCGAGTTCGTCGCCCAAAACGAGGGCCGGGGCCAGCCGGCAGCAGCAAGTTAAACCGGAGGAGGCACCTGCCACATCCTCGTCCAACAGTCGCAGCCGGAGGAGGCCTCCAGCCAAGAGCACGGCCAAGGCACCGCCCAGTGTCAGTGGGACCGGCTCACGTCCTCGTATGATTCACACGGAAAAGGCGAAGGTGGTAAAGAACGCGGTGGGAAACGAATCTTCGCACTCCAAGAAGACGCGCTCCAAGGTATACATCACCCGCTCGGAGACAACCAGTACTGGTACCGGTTCCAGCTCTAGCACCAGCAACCTGGGCCGACTGGACAAGTCGCGGATCGTGGACGACTACGAGATCATCTCGCCGGCCACCCAGCCGCCCAACCAAATCAGCTCCAGTCCGCTGCACATCAAGCAGGAGCAGGAGCAGCAGCGGGTCCAGCTGATGTACGACGACAACCTGCTAATAGACGCCGCCCTGCTGCGCGAGAAGACGTACGAGAAGTTCAACCCGAGCATCGTCAACGACCTGGAGGAGATCCTGCGGTCGCCGCTCAAGCACGATCGAAACTCCCGCCTGCGTTTCACCAGCGAGTCCTCGAACACGCCGCAGTTCCTGCCCGAGGAGGAGCAGAACCTAATCAAGATCGAGCCGACGTCGCCGGACCTCAGGGAGATGGTGGAGAGCCAGCAGCGGGTGCCTCCCGCAGCGTCGGCTTCGTCCTCAACGTCGGCCAGGACCTCCCGTCACCTGCGCCAGATCACTGCCAACAACGGCGTACGGCCGGGCAGCAAGCGCACGGCTGGAAAAGCTCAAGCAGCGGGAACGGTTGCAAAGAAGGCCACCTCTGCGTCCGCCCATAGTGGTGCCAGCAAGGAGACATCGACCTCGTCCTCGTACCTCGGATACGGGGATGCCTACAGCGTGAATCAGTGCGTACCCGCGAGCGGAAGCACTGCAGACGGGGGCGGCGGCTACTTCTCCATCTCAGAGGTGGTGTCCGCCGCCGATGCCGCAGAATCAGCGGCCAAGGCGGCGGCGGCAGGAAGGCCGGAGCGGAAGACGCGCTCCTTCGAGTGCGAGATGTGCACGGCCATCTTCTACGACCGCGCCCAGCTGCTGGATCACGTGCACATCCACATCTGAGACGTGGGTTCCGCACCGGGAGCCACCCGATAATCCACAAAAACACACTTTGCCCCAGGGAAGCAGCCTTGTATTTTTGAAATCTATTATCCTAATTGTAGTTACCTCACCAGTAAGAGCCGTTGGCCCAACGCGGTGCACTTAATAAGTGAGCAATTGCACATGTAATCTAGAGAAGTTTAGTGCGTAAGGCTTTTAAGTTTGTAACTCAGATTTGTTTGAAGAAATGGTATGCTGGAATAAATAAATCATTACATTACTATGTGTCAGCCTTTGTACTATATCAAAGCACCCAAAAACGGTAAGGGTCGAAAGGTCAGCCCTATAATAACATAAGCCCACGACTGTTTATAATATTGCTTTGAGATTATCATGTGACAAATGCATCGTTTTAGTATTTGCTAGGACTATACAAGAGCCTTAGCTTCAAGAGTATTTTAAATCTTACCCAAGAAAGAAACAAGATAGTAGAGCAACATTGAAATGACCCGAGATAACGAGAATTGAAATATTTGAAAATGAAAAAATTATATATGGAAAATGATTAATGCCCTTGCAAACGACATGTTATAGAAATATAATATTTATTTTATGATAAACCGCTTCGCAAGTATTTGCATCATTGAATAGAAAATCTATAGGATAGACACATGTAAGCTTAGGCTCTGGGGAAAATGTTTTGAAATATTGGAGAGAAAAATGACACAGGAACATAAAATCAACTTGTGTCAACCTGGAATTAATTAGCATCTGCACGTTGTGCGACCCCAAAAGAGATTTGTCAAATAGTTATTGTTCGCTTATAATCTGTGCAACCATGTAAGTGGATGCTAATTTAAACGGGGCGGACGACTGAGAACTTACTATAGGTACATATTTATTTGCTACGTAAATGCTCGACCATGGTATACCGAGCATTTAAGTGGAACCCTAGTCAGATTGTATAATAACTACTTGACAGTTTCTGCGAACGAATATACCTTTAATAGTTTCCGAACATTTTAATTTATTATTCAATTGGGATCGCAGAGATACAATGGGCCACTTTATCCACATTGCCTTAGTCTTGTCCCAATTGCCGAGCCAGAAACATGAAGTCGGTCTGTGTTTTGGGAATGGTGCTCCTGTGCTCCGCCACCTTCGCCGCAGCTGATGATACTGATATTCCGACGGATCCGGATGACAACATTCTCGGAAGACCCGTTGGCTTGGAGGGGGATAGCAAAAAGGAGGCAGAAGATCTTCTGGAAACCACCCTCACAAGATTGGCCACCGGAGATGGTCCCAACTTCAAGTAAGCAACGGAATATTCGAAACCTCTGCTAACGAAGATTTTTTACTATTTCTAGGGCCACAGATGTGACCAACATAACTCGCGAGTTGATGGGTGGAATTCTCTACACTTACACAACGCAACTGGACAATGGATCTGAAATAAAGCACTGCATCGTAAGGATTTGGATACAGCCGTGGCTGAAGGCAAGTGCCGCCAACATCAAGATTGACTGTGGCGACGAAGGCGAGGTGGAGCACACCTGGAAATAGGTTTATGCCTTAATACTCTGCTCAAAATAAAACCACAAACATCCAAGTAACACAGTACGAGTAACACCACACTACTAATTATACACTGAATTCCGAATATTTTTAAATATGCCGTAGCGTAATAGCTAATAAAATGGGACTACAACTTATGTTAGTCAGACAGCCGTAAACTCATAATAAATTGTAAAAATGAAATTCATTGTAAAGTCACAACATACAGAGTCTGTATTACAGACATTATAGTTAAGACAGAACAATATCAAATGGGCGGAAACTCGGTGTTGAGTTGGTAGAAGCCGCGGTCCATCAACATACACATAACATATGGAAAGCTAAAGTTCTAAAACTTAAAAAATATTGTTAATGTAGGAACCTTTAAAAATTTTATTACATACAAAATGATCCCCCAAACAATATTCAATCGATTATAAAAGCAAATCAACTATTGTCTCATTAGTAGTGATGTGAGAGCCTCAGTGTCAATAACCCATTAATAGTATCGAAAGCAATTCAAACATCGCCCATTCGACTTCCAGAGATACGAGAGATACGATCTTCTCCCGCGTCTCTGATAACAACACGTTAGTCTTGGTGTCATTTGCACTTTGTTTTCCTCTAATGAAGCTCTCCGAGGGCTATAAATGAACACGCTCAGGCGGTACCTAAACTAGTTTTCTCACGGACGCGGAGACATCAACACCATGAACGCAACAAAATCTATGTTTATTTTGGGCCTAGTGCTCCTGG